>CABFPE010000044.1:772142-808344 GCA_900660155.1 Hofstenia miamia
ATATATATATATATAATTTTCAACAAAGCTCATTAGTGCACAGAAATATTTAAAATTCCATCATTTTAACTGGAACAATGTATTTTTAATGCACTAGTCAGTCTTTGTGTAGAGTTAATTGCAAAAGTTGGTTTCTTTTTTATTAGGTGAGTCGTTTAAATATTTTGAAATGTAAAATTCTATTTTTCCACAAAACTTATACAGCTAAAGAAATTTAGAAATTTTTTAATGTTTTGTCCTATGCATTAAAATCTTCTAGAATATATGAATACACTTTTTTATAGTAATGAATAGTTCAAACACCTCCATGTTGAAGAAATGGGAATCAAAATCATTTATGCTTTCAATTAATGCTACTCAATTTAATGTTTTTGCTTTCATGATTTCTACTAATTTGCAATATTTCAAATATTTTTAATATTTCTAGTTTCTAACTCTTGTACATGTGTTTTGATTGAGCACGTATTTATATTTGTATTTTTTTTTAGCAATATTCGACCAAACACTTGGCATATGGTTGATATTGTAGAATTCCTACACTTACAAAATATTAGTTTGCAATTTTCTCAAAATTCTTAGCAATCTATCCTTAAAATACCATGCGCCTACATTTTCATGTGTTAATAATACATTATTTACAAGCATTTGTGTGTTAAGAAGTTGATCTCAACTTGAAGTTGTGGTTAATTTAACAATTGAAAATCATATCCGGCAATGGGGAATCAAGTGTGTAGCAGTATGTCAACTACAAGAACAGTGAATTGCCCAGAAAAACGTATTCTCATTTCTATGGCAACTACACAATACAATGGAAAAGATAACAAGACTGAGCAAGAGTCATGAACCAAATAAACTGAAAAACGTGCAGTCAACAAAAGATGTAACGGTCAGCAAACGTGTACAATAGTCTTCACGTAGGTTTACATTAGAAATTAAAACATAGTATATAAAATACTAAAATACACTGAATCAAAATTTTATCGAGTTCAAATTCCCGGCATCTTCTGATATAACATTGATAAAAATCCAATGCTCCTGCACATATTATAGCGTAGCGTAAGTTTGTATTGCATTAAAGAAATATACATATTTTTAATGTATTTTCATACTGCTTGGTGTGTTGTCAATAATAGAGACTTGATGCAATGAATTGAGAAAATGTGTTGATAAATCTATTTGAAAGCAGAAATAGTTGAGTTAATACTTTTAAAATTAAACTTCTCAGTGGTATCAACAAAACCATTATGACAGTTTAAGTATGCATGTACATGTATATAATAGCATTATTTGAAGGTTTTCTTGTTGCAACTAGTTATTTTAGTTAAATGACATCTAGCTAAGGGCTTGGTGGACCCGGATAACCCACCGGGTATATTTTTGTAGCTCTGTGCAGGGCACGGGCCTTAACCTAGTTTATAATGAGAATTACTAAGTGAATGACAAAAGTTCGAACAATATATTCAATTAAAGAAACACATGATACATATGTATTATAAATGAATTTAAATAAATTACATACAAAAATAAATCTTAAATACAATTAACAATAATTCACCCATTGAGAATCACATTAAAATATTAGTCAATGAATGAAGGAATTTAGGCATCACAGTCATTACTGGCTACACAATTTCTAAAAAATTTTCATAAAATTGAACTGCATATTTAGAATGTTGCAAGATGATTTAAACAATTCAGTCGCAAGTTTACAATGCTTAAGGAAATTGAAAATTGACATGTGATTTTCACTTTCAATTCTATAGCAGAAGCACCATCATAATGCGACCAAGGCCCGCAGTCTACTAATTGTCTCTCTATCTAAAGCACAGAGATCAAACTGAAGATTTGTGTCTTTAAGTGTGGTTTTCCCAGTTTGATTCAAGAAGTCATAAACACGTTTCATGCACAATGGATCTTTAATTTCCTTCTAAAAATTGTAGTTCATTAACCACTAATAATCGTACAAATTATAAGACGAATTGGAAAATTTTAATATAAACTAGTTGAAATTCCAAAACCATTTTAAATATATAACTCCTTATTTCTTTCAAGATATTGAATTTCTACTTAACCTGAAAATAATTAAGATTTTAGTTAAAAGTAAACAATGCATTTAGTCTTGGCAAATACAGGCATAATTAATCACAAAAACTGAAATCGTACGAGTTGAACGTAGAGCTCTTCCAAAGATAACAAAAACTCCACGTCGTATGAATCTTGCGCACTAAGCCGACTCATATCTCGCGATTCTGATACTGTTGATGAAGCACTTTTGACAGGGTGATGATTGGCAGTGGTGGGAGGATCTGTTTTGGAATGGGTGTACCTAAAATGCAAAAGTTAACCAATTAATAAGCGGTTAGGAATTACTCACTGTCCCTGATAAAAAATCAACCCTAAAAGCTACGCATTTGAAACACAAATTCTGTTCTAAAAGTGATTTATGCTCAAATCAATAGAAATAATAATTCTTCCTTCACTGTTTTGAGAAAAATCCTAAATAAATTTCACTTTGTACACGTCCAACAATTGCAAAACATTTGGTAATAGCTTAGCAACATTTTTTAAAGTGCTTCCACTATTAAAAACGTTGGCTGCTTTTTAAACTGAAATACAAAATAAATTTTCAGATTGCTGCTACATTGCGTTACACATTTTGAAATGCATTTATAGGTTGCCTAACTTCAAGTATTCCTAACCAACCATTAATTCATTTACACCCCTAATATTACAACCCGTACGATCCCTATTAACACCAGAAAAATAGCCCTAGCAGGACAAATTCGATTCAAATACATAAATACTTACTGTGTGTTTGAAAATGTAGCAGGAGAAGCTTTCAACCGCTCCTGTTCTTTTCCTGTGGATTTCTTTACTTGTGGTGTTGGAGAATTCTCAACAGTAGTTCCGGAATTATCACTCGAGGAAGATGATATAGTAGAAGATGAACTTGATGAAGACCCACTCAAATTCCGCTTCTTTTCGGCAACTACAATAATATGCATGAAGGGAATTAAACATAAGAAAATTGAATGTGGCTAATAACTCTGTTAGAACAGATAAATAACCGATTTCCCGCAAAAAAAGGTTTGTAAGGATTCCTAAAATAAGTACTCCGCTGAATTGTCTGCCAAAATTAAAACAAAGTACGTGTATATGTTGGCTGAGAGCATAAGATAAACGAAAACCACCAAAGTTTAAAGCATCACTAACTGAGGATAAGTATACCTAAACATCTTTGGTACGCCTTGACCTAAATCGTAATTCCCCAGATTTTAAATATTTTTTACCGGCGTGCAGTGTGTTGTAATAATAAAAAACTATTTTAACGCAGTAAAACCAAGGTAGTTATAAACAGCAAAAAGCAGTATATAAATTTGTTGTCTTTGCACCGCCTCTAAGTAAAATCAAGCGGACAACTATGCCTTAGAGAAAATTAAAGTATCATTTTCAAAAATAAAACTAAACATAGAAGCCAATACAAAAATTTGTATTCCAGTATATCAGTGAAACTTGTTTAAATTAATAAATTTCCTATCACTTAAAACTATATCGCTATATGAAAAATTATTTTAGGCTTACTAATATGAAACGGAAAAGTTATTTCTGCGTATATTTTCATTTAAGATTTATTATCAGATAAATTTAACTGATACTGTGAATGTGCGTTAAATAAGTGATTTGTAATGAAGACCTTTTTGGATTTTTGAATTAAATAATCTGTTGTACCAATAGGAAGTTTTGTTCACTCACTTCATACCATTCGGATTCGCAGAATAAGCACAATATTTCCAGGTTTTAATGAGACTAAAGAATGCCCTTAGAAATTTAATTCTTGATGAAAAAATGTATCCAAAAATATAAGCAAAAGGCCGAAAACTGTGATGGAGAGAAATCAACTCAAAATTCAGCTCAAGAGATCGGATTCTTAAGATGACTAGTTGATTTTTAGTGTAAAATATTTCTAAATTTGTATATGCTCACATTTGCGCTGATCATTAAGCTGAATAAATGCGCAGAAAGGCGGTAAAATTTTAAACAAAAATGCTAAAAATTTCTAGATAATTTCGTAAACTATAAACAGAAATTAAAAAGGAAGTTGTGTATTAATTCGAACCTTGTGATGTATAAGGCGAGGATTTTTCATGAACTGTGTCCATTTGACTTGAGCTCTGATAATTGGAAGGTTTTTCAACTAAAAATATAACAATAACAATATTATATTTAAATAATCAACATACAGGCTATCTCAATCTCAAAACTGTAATTTAAAAATAGAAATTTTTAAACAGGCAACAATATAAAAACAATGTCGGCAAAGTTGAAAATCGGATATTTCAAATTGATACGGCATATTTAGGGGAAGTTTCGGAATAGCTTATCAATATTCTGATCCTCATCAAACAACGCTTGAATTAGAGATGAGCGCTGTACAGGTTTTGTGAATTTTTTTCCACCGAAGAGAAACAATTTTTACCGCCAACCACTGCAATGTGCGCCTTTTTACCGCAAACCACAGAAATATATGAAATTTTATCGCGGTATAAAGAAACAATTTTGATTTTTATCTTCGTAAGGAAAAAAATATATTTCTAAATTATATTTTTATGGCTATGGATCCTTCGTAGAAACCTTAAAGACAACAAAAAATTACTATTAATATTTTGTATGTGAAATCTTAGTTTTGCTTCAGAAGCAGTTTTTGAAAAATACCGCGGTATTACCCCACCGCACTCATCTCTAGCTTGAATATCATACGGATCTTTAGCAAATTTGTACTTAAAACGTTTATCCAAAAACTTCTGTATATCCTTTAACCTCATGTAGTCCTCGCTGTAGATAGTAAATCAATATCAAATTTTAGAAAGCAATTGAGCTTTGAAGGCCTTATCAATGTCATGTATCGAAAAAACCTGAATTCAAAAGAGAAACCCAAATGTAAAGTCTTATATTGAGTGATGCAACACAAAATAAAGTAATTAAATAAAAGAATATGAAAGTACTGACTTTCATAAATTGATACCTAATTGAAGACTAAAGATTTGTTTTTATCAAGTTATAGAAGTGGATGGTGGGAATGATAGCAAAATTTATTATTACTACTTTAACATGATTGCTTACTTCAAGTAGCTAAAAGATTAACAAAAGGCAATTTAGTACTGTATATTTTTAATTCAAATTAATTGTCGCAAACATGTTATTCTTTAAAAGATTCATGCGAGTTGGAAAACCGTTCCCGCTATCGAAAATAATTTATCACCTGTCAATTGGTGGACACATATTTGAATTGCAACCAAAAGCCCTCACATGTGAACGATTATAGAAATCTATTATTGTAAAAACCACATGATTAAAGTCAATAGTGGGAAGACACTTAGTTTAATTTTTTCATTTTTTTGCGAAATCAGGCAACCTTTTATAAAAGTAAAAATTTCAGAATAAACTTTTGCAAAATATTTTGAGAAAGCCCACAGCGTCTGAAATTTTGAGAACCATTTAGTTTCTATTCATACTCATACTATTTTCACAACTTCGAATAGAATGCTATTTCAATGCATTAAAATTGTGAGTCAGTGCCAAAATTAAATCAAAACTAATTCAAACGTTTGAAAAGTTTGGAAGTAGTTAAAGCTTTTAAGATAATCCAAATTATATATTAAAGCTGAGGTAATTTCAACAATTTTAACAGACGAGAGTTTTCATAAAGGCAAAATATGAAGAAACTAACTGGAATGTGTGGACGCCCGGTTTTCGTTGTTAGTTGGTGTGTAGGCACTACGACTTTCATTCACCGACGGCGTATAGGAATGCTGATCACTCATTGCATTGTAATGCCAGCTTTCCTGATCACTGGAATCACACTCCTGATCAAGTTCTTGAAGGAAATCATTTAAAGCTTTTGTCGATTTTTCTTTGCTCATTTTGCCAACGGCGCTTTCTAAATTACTCGTAAAACAATTTTACTTCAATAATTCAAAAAGAAAAGCTGATGCAATTTTGATATTTAACACCTAGAAATGGTGATTTATTCCATTAAGAGTAGGTCTGATATAAAAAATTTTGAAGCACAGTGTGACAGCTAAGGATTCAATTTTAATTCTCGCATTCATCTGAATGTAATAAAAGAAAGCTACTGTTGTTTTTATAATAGTATCATTACAGTACGAAACACAAACTAGGAACACTTTAATACAAAACAATCGCAAATAATATATATTTTTCAAACCAATTACACCGTAGAAAGTACTGGGTTGTCAAAAAATAGCAATTTAGAGGGGTGATACGAAATAAGAACAACTTCAAAATATCTTAAATATTAATTTATTTTACCATTTAATGCATTAAAATTCACATCTACAAGATATTTTGAACAAATCCAGCTAACAACTATAACACTGGTATGCATTTGATACAAATTCCACTGATATTGGTATCTTTTTCCATTGTGCAGAGATCTCGGTGTAAACGTTTTCCCTGTTCATTATAATCCTCACAATTGAAAGGAACATAGTCCAAATGTTAGCTCAAACAGTGTATCTTGACAGACATCCTTGCACAAGGACTTAAGCTATCCAGAAGTTTCTACACAACATTCTTGTAAGTAGCAATGCAACAATTGCTGAGAAAATATGGCAACTGATGTAAAAGCTAACCAGACCCTCTTTCCTTCAATCTCTAAGCAATTCACAAAGTCAATATCCTATATTTAGCCAATGCTTTGATTAAGTTCCTCATTAAGCCAAGCTTACTGTGTAGTGGGGGAAGAAAATTGCGTTCCGATGAAAAAGGGCAGAAAATTTGACATTATGTGTACCAGGTGTCAAATGATATCTAATAGGCCATTCACTAGTATCTGCTCTACTGGCCCATAGACTCTGAAAGCAAAAGTTTTGAGTTAGTCAGAAAATTCAAAAACTTGTCTTCTAGGCTTAATATTCGAAAGAATTGCTTACCACAGAAAACAATCAATTACACAAATGCGCATCTTTATGAGATTATTAGCTATGGCTCCTTATAAACAATAGGCAGTTACAAAAACAGGTGGANTTGCACAAGGACTTAAGCTATCCAGAAGTTTCTACACAACATTCTTGTAAGTAGCAATGCAACAATTGCTGAGAAAATATGGCAACTGATGTAAAAGCTAACCAGACCCTCTTTCCTTCAATCTCTAAGCAATTCACAAAGTCAATATCCTATATTTAGCCAATGCTTTGATTAAGTTCCTCATTAAGCCAAGCTTACTGTGTAGTGGGGGAAGAAAATTGCGTTCCGATGAAAAAGGGCAGAAAATTTGACATTATGTGTACCAGGTGTCAAATGATATCTAATAGGCCATTCACTAGTATCTGCTCTACTGGCCCATAGACTCTGAAAGCAAAAGTTTTGAGTTAGTCAGAAAATTCAAAAACTTGTCTTCTAGGCTTAATATTCGAAAGAATTGCTTACCACAGAAAACAATCAATTACACAAATGCGCATCTTTATGAGATTATTAGCTATGGCTCCTTATAAACAATAGGCAGTTACAAAAACAGGTGGATGCAAATTGTGAAATAGAGCAATTGGGCAATACAACAAGTTGCTGGAATCTCCAGATTCTCACATGCAACTCCGTTTTACAATACGTTTAAAATTTTGAAACATAATTACATACAGGTTTTTCAATTCTATTTCGACAATTTTCACATCAATTTCGACAAAAATAAAAAAATAATTTACCCTTACATGAGTCAGGAAGATGATCAGCAAAAAACTAATCGTGAAGAAATGGCAGGTTCTGAAAGAAATACCAAGGGAAGTTAAAGATAACTCCCGAATTGAGATAGTTAATACAGTCTCATTATCTATCTGGTAAGAATGCAACAGAGATTTCGGGTCCTTTAAAACTTAAAAGAACTTCAGTAATTTCGATTATAAATAAATATCGAAAAACAGGTTCTTGGAAATCAGGGCATAAAAGTGTTTTCATACAAGAAAATATTGAAAAAAGTCACCTAAAATAGTTCGATCAGCCTGGAAATAAACAGTTTCTAAATCTTGGGAAAACATCGCAATGAAGCTCGTCAACACAGGATCCCATTATTCATTGTACTAAAATTGCTTAAAGTTGTGAAAACATTTCTTTTCGTGTGTTCAGCATAACCGCTATTTTGGACATTCCCTAGTACTTCACACGGCTTGCAAAAATTGTTGACTAACGATTATGAAAAACTACATTCACCCTAAATAAAATTGGCGAATATGTTGTAATGATCAAAGTGTTCCTAAATTCAAAACATCTCATTTTTGATGATCCAAGGTTCATTTCAATTTTTAAAAAAATATGCAAGTGATACTGCTTTTTAAATGTTAAATTTTTTGAAGGTTTCAATGCTTTCGTAAAACATTTAAACACCTTCGATGTCGCAAATAAATCATTTATCAATGCGTTCAAAGGCGATATTTGATTATGTATGCCATTTCACATTTCGCTTTGCATCGAGATATGATACGAAAACTTCGTGTGTCACCAATGAAAAGATAGTCACAGAGCTATGATCAAATTATTGTATTGCATACAACGTTGAAATCATAAATTCATAGGTATAGTAACAGAATAAAAAGTAGAATTCGTTTAACTTAAACATTTAAGTAGATTTCCATCATCGACGGAGTGCAAAAAATAGAGTTCAGAACAAGTAAATTTGACTACTCGTAGCAGAAAAAAATCGCGTGAACGCAAAAATATTACTATTCGAAAGAAAAATACGAACCGCCATATTCATACTGCGTAGAAAATTCATTTCTATAAGAAAATTCGACTAAGGCGGTAGGCTGAATTTAGTAAAATGAATGTAGAGAAGCCTTTGTAGAAAATATCAATCAAGTATATAATGCATAATTCTATAAACTGCTTAATAAGTAGATCACAATTAAATCGTCGTATGTTAAATTAACACTGTTAAACATAAAAACATTCTAAAGTTAAAACAACTACCACCAACAATCAAAGTAAAATTTCACATTTAGAGGTGAAATGACGTCAGGCAACATTCAACTTACTTGTTTTTCTCATCTCTGTCGAAAGAAAAAATACACTTAAAATTATAAAAAAATTTAAATATGAAATAACATATATTTTTAAAAAGTATTACTATGTGGAGGCTGATGGTGATGCTTACTTTCAGAGTTGTAGTCACTTCTCTCAGAAAGAGACGGATCTAAAAAATAAATTCATAAAGTCAAATGCCTAAAACAATACTCAAAAGAAAGCACTCTAACAAAGTAAGTAATATATCAAGCTGATTCTTATAGCGTATTTATTAGCTATGTGACACTTTAAATGTGATTCTACTAAAAATTTGAAAACTTCGTGCAAAGAGTAGTTAAAACTCAGCTGGATTACCATATATAACACTATTTTTTAAATTAAACATCAATTTTTTGGCTGATTTTCAAAAATTTATTAACACCCTATAGAAGATAAATACAAATCATATAAAATGCAAAACGTCAGTCCTAAATTTTTTTCGCAATAAAAAACTATTTCTTTTTTACCACAGAAACGCTCGACGCCTGTATAGCCATGAAAGCAGTTTCTTGAACATATGTAATGATAGTGATAGGTCTGAACAGACAAAATTTTTATAACTTGCGTTTTTATTGGCTTGTCTTCATTGCGGCAATCATAGCATAGGGTTTTGTTGACCAAGTCACATCCATATATATATATACTTGTAACATCATAACCCGAAAATAATAATTTAAATTATCAACAGTTGTGCACGATGAGTTTATCTAGAGAATGACATTACCGTTTTGTCCAATTTATGAAGAATGGGATGAGATTAGAGGGCTATTCAAAAAAATTCTCAGCATATTTTGTTAGAAATATTACCAAATACGCTTAATAATCCTTTTTCAAAATGAAGTTCACCAATTAAAAAAATGAAAATGTAATTCCCTAGTCATTACTTATTTATAAGACAATACCAAGAGTCAATTGAAATACTAAAATTTTGACGACTATCTTGATAAATTAGTACAAATTATGCACAAAATTTTTTTTGTAAGTATAGCTTCATACCATAAGCTTCCAAAAAGTGAGCATTTTTTAGATAGTACCACCTCAAGACATAAGCATATAGCCGAGGTCTTTCAACCCAGGAATTCAAAAAGTAAGATACATCAAAATGTAGAAAGCAAATTGAGTATTTAAAAATATTATTTCCCAACTACGAGATAATATGTGATGATTTAGCAGTTATTGACATCCTTCATTAAGTATTGGAAGAAAAACATAAAATAATTTCTTCAGACAAAGACACGTCCACAGCACACTTGCAAAAAAATGTAAGTAACGAAGAATTGACTATGGAATGCAAATTAGAAACCATTTTTTACCAGTTTTCAATTTCCTAAAACACATGAACACACTATGTATTTCAAATATAAGTAAGCATAGGTCAGATGTATACAAGAGTTTGTTCTACTTATTTAGATATTCCGATTGATCGATTTCAAAACAATGAATTCATCAAATAGCTGAAATGCTGCCTGTAGGTTAACCCTTGGTTTTTATCCAAATTTATGCGAGCGGAGAATAAGGACCCTGAGTATAAAGAACCATTTTATGACTATCATTGTTATCTATTGATAAATAAAATTATGTTGGTTTTGGTACTGCTTCGAATCTACATTACGTTTTCTTACAAAAGTTATTTATGCAGAGGAAAGGTACAGCTCCAATTTACGACTAGTACTATAATTTGACTTGCAGAGACTGCATCAGCCAATTGCATTTGTGATTAAATGACCGGGATGCCTAAAAAGCATGAAAAGTTAAAACAGAATAATAGAGAACATTCACAGGCTATTACAAAGCTGAAGATTTCTTAGTTCGTATCCGAATTTAGAAAAATGCTAAACCACCAGAATGGAACATGAAGTTCAAAATAGTCTGATATAAAAAAGCAAAAGCAAAGAGTTCCCTTATTTATAGGAATATAAAAACATAAGAATATTAAAAATTTAGAAATAATTAGTGATAGTTTCTAATCCAATTAGTTCGTCAACATCTAATTGCCAAATTATCCAGTTAAATTTGATACTACTTTGAAACTACATAATAATATTTGATAATAATATCGTACCAGATCTGTGGGACTTTAACTCTGATTTGTGTGATTTTGATTCCTTCGAATGCTTATGCGATTTCCTTTTCTTCTCCGAATGATGTTTGTCCTTTTTACGTTCAGAACTGGAGAAAGAGTGTACAGCTTGGTCTGTGACTGATGTAGATAAAGTTGCCTCTTTTTCGGGCTAAAAAACATTTCGGTATTTAAATAAATATTTAAAACAAAGAAATAATGAGCGAACTTGGATAAATATAAAAAACACACATTTACTAAGCATATTTATATTTATTGCATTTTACATGCATTCTTATTTTATAATTTTTTTTACAATTATTCTCCAAAAATTGGGGTTTGATAAAATTAATGTCGATAATAAAGTATATCGTATATGCGCCCTAAAACAACTAAATAATGGAGTGCTATTCAAAAATATGTTCTTAACTACAAAGCCATTTTTTTAATAAATAATGCAAACATATTTAAACCGGCATTAAAAACGGAAATTTTCTTATATTCAATTCTGTACATCTATATGCTGTACAAAACAGTTATAAAGTAAAATTTGTAACCTTAGTTGATTGCTTGTATTGATTTAAAGATGAGCTGGAGGCTGACTTGTGAATGTCGTTATGTTTGATGGACCTATCGCTGGGATTGGCTGGCAGTGGATTATCAAACAAAGAATTCAATAAACTAACGGTGGCTTGTTCGGCGCGTTGTTTACGGTCGATCTAAATATCGGTAAATAATAGAATCAGAAGATGTCTGCTATAGCAAGTGATTGCAGAAAATTGTGTGTCGTTGATAATCTTAACGTATTATTTGATGTTTGTGTTCAATGACATAATAAAATACCTTTTCATGTTTGCTTTTCTTTTTTTCAGGACGATCAGTCTTTTCACGATCATCTTTAATTTTTTTCTTCTTCACCTCATCTAAGCAAGAAAAGCGTCATTTTCAACTTCAAAGATGACATTTCATTTAAATATGAATATAAAAAGTGTTCTATGCTACTCGAGGCATTGATACTGGACCCAAAACTGAAAATGTCACCTATTAGGGTGGGTCAAAAACGTTTGTGGGTGGGTAGGCAAATTTTTAAGAATTTTTTAACTTGCTTGAAATTTGACCTTGAAAATGACCTTAAATTATAGCATTATGTTACGTATCCGATTTTTTAAACATAAATAAACATTCATTGACTTTTTTCAATATTATTAGTTCATTTCTAGAAATGCCAGTGTATTCAGTATCATGAAAATGTCTGCAGCGTTTATGTAATACCCTGAGCGTATTTTTTGTTTTCCTCTTAGAGTAAGTCCCAAACTCATAGAACTTGTTTTTATCGTACTGCTAAAATATTTTTAGATTTTTCAAATATATACTATCCATTTCTAGAATACATGACTAAGAGAAGAAAAAAGCTTAAAAAGTGTTTTGAAAAGGATTATATACAAAGACGAAACTAGCGGCAATTTAAATGGGAACAAGATTTTCCGTACTGGAAAGGTCTTGAGCCTAAACTTTCTACCCATGAAGTCAAGGAATCACTTCAGGTTTATGGACATTTGTGTTAATACAATTATTGCTAAATTCACAGAAGGTACGGCGATAATAAAAGTGCTAGGTACTACATAGTGATTTGAAGTAAGATACACAGTGCTAAGATATAAAAAACCCATAATTTTTAAGCAAAAAGTATAAGTGAGAAACAGACTGAAGGTAAAATAACTGTATAGCACTGAGACAAAAATAGAAATTTGCTTATTTTGTCTACGTTCTGAACTCTAGCACTTACTTAACATGCCAATTGTGTAAACATTACGTAAGGAACAGTCTAGACTAATGTCTAATAAATATCGTATGATGTAATCCTTAAAAATATCTTTTGCAAAGCTTCAAAAGTAAATTTTCTGCGGTTTTTACTGACTTTCAATTAGAGATTTGGTGGGAAATGTATTCATTAGCTAAGATTTTTCGGGTGTATACATAAACAGCACATACAACCAAACAAAAATGACAAACAAAATTACAAATAACAGTTTGTTATTGTACATTTCCTATCATTGCTTTTAAAACTATCGCTTAACCCTTTCATGCCGAACGGGAACTATAGTTCCCGCTAATGTTTACATAACCCGTTAGGCTTATTAATCCCTATATCCCATTTAAATACATCCTATTAGTCATTTTGGAGATCGAGGCAATTTCTAGTCAGTTCCATAGTCATGACATCATTATTTGTTTATTTAAATATAGCCTACTAAATATGCATCATACAGTTTTTATAATAAAAATTAAATTACCTAGGTTCAGACTTGAAAGGGTTAATATGTTAATTAACTACCCATTAAGGACGCAGTGGTATGCTTAGAAAACAGTCTATAACTAGGGCTGAGCAGTTTCCAAAAAATGAGCTCGATTTCGAATTTTTTACACATCAAAACCGCGATTTCGGCTTTTTAACTAACTACTATTGGCATTTATAAAAATTTTTCAAGAGAACACCTTCTTAACCAGCAGAACAGATGATCTGAGGGCGAAAGAAACAAAAATTTCAACTTACATTTATGTAATTTAAGTAAAACCATTTATTAAAATACCGCAAATGTGATAAATCCTGTACTAATTATGAATATACATTTACACTAACAATAAACAAAATATATTGCATCATGTAGGCTCTTACACGAAATATTTAANTACAATTATTGCTAAATTCACAGAAGGTACGGCGATAATAAAAGTGCTAGGTACTACATAGTGATTTGAAGTAAGATACACAGTGCTAAGATATAAAAAACCCATAATTTTTAAGCAAAAAGTATAAGTGAGAAACAGACTGAAGGTAAAATAACTGTATAGCACTGAGACAAAAATAGAAATTTGCTTATTTTGTCTACGTTCTGAACTCTAGCACTTACTTAACATGCCAATTGTGTAAACATTACGTAAGGAACAGTCTAGACTAATGTCTAATAAATATCGTATGATGTAATCCTTAAAAATATCTTTTGCAAAGCTTCAAAAGTAAATTTTCTGCGGTTTTTACTGACTTTCAATTAGAGATTTGGTGGGAAATGTATTCATTAGCTAAGATTTTTCGGGTGTATACATAAACAGCACATACAACCAAACAAAAATGACAAACAAAATTACAAATAACAGTTTGTTATTGTACATTTCCTATCATTGCTTTTAAAACTATCGCTTAACCCTTTCATGCCGAACGGGAACTATAGTTCCCGCTAATGTTTACATAACCCGTTAGGCTTATTAATCCCTATATCCCATTTAAATACATCCTATTAGTCATTTTGGAGATCGAGGCAATTTCTAGTCAGTTCCATAGTCATGACATCATTATTTGTTTATTTAAATATAGCCTACTAAATATGCATCATACAGTTTTTATAATAAAAATTAAATTACCTAGGTTCAGACTTGAAAGGGTTAATATGTTAATTAACTACCCATTAAGGACGCAGTGGTATGCTTAGAAAACAGTCTATAACTAGGGCTGAGCAGTTTCCAAAAAATGAGCTCGATTTCGAATTTTTTACACATCAAAACCGCGATTTCGGCTTTTTAACTAACTACTATTGGCATTTATAAAAATTTTTCAAGAGAACACCTTCTTAACCAGCAGAACAGATGATCTGAGGGCGAAAGAAACAAAAATTTCAACTTACATTTATGTAATTTAAGTAAAACCATTTATTAAAATACCGCAAATGTGATAAATCCTGTACTAATTATGAATATACATTTACACTAACAATAAACAAAATATATTGCATCATGTAGGCTCTTACACGAAATATTTAAGTAAATGTCAATATAGTGTGCTACACGAATTAGGAACATCTTAATATATACAAATTTTATAATTTAGGATAAATTTAATTATTGGAATGTGTAGCAATTTCTGAGGTTGTCATAGTAAAATAAATTTGCGAGCCAATTACACCATAGTAAATATTGGGTAAAAATATCCAAAACAATCATTTTAGGTTGCCACGTGGAATAAGAACACAATGATGATATTTTCACAAATTCAATTAAATTTCAGGAGGGAGCCTTGCTACAACCTACTCGAGAGCAATGTAAAATATGATCCTTCATTGACATTTTCAACTGAAAAAGATTTCATAAAGGGGAGTTTCTCACAAATTAACATGCTTCATATTAGCGATGGAGTTAGATTACTTATCCTCAATAAATGTCATGAACCATGATCACCCATAGCGTTTGCTTGGAACTGAGGGTCGGGAGGCCTTGATGGGCAATAAAGAACTTTAACGTCGTTACTAATCCAGAAACGTTGTATTACCGTATTTTTTTTCCAAGCTGAATAACTGGAACTATACATCACACTTTCTTTATAAAGAAATCATTGAAAACTAAAAATAGTACGTTTTCATACAAGAAATTGCTGATAAAACCATCTCACAATACTGAGAGAGTAACATTTTGTAATGCAAATGTGAGTCAGAAATTGATATCAACTTGGTTTTCAAATTAAAAAATAGAATTTAGAAGGGCAGGGCGTTATAAAAATACTAGTAGCATGATATTCAGAACAAAAATTAAGAAATTCACTAGCTAGTGGCAAATTAGCACAATTATTTTTAAAAATACTATCAGATTACAGTCATACATGGAATGTCGTGAGCAATAATTCCAGCTATTCAGCACTGATAAATTTTCCAACAGGAGAACGCCGTTGCACATTGAGGTTTGCAAAAAAAAGTAATTCCCAAGGGGCATGGCATTCAAGTTCTATGAAGTCTATGACGGATTTTAGTTTGTGAATTTTGCAAACAGAGTAAGCCATGTAACTCGATCACAAAGGTGAATTTTGAGGAAGCATCTTCTTATACATGCACTTTCAGTTGACAATTATTTTATCTACTTTTCTGTGTAACATTGAAATTTGACAGCAAGAATACAGTTTGTAGATGCTGCATGTGTTGACTAACATATGTATTACCAAATTCCAAAACAAAAAATAAAAACGACGGCTATGTAATTTTTTACCATAGATGTTATCAGCAAATATACGATAATTTTCATTTTCACACGAAGAGCTGCCATCGGTGACAATTTCGTCAATACAGGCTAGTTGTATAAGTCAATCTGATCATAAATATACATAAAATGTACTAAACATGTTGCGGTAGTTTGGGAAAAATTTGTCCTAACTGAAACCCAATAGGTTATTTGTGTTTTATTCTATGGATATGACGTTCTACAAAATTTTTCCAAAAACAATCTTATCAATATACAACTAAAATCATGAAATTTCATCTTGCAATCCTATCTCAATTTCAGTAGAAATCAATATAAAAAATGGAAAGGACATTTTTGTCCTCTTGAACAAATACGGGTTAAAGGATATTTTCATAACACTAAATTAAGTTGTTAATCAAGTAAAACAAATTACTCTTCTACTTGACAAAAATTTTGGCGTTGCTCGAAGGAAATAAGGTGACTGTTGTTGCTGAAACCAAATTACCAGGGTTTAATTTTTTTCTCGGTTCGGTTTTTTTCGACGTAATGCTGAGCCATACTTATAACTTACGACTTCTAATATTACACTCAGCGTGCCTGAACGTAACATGGGAGGTCTATTTACAAAAAAAACAAATAGACTAGTTGTTTTACGATAAAATTTAGACAGCTTTATTATCTGGACACTAGATATGCGAGAATCGGAATTTTTCATGTACTTGAAACCAAATTTTCACCGTAACATCCCAGGATTACCATACTTTCTAATAGACTTGAAGAAAATGTGAATAAAATAGTTTGTGCCATTAAAGATACGATGGACAGTTTAGGATTTTATATATTCATAATGTTTTTCGCCACAAGCATTAGGTTCAGAAGCTGTAGGTTATGTAAATGATTAGAACACCCTGGCAAATTCTTATACAGATTATAATGGCTAATGTACATAGAACACATCTATGTGCAATTAAAGTTATTCTAACATAAAAATAAATTTAATAGGAAATAGACTGATTATAAAAACCAACATAAATTTAGCATAAATGCCTCATACATATGATTTAGAGAATACTATATTATATTGTAATCAATCATGCACTGGACGAAAAATTAAAAAAATCTCACAGAGGCTTGGCAAAAATATTACTCTAAACTAAATTGACTAAATTTTGAAATTACTTTCCAATAATAACAGATATGTATTTTATAATCGTAGGGAATAACAAAAAATTTTCCAGTTTCTACGATCTGGTGGACAAATTTCCCCTCACTAATAGGAATTGAATGAAATCAAATTGAGACAAAAGAACAGACGAAAAAGTGATATAAATATTAATGAAAACTTATTGGCAATGAGCGATTTGGAATTTCCCCAATGTTAGATATCATTGCTTCTACGTAAAAACAGATAAGAATCCGGATGGGACTAGAATTGAAATTGCGGACATTAACTTAAAAATAAAACAATAAATAGCGTCTAGCCATCAAGTAAGAACAAAAACATTTACCGGGCATGGAGATATAGCCGTATTAAGTTGCACGCACAAAGTTGCATAAACATCTTGTAAATGATAATGTAAGATATAAGTAGAGCTTTGTTTACCATTAGTGCGATGCGAAATCAATATTGACAAACACCACGTCAACATGGTACACGCGCGGATAAACAAACCCCGGACAAAGGATAACCAGTAAGCATGTATATCACAATGGTGGCTGCCATATAATGAATTATCACTAGTTGTTAATCAATGTAACGTGCTAAAGGAATAACAAACAATTTTTGTTTACAACTGTTTATCAGTCATCTAAGAGTAAATACCATGATGTTGACGAAGCATTTACACAAACCGTTAAATGTGATTTAGTGATATGTTCAATTGCATAATGTATGAAATTTTAGAAATTTCAGATAAAACCGCTCGTAATATAGAACCTCATTAAAAAATTTAGTATTTATCTTAATATAGCTCAATTTATGATCAGCGATTGTTGAAAAATTTTGAAAATATTAAAAATTAGAAAAGCAGTTGGAGAGCGCAGACCTCCGCCACGCAGCTTGTATCCTCCGGATCAGCACCAAAATTTAATGGATTCCTCCTTGGGCGGAGACGCACCCCTGGTGAAAATGTGAGGTCAATCCATCTATTACTTTTTCCGTAAAATTGCTAACAGACAGACAAATAAACCAACGCTACCAAAAACATAACCTCCTTGGCGGAGGTAATGATACTTGGTTGTAAATATGAGTATTTTTTCAATATTTCTTACACGAAAGCTACAACAATACTTCTCATTTAAATAGAACTCTTAAAAATTGGTGTCAACATTTCATCGTTTGAATCGAGCTCATGTCAAGAGAAGTATGAAAACATATTGATGAATGATACACTATCCGACTCGATTAAGTCCGACTCGACCCTAGGTATCACTTTCAAAGTTTGTTTCGTGCACTAATTGCAAGTTTTTACTAAAACGCGGAGCTACAATATGACATATTAAACATTAAGCAAAGCACCCATAAATATTGGAAATCCGATAAATTAAACTAGTAAATGAAATTTTCTGGTCTGAAATTATCTCATTTCTGAGCCGTCACTCGATACTAGTTGAGCTTCGTTGATCTAACTGCTCAACAAATGCTCTTTATCCTTTCTGACTGCTATCCTGGATTCAACAAATAAATATGTTATAAAACTCACTCAAATATATATATATATATATATATATATTCAAAATACATTACTAATAATCTTTTGTTAGGCAACAGAAATTTCTAAAGCTATGGCGTAATGCGGTTAAATTTTCTGCGCACGAGATAATTTTGCTGTCCATTTCCCTAATAGTAAAAGAAGGATCTAACTCTCATTGAACAAATTAGGCTTCGCGTCACCCGATCCCTTTTATGAAATCGAATTGCGTCCTTTTCTGGTCTAACGCAAATAATAGAAATTGCGATTAGATAAAAGAAAAGTATTTGATTTTCTTCAACCAATCTTCAACTAATCGAGATAAGGGGAAGCAAATTGTTGTTAGTATTATTTTTTCTCAACAGTGCTACATACAAAGGAATGCAAAACTATCCATTTTGACTAACCATGAGGTAACAAAATAACCGAGTTTAAATAATTGTATAGAATCTTGGAATAATTTATCCAGGTATAGTAGCTAGCAGTTGTCTTTTCATGTGATGTATAAAACGCCTACTGACCAAATAGCAAATAAGCTCTTGGACATCAATAAAAAAAATAATTCAAGGACGCATGCGAATTCAACCTATTGAGAATGAATTACAAATTCCGATTCTTGAAAAACTATTGAATTTTCGAATATATTATACAGTTGCTGTATATGTCCCAAAATGAATTGCAAGCAAATAAGAGCATTGTCTATTCCTGTATATAGCAAAGGAAAATGACAGGGTACTGCGAGTACTCGAAATTCGAGTTGGGTTTTTGCATATAATCTCGAAGAATCCATCGAGCTTATTATCCAGCTGACTTGCTTTCTCTCATTTAGCATGATATACTTCTGTCGTACATTTATATAGGTTAGCAGTTATGTATAGCTATATAGAAAAATAAGTCTAAATATAATAGTAAGTCGACTCGAGTTCGCGAGTTATGGTTCCACTCGACTCGAGCCTAAAAAGAAGTCAACTCGCATGGGCCTCGAAAATGGATGTTTTCAACTGCAGCTTTAGTATCAATTGCAAAGTGTTGAGATTAGAAGAGAAACAAACAATTAAGAGAAACGATGAATCCAATTGCTTGCTTTTGAGACGTGGTTTGCTTGATTAACTCAATGTTGCAGTTTTTCTTTGAAAGATGTTGTTTTCATTGTACTAGTATCGCTTTTTAGGTACCATATTTACCAAAAACATACAAATCAAACTGAATTAAGTCCAATAATATTTTTATGTGACAACATAAATTTATTTAGTTAAAGTCGATGATCGCAGGAACACCTCTTTATCCAGCAACATTTTGTACAAGTTATACACGGCAGAAATGTAAAATTAGTTAGGGTTTCTGTGCTGTGCTTCCCATTGTATCACATGAAGTTGCTATTAAGAAATTTTTTCCAAAATTAAGTTTATGAACAGTAGTATACGAAGATATTATACGGAGGTATTGTAAGGAATCACCCGAAATTAGGAATATGCGAGTCAATGATTTGTCAGGGATGAGGCGGCAAAATGATGACAATTATTCCTTCAATCCTTTTTTTAATGAATTATAGACCATTCAGGGTGTCCGCGCCTTTCAACTTATCAATTTCCGAGCACTGCAAGGCAGTTGAATGTCGAATTCAGGGCAGAGAGGAACACGGGCCGAATTTTTCAGGCCCGGCCCGGCCCGTCAACTATTATTTCAAGCCCGTGTCGGAATTTTTGTAGCCCGTTTTCGGCCCGTCAAAATTTATCGATCGATTTCAACACATTAATTTTCGGCTATAGCACTAAGTTCAATTTGAATACAATCCCCTTTTTGACTGAGCAGAAGTTGCTTGGGTGGCATATATCTTCAATGCAATGTTGCATAAAGTTAGATATGTGCTTCTATTGGGATTTCAAAAAGGTTACAATTCATTTTATTCGGCCCGTTTTTTGTCTGTAATTTCATAAATCTTGGGCCCGGCCAAGCCCGTGTCCAACCCTGATTCAGGGTAATTTCCAGGCAGAAATATGGTGTACATACACTGTAAATTATAAATTTTCAGATAGTTCCAGACTGAAGTTAACGCAAATAACGCACGAGTAAGGCATTAGTTTATCAAACAGATTGAACCATATAATACATAAACAGTTTTTCTTATTCTAATCACGTACATTATACTTTTCAACATTTTAAACTGTACAGAAAAATATTTAGCTTTTGCACGTGTAAAAGATTACTTTTGATCAGTGGATATAAAAAATATAATGATGTATGTACATGTACAATTGCTACAAAATACGGTCG
This sequence comes from Hofstenia miamia, assembly GCA_900660155.1. NCBI lineage: Eukaryota > Metazoa > Xenacoelomorpha > Acoela > Hofsteniidae > Hofstenia > Hofstenia miamia. Next base: position 793,239 of record CABFPE010000044.1, read on the forward strand.
TCGAGAAATCACTCAAAACAGACAAGTTCATAGTTCGGAAATCATTCTAGTTTCTATATGCGTTTATAAACAATTTCTTGGTTAGGGGAAAGCCAATTTTATTGAAGCAGTCAAACTAGGAACACTTATACTGTATACTGAGTTTTATGAAACGGAGTAGAAAAAAACTGGGTCACTGTATTAGTAAATCTAAAAATCCGAAAAGTTAATGATTCCCTTTCTAGCTTGCAAAACTAGATGTGGTAGTAGTAAGCGAGGATGCAGATTCACCGCAAATTTCATCTATCTAAGTAATTAGAAGGAATATGGCTACATATAGTAGTGCCGAAAAACTATATTTTCCCGGAAAATTTCTTTACAAAATTCGGCGCTGTAACCTGCAAAACTGCTTAACAACATGCTTAATGTGTTGGAAAAGAAATATCGTGAATGGTGCATAGATGTAGGTGAATTTTCTAGTGTTGCTGACAAATTTAAACAACACTTTGTGGCAGAGTACATTATCTTTAAATCTCAGTGCGTTTGATGAGATTATTTCAAGAAATGTATCTATTGATGATTGTGAAAAACGAAAGAATGGGAAAAGTTTCATTTTTAGCAGATGCGAAATTAATGAAGGAAATACCATGTGGAAGTATATATAGAGTATTAGTTCGAAATATCAAGATAGCTTAGACATTGGAGCTGCTACAACAATTTCAAATGTTGGTCAGGAACCTCTTCTTAACATTACTTGTTAGTCCAGTGATAACTTTTGATTTATTGGACCTTAGGAAAATCATCACAACATATATACAATGTCATACAATAAAATTGTAGAATAGAAAGCCAGAAACAATTCTCAAAATTTTCAATTATACACTATGGGCTAGCAGCAATTGGTGGCAGTTGGTCGTAAGCCAATTAGATGTGTTCGACGTAAAAATCTTGAAATTGATAAAATTGTTAAATGCTACACTACATATAATGCCTATCTACATGAAATGTGTCTTGTACCCAACAAGTCAGTAAAAATAAAAAATATTCTACTTCTAAATTTGCTACATTTTACACGAGTGAGTGGACACATATTTCCACTTCATGAATTATCCCCTACCTGTTAACACCTTGGTGGCAAACAAAATGTTAACGCTTTGTTGATTTGCATTTTCAACCACGGATTATAAAAGTTTAGTTCAACTTTAAATAAATTGTGTTAACAGAAAAACTTTGGGAACATTTGGGCAGATCATTTTCCAGGTAATAAATTTCATCAGTATAAGTGTTTTAAAAAATATGGATGAAACGGCAAAAAGGATTATATTAAACAAGAAAATAAATGGGATGGAAAAAATAGAATTTCCAGGCAGTTCGATACAGTTCCAAGCAGCGCGGACACCCTGTCTATGCAATACATTGCGGCTCTTCTCATATAAATATATATACTTAGGGCTATTCATAAGTGAGAAATCGCCGATCGTTGTACTTAGAGCCCGATTATGTTGACTTTGCTCCATAGTACCAACAGCTCTTTGTTTACAAAATTTATATAAAGAGTTTATTGGAGTTGTTTCTACTGTAGATTTATTAGTTATGGCTTCCAACACGCATCAATCAGACCGTTAACCATGTTAGCTTGAATATGCCAATTGTAGTATTCACAAGCAGTAAGTCACTGGTTAAGACAGGCAATCGAAAATGTACAATGCAAAAATAGCCATGACATCACAAATTATAAAAGGCCAGAGTTATTGATTGTCAATTGAGTATTAAATTTTTACTCAAAATAAGTTCGAAATAAGTTTGCAAAGAGAATCAAGGGAAAGTGTTAAGACAGGATATTGCACGAACCGATCAATCAAAGGGAAGGAAGTTTGATCTACAACGAAATTTGCCTTTAGAATATGAGTCTGATATGTATGCTTTTACAAATGATAATTTTCTAACAGTATGACATTATTCTTGAATCAAGATTTAAAATAATATATTTCTGACGAACCACACTATTACAAAACAATGGGAATCGGTGATAATCGAAGAAATACCGATAGCCTAATATGTATAATTATCACGATACATCGATATCGTGATACATTCAAAAAAAATTGTCATATTTACATTTAGGATTGAATGAATTTCTAAAATCAATCGAGAACATTCTATTGTTCATCACGAATAAAGACTTTTTCCTAAACATCAAGCATTTTCTTATCACTCTGTTTTCAATTGCAAAACGTGTCCCAACCGGATGCAAAAATTACTGAATATGATTTGGGGGAAGCACAGTACTGTAAGACTTTCAAGACTTATTGGTCTACTGCGACTAAATGTTTCACGGCGATTACGACCATAAATTGTTAATTTCTGCACGTTATTATGACACTAAAATCAACTATATTAAAAACCTCAGTCCGAGCACTGACAAATAGTTCCTTGAAAATATCAAGCCCGACCCATTTACAAGCCTGCGGTGGGTATGTAATAACCTAAATTGGGCGATAATGGAGTATATTATTAGGATAAATTATATAACTATGCATAATATTATTTTAAAGATTTTATATATTTCTTACACTACATTACATTTAATGATATTATTTTATTATATTAATTATGTAACAGCAGAAAGAAACGAAGTTCAATAATTTCTATATTAATGTGAATTAACCTTGTTACAAAACATGACATAGCTAAACGTAGCCTTGAACTTCCTAGTGCATTATATACTTACTGAACTTCTTTTCGGGATGTAGAGGCAATCTGTTAGGATACAGCATATAATTATATTATCAAGAAATAATAATAATTATATTTAGCAAGTTATATAATAATCCAACTGATGCAGACATTCAAGAGAATGGAATTTATTGCAAACTAATACACGCTGATATTTTCTATTCGTACTCAGAAAAAACAATACAAAGAAACATCAAAACATTTAAAATACACGAGTGGACAAATATTATAAAAAGATGTTTTAATTGCGAATGAAGGGTACAAATTATTATATTGGAGACTATTTGCGTGAGTACTGATACTTGCTATTGAAGGGTTGCAAACAATTGATAATTTAATGTGTGTCCGCCTATTATGTCAAAATCCTTCAGTTTATTTTCAGCGAAAAGTGCAAATAAAGAATGATACTTTGGTTTACATTTTATAACTCAATCTCCTGCCTAAAATGCAGAATATCAAAAATGGATCATTCAAATATTTCCTTTATATATTTATGCTGCCTATAGTATGCGACTATATATTGTCAGTAGTGGCAGAAAAAGAACTGCATTTTCCAGAAATGACGCACGACTACTCCTGATAAATGAATGTACATGAATGGCTGTGAAGAATCGAACGACGTTAGATTTTCTCAAAACCTATTCCAAATATCAATATCGTATCGATATGGGGATATTTTAGAAAATATCTTATCGAAATTATATTACGATAAAAATTGAATAAGACCGGAGTGAACAAATCTAATTAAAACACTGTTTCAAGAAATATAGACAGAAATTACAAAATGTTAATAATAAGAGGCATATACCACATTGCCCCAAGAAATGATGATAGAAATACGTATAAACTATTCAAATGTATATATTCGAAAACCATTATTTGCAAAATTATGGTTAAAAATATTAAAAACCGTTCGTTAACCAATTTCGTTTGTTTGTTAATCAATTCCCTTTGTTGGTGCGTTAATTTCTTTTGTTCGGAAATCAATCGCTTTTGCTTGTTAATCGATCTCTCTTGTTCGTAAATCAAATTCTTTTGTTAGATAATCAAAGAGAAAAGGTGTAGAGTAGGTTTTGAAAAATTTGCGTTTAATTGCGATTCTAATTGTTTGCCATGTTAGCACCTGTTTAGAATGCATAATGAATTTCCTCTGCTAATGTTCATAAATTTGCTTTTCATTTTTTCCGAGCGGAACATTAAAAAGATTTTCAATATTTTGGAGCATTCAAAATGCAGCAAAAACTATTTAAATACGCTTTTTGTAGGAATTCAATTAGAGGTTTGTATTGAATGAAATTTAACAAGTAAACATCAAAAGTTCAAACTCCTATCAATACATAACAAAAGTGTTTTCTCAGCTGAACATCTGAGTAAAAGGTTTGATTGCAGACATTCATAAGTTTAAAAACATAATCTAATCAATGGAGAACTCAGACACAAGCATAACATGCATTTCCTGTACGTAATCACTATCATTATGATTTCTTTATTCATATTAATTTACATTAGTTATTTCTAATTGAACATAAAATTCCCTACCTTTCACTCAACTTAAACCATCTCATAAAGCACGGAAAGAACTTAGCAAAAAAGGATGGAGAAAACCGCTATTACAGGACTCAACGCAAAAAGGCTACACAAGTGTAAAAAAATTGTAATTCAAATTGGAAACTGCAAAAGAAATATCGGATTTATTTCTCGGAAAAAGAATTTGAATAAATATTAAAACTTTGAAGAAGAGCAACTCAAATTTGTAAAATTGGCATCATGAAGGAAGAATAGAAACATTGACTGACAAAAAGAGATGTTGATTTCTCAGAACTATTGGAGTTATAGACAAATAACCTTTATATACATGTAAATCGCAAAAATAAATATACAAAATACTGGGTCAATCATAAACAAGAGTCAAATTAACATATTCATAAATAAGCTTTTGTAAGACTTACTTGAAGAACTGGAAAGTTTTGGAATGTCTTTAGAAGCAGCAATTGTTTTATGTGGAGCTAACTAAAAATAAAAATAAAAGCCAAGAAATAGTTGTACATATGTTATTAAAGTACAGCTGCAATATTTCAAAAACACCCAAATAATTATGAAATTTGGTTGAAAGGACCAGCTTTAAAGAAATAATGTTGAAACGCTACTATATGTACGTCTAAATAAAGTCTTCTGCACTATCAAATATTTTTAATCACTAGTATCAACAGGAATAAATTGGGTTGTGATTATAAAAAGTCTTTTTGCATAAATAAGTTTTCAAGAGAATTACGAAAAACGAGATTTGGATTCGTTATCAAATTACAGCTTAAATTTAATCTTTATCAATATTAACTAAATGCAGATGTTAGAAAAAAATTAACAGACCTTAGGTTTTTTGGTGAAATTGTACTCTTCTTCATCTTTTTCATCTAGCATCTTCTAAAAATCACTTTGCAAAGTATATTTCATTATTGGATTGTTTGCATTAACTAAAAGTTGGTTCTGAAAAGGAAAGGGGTGAAAGAATCTAAGGTAATGTTCACCGCACTTGATAAATCAAAACTCAAATAATAATCAAAATTATATAGTTAACTGATTTAGTGAAATTTTGTTACGGATATTTGAAGTAAATAGTGATTAAATCTCGCCTAACGAAATCATAAAATGAAAAACGAAATGGAAAATTAATCGTACTAAAAGTCCACTTACTGCTCCACCGCTAATTAATAGCTGTCCGAACTGTACGCCTGATGGAATATAGAGGGTTTCAGTTCTTACTTTTCGAATGGGTGGCTGGCCAAGTGCTGGTAGAACCATATCGTATCTAAATAACGAAATATTAGTAATGCAAAACGTTAAATAAGTTCAAAAAAGCATTATAAAAGTATACGTTTTGCTAAGCTAGAGAGCGCATTGCTGTAACATTGGCACAAAACCGCGATGTGAGGAATGATTTTTACACACCTAGTAAACTTAGGATGTTCGTTTTTGGACATAGGTGAGAATATCAAGCTTAATTTGCCAATGTTCATGGGAATTAAATTGATTTGTGTCAAAATTGAAATTCGGTTTATCGCCTGAGAAATAAAAATAGCGCAGTAAGGATAGAAATATTAAATTCATATTTCTCAAGCGTAAGATATATATTCTTCAGTTGGCTTAAAGATGATAAACAAATATGTTTTTGAAAATAAGCAAACATTGTAAAGGAAGTAACAAGGTTTCGCGAAACCAGAGATAATTGATACAATCATACGTATGTAACATTCTCTAGCCTACAAAGCATCCTGATTTCATCACAAACTGAGTTTTAACAAAATTCTTCATTATACTGATTTTTAGTGAACATTCTGAAGGTTGAATCTAACACATTTTTTTTACCAAAAATGAAGTATATATGCATGTAAACATTATCAAAACTCACAAATAACAACGTCATGTAGCCCACGTGATTTAGTAATCGTTGGTTGTAGGCGAATTACATGCAATTAATGTATTAAAAGAATTGAAGCGGAAGAAACTACTGTATTTATACCAAGTTCAAGAGATTTTGGGTAAAACAGATTTGAGGATTTTATCTAATGGTGGATTCTACACATTTCCTAACTGCTAGAAGTTTACAAAAATGTCAATAAAACAAACATGTAAAGAGTTGCCAGAGATGGAAATGGGCCGGACTGGATTTGGGCCGAAATCTTATGGGCTAAAATATTTTTTTGCTAAAAATAAGCATATTAATACCAATCTATACCAGAGAAGTGAACCAGGAAGTCCTAATTTTGTTTGAAATTAGCCATAACTCTATTTTTTGTAAGATTGTCATTTTTAAATATGGGCTCAAAATTAGCTAAAAATTTAAAATAGACGGCTTGGTTGGGTTGAGCCAGCAAACAATGGGTTGGGCTGGGAACTTCTTAAAAGTACTCAGCCCATTTCCTTCTCTGGTTGATATATTGAAAAAAAAATTAATCGATAACTTAAATAGCTATATAGTAAAATTTATTGGCTTAAATGATATTTGCAATGACTTTATACTTTCTGTGTCAAAAATTAATATTTGAAGCAAATATTTCAATACAACAATAAAAATTACAATTTTGCTAAAAATATTTATGAAAATTATACCTCAATACGACCTTGAAGTTTACAACCTTTAAAAAATACATTCATTTAAGAAATTAAAAAATCTTTCAAATTCTACAAATTCATTATCAAATTTATCTTATTCCCGTTGTGATAAATACTCGTAAAGAGCAAAATTACATCTCTTACAATGCAACGCTCCATATTATGAAGCACAATACATGTATTTATGAGGCGTAAAAGTGACCTCTAAGTCCAACATTTAGTTAAATTTTTGATTAAATATAGTGTTGTTTAGTGGTAATTAACGAGAACAGACTATTGCTGCCTTTATTTTCGTACACTTTACCCCCAAACATTTTTCAAATACGAAATCGCGAAATGAAATAGGGAACTTTGTTTAATTTAGATGCCCTTTCTGAAGTGTATGTATAATTTCAAATTAATTGCTAAATTATTTTCAATAAAGTTTCATTTATTAAAATGAAATAGCGTATATGATCGGACATAGGAAGCACTTTTAATACTAAAAAAATAAACTCTCCATTTTACCGAGAGTTATAAGTGGAATAAAACCAAGGTCAATTATGTTGATTTGAGAAGAGTACAACTAGTGCCTAAACGATCTTCTTTTGAACGATAGTAGGGAGTGTATAAGCATTTCGCCAGTAATCGAGAATAATTTCATAAAAATAAACAAAAATTCTAAATATCAAGAAAGCTTTCACATCAAATTTATCAACTGATGAGTTGGCAGCCGGTCGGGTCTAGTTATCTCCACGATATTAATTTTAGCTGATCTTTGGATGCCACTAAAATAATGCAAATTATACATGAATCAGGCACTGAGTAATGGATCATGAGCAATTAGAGCAGAGCACAATCAGCAGTTGCAATTGTAATATTACCACGTAATGGGACGTACATTCATAATTGCTTATGCTAGCGGCCAAACAGTGACCTGAAAAATACTTACGTGAATACAAATTTATAGGGAACGTCTCTGCGCTTGAGAACTATTTCGATTCCCATGTCGAAAGATCCGAAACCGTTCTCTCGGATTTCATATGGCGGTTCTTTGATCACTAAACATATTATCTAACAAAAACGGAACATTTGTTCGATTTTGCTTCGATTTACATCCCACTGTATATAACTTTAAGTGAATTATTAAAAAACATTTGAAAGTTCTGGGAAATGGATAAAGTTCAAACTTTGTCATAGAAAATCTATATTTAAAATACCAATATTAACATACTGCGGTAATACCATCTCTTAAAGTAGTAGTAAACATTAATCCAAAAGATTAATACAAAATTGCAACAACTAAATGATGGACTGTTGTTAAACGTGCAATTCACAGAAAATCTGTAAAAGAGCAACCAAAGAGGAAGTCCATAATGAAATGGCATGGTTAATTCGTAACAGATGGGTGCTTATACCAAACTAAAAGAATGGGACGTCTCTCAACTTCAGAAGATGTGATTGAACAAGTTCAAACTGCTTTTCGCGGAGCCCTGTAAATCGATCAGAACAGCTTTAGGAAACTTCAGTGTTGTACAACAACTGTTTGGCGTGTCTTAAGAAGACTGATAAACCAGCACATCGTGACTTTTGCTTTGCAATGCAACAGAAGATGGAAGATGACGGATTTGACGACCGCGTTTTTTATAGCGATGAGGAGGCAAAGTTAACAAACAGCACTACTACATGGGGTACTGAGAACCCACATGAACTTCCTGAGAATCAGCAATATTCCCCAAGGCTGGCGGTGTTTTGTGCTATGTCGAAGAAAGCTGTCTAAGGACCATTATTTCTTGAAAGAACAACAGTCAATGGTAAGACTTACCTCGACATGCTGGAAAACTGACTAATGGCTCAATTGCGTGAGAAAGATTCTTGTGACTTTATTTTCCAACAGAATAGGGAGCCACACGAGAGCCTCAAGTTTAGACAGTTTCTGAAGACAACACTGCCAGACAGATGTAATCGACCGCCTGGGCAGAATGATCATGTTCTCATGTACTGATCACCCAGATCTTCAGATCTCCCACCATGTGATTACTATTTGTGTGGATAAGCTGAAAGCACGAATAACAGAAGCTGTTGCAACCATTGACAATACAATGCTGGAGCGTATTTGGCAAAATTTCGATTATCGGCTTGATGTGTGTCGTTTGACCAATGGTGCTCACATTGAACACCTTTAACATTCTATGTAAAAATTGCGATTACAAGCTTTCTGAATTTACCAGATGCGATTTTATATCCTTAATAGTTTCCGAGAAATTAAATGTCAAAATGTACCAAAAACTGGGAACACCCTGTATTATAAACAAATATACAGTAAGAAATAGAAATCTAGGATATAATTAAATAATAGGTTATTTTCCAATGGTTTACCTCGTTTGGGTTCGGCGAAAGTTTCATGTAATTGAAAAATGACTTTTTCAATGAACTTTTCTATTCTGGCTCCGCCAACACCCCTGACCTGAATATGCCATTCGTGAGTGTAGTTTGAAGCCGATGCTTTACTAAGACAACTGGCTTGATGTGATAATTCGATTGAAGAGACATATGTCTAAATGACGACAATTATCTTTTGACAGATGCTTAGTATATAGAAAGGTCAAACAAAAAAGAAATAATCATAATTAAAAATGTGAAAAACAATTATTTGATTATAAAACTATATTGAAAAAACATGGTCGTGTTATTATTCGGATTTAAGATTTAAATATCAATCAGTTTCCACTGCTTTGTGAGCCCGTTTTTCGAAAACTAATTTCTTGTTTTTAAAGATCTTTTTTTTCTCAACATGCACCATTTGGACTAAATGTTGTTCACTAGGAATTTTATTAAACAGAAGGGTATTAAACATTCTAAACGGACCTTCATCAAGACACCTATTTTATAGGTTTGTCAAATGAATACGAAAATAGAAAGAAAATTTCAAAATCGTGCAACAAAACGTTTTATATGTATCCGCCGCGCACTGTATAATTTGCAAACATATCACTGAGCACAAAACTAACACATATATGCAGGAATTTGCACAGCAAAAGTCTAAATACAATTCAGTTTACTCATGAACGGATCGTTCATTTTCCAGATTCTAAAATTTTGGGAAGCTATATACAACTGCACATGCTTTTTAGAAGACCTTACATTTTTAAATTCTTGGAAAAATTTCCTTAGTGATTTTGTGTGAAAGTTATAAAAACTGATGTACCAAAAGCCGAAAACTGTTAAAATGTACCATCAGTCAACAGATGCGGAATTGTACAGAAGAACGGATTTTTATGCAAAAATATACGTGAAACTTAGTTATATTTGCAAACTTTCAAAGTAAGAAGCTAAGAGCAAGAATTCAGCAATTTAAAGGTGAAAAAATCCCCACTATTCAAAAATTCAATCATAAAATTAATGCTTTAAAATTAAAACATAACACAAACTACTGATAACTTACGGATAATGCCATTCAACCTAAAACAAAGATTGCATGATAGAAAGCAACAATCAATAAAATAACCAATGCACATAATCGAAAAAACATGGTCATTATAAATGTGCCTAAGAGAAAATTAAACCTTTACCGCTAACAATTGGGCAACAACTGCGTATACTATCCAGCATCTCAATAGAAAAAAACCATGATTTTTAAAACTAATTTAAATTCAAAATCAAACTTCTCCGCAAATGAAAACATGAAAACTGTTAGGGAATTAAATTTCTATACTTTTGCAATGATTCAGTTTATGAACTTATAATCTTGATGGGCAGACTAAATTGTGATAACCTTAGTATATATCAGAACATTGTGTATTCCGAAATTAACGTCTTCAAGTCATTGATTTTAGATACTCAAATATCGATATATAACTTAACACTGACATCATAAGCTGATGACATTCGATAGAATTCAACGTACCCTAGTCAGATATATAATTCAAATGTAATATTATCGAAATAGATTGAATGTGTTATACTTGATGTATAGCTTAAAATTGATGCACAACTAACACGGGTGTATACTTTTCTACGAAATGTCCTGTTATCGATTTTTACGCCTACTAATTCAGCTTCTTCTGAAACAAAAAATTGGTTTCTATTCTGATAAATGAATCCTTGCTAACATAAGATATAGGGTGAAGTAATAAAAATTAAAATATTAAGATTCACAAGTTTCATATGAAAACAAATTGGTTTTTAGCGGAGTCTTTGGTTAAGAGTTGCCTTATAAATATCACAGTATAGTAAGCACATGAACAAGGAAACAACAAAATCTAAAATCGAATCTTGGGTTACACTTCTAACAATATTTTTCCTTTATAATACAGCTGCTCGAGTGCAATTACTTAAAATGTGAATTAATAATAGAGCCCCAATACTAAATACAGTGCGATATTAAAGAAAGCTAATGCGACATCAGATGCATGAAATAATTACAAAATCCCAGTGTATATTTTATACACCAAACTTAATATTGATTGGACGCTTGTTCAGTTCTACTAGTAATTTATAAACCCAGCTGTTATTGGCAGGCATTTGGAACCTTAGCGATTATTTCCCAAATCATTTTCTGAAACTTGTAACATACAATTACATTTTCAATTTTAACTAAATACGATATGCCCATCAATACCTAAACTACTGAACCATATATGAATTTTGAACAGATGAAATGTATTTTGGAATGTAAGAGACACTATTTTGTTTGCATTAAGCTGTTATTTCAAATATTACCTTACAAATAAAATTCGTGAAAAGTTAACTCAGATGTCCATTAATAATAATTCAGAATCTTATATAGCAAAAATCAATTATCTTACAGTTAAGACATTCTAAAGAAAAATAGCACTATTAATCATTTTCTGCATTGATACTTATATGGCGTAACTTCAAAGGAAGGCTAGTACTAATTCATGCAATTTTTATTGGTCTTATCTATTCAAAAAACTTCGTTTTCATACTGAATTCCTTTTACCGCTTGTAAAAAGCAGTGTATTTAAATGCATGTGACGGAATTGCGTGCAAGTCACGTTAAGGAACACTTCCAAAATCTTTCTCGAGCACATTGTTCAGGCTCCCGAATCATGAGCTCCCAAAAAATGCTACACCGAGGTGTTTTACTGTTGTTCAAAATTAGTTCAAATGTGGATGATAACATATTGAATTGAATTAACGGCGAACTTGTATAATAGCCACACACGGAGCACGCGTAACACGCAGACAAAATAAACACCAATTTAGGATCAAAAAGGATAGAAATTACAAAAATACTCAAAAAGTTTAAAATATAATCGATATACACCGATAACTTGTCATAATTTAGCATATTTGCTGTACGCGGTAACACGCGATAGGACACGTTATATATTTAAGCAATATAGCATATAAAACCACGAAGTCATATAATAATAATTATCTTTAACTAAAAAATAACAAAAAATAAAATAGATCTCACCGAAAAACACTATTAGAATGAAATTTGTCATACACTATAAGCGATTATATATTAAAATGATATGAAGTGTCAAAAACTTTAAATTTATATATATGGGGTGACGGCTTCGTCAGGCATTCGCTATAATCTTATTCATAATCTAGCAATAACACTAAACGAAAATTTGATTATTTTATTGACTAAATAGAAAACAAACCTTAATAAACCTTAGTTTGGAATATAATGAAATGAAAATTGTAGTTAATATTACAATTTTGAAAATACATATTACTATAATAAATTGAAATTTAATATAAATCTATGAGGATTTTCGAGTACTCGAAATGTTAAAAACTCGAACTCGAAAAAGCGCAAAACTCGATGGGAAGAACCGAAGAACTCGGAAGAGAAATCCTCAAAATTCGAACTCGATAGAAAATACGGTAAAAATTAAATTATTTTAAATTTCAATTTCTTTATCAATCGCAAATAACTATTTTTTTTGGTTAATTATAACTATACAATTAATTTTTTTACTCAAACAAACTCGGAATTAAGAGAAAACTCGATTGAACTCGGAATTTTCTTTAAGAAAATACTCGCAACGTAAATACTCGAACTCGGTCCGAGTAACTCGAACTCGATTTGAAAACCCTGAACTGTATTATACAAATTTTCTTCAAAAATTGTGATCAATTGAATACATATGTATTTTGCTTGTAAAAAGGACATTTGTTATTCCAATTAATGAAGATATTTCACTTAAGATAAAGACTTGATTTAAATCAAAAGTTTATAGATTTGGTTAAAAATACTTATATATATTAAAATTTTTTAGTTAAAGATAATTATTTTTAAATGACTTCGTGGTTTTATATACTATATTGCATAAATATATACCGCATGCTGCAAATATACTGAATTATGACAAGTTATCGAATATATTTTAAGCTTTTTGAGTATTTTATTGTATTTACTATCGCTTTTGACCCTAAATTAGTGCTTACTTTGTCCGCGTGTCACTATTCTACAAGTTCGCCTGAATTAACATTCCTTACAAAGAAACAAAAACTTATTTATCATAAAACAAATCAAAATCAACAACTCAAATCGAGTATTATTTAGACAAGTAAGTAAAACACATATTGAAGGAAACTGGTTTGCTGATCTTAATTTCAATCATAGTATTTTTGTGAGACCTAAACACATTTTTGTAGAAATGAGTTTACCCCCCGATTAAGCTGCTCTTGATATTTTAGCTCTATTACAAATACATTTTCTTATAAATCAGTTAACAAACAGCAACAAATTTTTATTGTAGTTCACAAATTCTATTTCAGTAAAGTAAATTTCGCATGATTTGTACTAAACCAATTTTATATACGATTCTATATTTTAGAAAAAATTTAAAATTCCTTTACTAAGATACTAATTCTATATTATCGGCAAATTACTGTTTGACAAATTAATTATTCCTATTACATGTTTTAACAAGACTGTATTTGGCGGCATTTCAAGCATATACAATCAAGTAATTTCCCAATTTAAGTAATGCCTACTCCACGTAGAAAATCACCAGCAACTTCTCCATTTCCTAGCAGCAAAAAACGTTCACGAGCGCCCTCAACCTTAGGTGATATTCCGGAAACTGATAGTTTACAAGTTGAAAATCTGCCAAAAACTCCAAGTAATCGAAACTCAGAAGTTTCAACCCAAGAGTTGACAAATGTCTCACCCTTTACGGCTTCACCTGGCGCTAGATTAAGTCAGCAAACTGATTCCCCTTTAGCATACGCATTCACACCTGGTTCAAATCAACCTTCTACAGGAAGATCTCAGTTAGTAGTTTTATTTATTAAATAAGTATATACCGTCCATTTTACCACTTTCCCATAAAAATTTGTAGATAACATTTTCATTTTAAGCTAACAATTCAAAATTACAATGGTTATATTTAGTACAGAGCTCGTTTGCTAAGTGACTGATTTTAAAATCGTAATATGTAAGTTCAGTAAATAATATTGTGTGGATGAAGGTGCTTATTAGTACTCCGCTGAAACACGCTTAAAAAATAAACACCACTAAGGGGAAGGGCAAGCGATGAAAAATACAAGAAAATAGATAGAAAGGCTAAAAAAATTGTTGATAGCTTAACATAATTAACAAAAGTCGTAGTACGCTGTCAATATTTAAGAAAGATAACGTATATCAAAATAATAAATATTTCCAAGTATTGGAAAATATGTTTTCCGAAAACAATTTTAGCATTAAAATGTGACGACTATTTGTTTTTTATAAAGTTATAGCAATTTTATTTTTATCTATTAAGAGACTAAGTAGTGTCTATCGTTAGAACTGCATAACTGCCTACTAGAGGAGGCATAGGAATTCACGCGGCAATAACTGCCGAAGCGAGACGAGCTAGCGGTCATCAAATGCATATAACGAACATTGCTGTATCAGCTTAAACTCCGGACAGGAACGGGCTTGCGCAGGGACAAGACTGCCGAGAACGTCCTACGGCTGAATTGCCCAATGCGTAACTCCCTCATCTCCGTGCAAGTTTAGCTGCTTATAATATCTAATTTCTTTCTTTCTTTCTATTAATACGATCGCGCACACTTTTGCCCTATATAGAATAGCGAAAATGTAAACAGCACAAAACAACCTGCCAATGGCAGAACTAAAATATGTCTGTGCATGACTTCAGCAACGTGATTATTTGCGCGGGAACTAATAGTAGCTGTCTGTGAGACGCCTAGAGGCAATAGCGTAAGTGCGACGATGGTGAAACAAAATGAGGAATAAAGAATTTAGCGGATATTATGGTGCCAATGCTACTATATATATATATATATATATATATATATATGTATATAT
>CABFPE010000044.1:820646-887142 GCA_900660155.1 Hofstenia miamia
AAAAAATAGGAAGCATGAATATTTCAATAAATGGTGTTTGGAAATTAAGCTCTATATATCACCTGAAGTATTCTGGCAAGTTTGGAAAAACTGAAGGAATTGCACTTGGCTTCAGTCGGCGTTTAATTAAGTTTGATTTTCGTTGTCGCTTATCTGTTGAGTATGTGATAAAATCGAATGCTTTAAAGTGCAAGGGGCAAACAGAAGAAAATTTGAATATTTACCAATCTTTTCTTGGAATTCGTGATTTCCACGCAAAAGCAATTGAAGCATCCTTTGGAAATCTATGCAAGGTAGGTTTACTTTCCTCTGTCCGACATGTTTTAATTGAAGCATATCCAGTGCGACATTTCGGAACACAACATTTCAAAGGCATAGCATTAACTGAGTGAAGAATTGCTAGCGCACGCAATGGCCTAATCTGGACAACAGGTGTTACTAGAAACCACAAGCTTCGCATCCAGGTTATAACAAATGTAAACATCCCAGAGATCCATGATAATACGTACAAGATATGTAAATTGCATTTGACACAAACTGCTCACTTAGAAGACACAACGATAAACAGTATTTTGCTGCACCTAGGCACGATGAGTTCAATGAATTGCTGAGCTTAGCGTTGGCAAATTTCAGTGAACTTGAAACTGGTTACTGGTAACTTACTAAGCTAGTAACTTACCAGTAACTTCCTAGTAACCTGCTAAAATACTTTGATGTTCTGCGTTGCCCATAATTATTGGGAGATTTGTCTATCAAGCATGTGCCAGTTAGTAGCTCATTGTTTTTGTGTGACTGCCATTCCTTATAAATATAGTATTTTTAAATTTTATAGTAAACCTCATTTTAATATTTTAAAATTATAAGATCTCTTCAAGACTCTTATTCTTTCTTGCGTTCCCTTAATTCCAAACCTGACCTCCCCAGCTTAAAATGGAACCATCCTTCTGCTCGCTCGGATCTGGAGAAAGCTGATCTCTTCAATTCCTATTTCGCCTCGAATTTTTCTGATTCTGTCTTTCTCTGTCCTGGTCCACCTGCCACCTCCTCGCCGATTCGCCTATGTGACATCGCCTTCAACGCCCATAATATTTCCCTCATGCTTAAGTCCTGCAAGTTTTCTGATCCTTGCTAACCTGATGGCGGCCCATCCTTTGTAATTCACGAAACCTCAACTCTCTCTATCCATTTAAAGCATATCTTCTCCCACATTTGCTCCCCCCTGTTAAAATCCAACTGTGTTTGCTGTTCACTTCTTCCTCGTTGCTATTAACGACCTCCCTCAATCTCTCTTCAACTCATCCTGTTTACTGTGCGTTGATGACACTACGATTTTGAACTTTGGTAGTTCTTTTGCCTTCAGTATTACCTCTGATCTTGAGCTTTTGGCCACTTGGTCTTCCATTATCCATTTTGATTTTAGCCCAGACAAGACATGTGGTATTTCCTTTTCTGATTCTCCTGGGAACTTTTTCCTCATCATACTCATCTTGGAGTTCAACTTGCTGCTAACTTAAATTGGTCTGGTCATGTGTTCTTGCGCCTCCGAAAAGCTAATTCCTCACTCTGCCCTCTTCCGCAATGTTCCCTTCAATTCCACGCCTGCTATGAAACTCTTTGTTCAAATCAATTCCTCACGCCATTCTTCTCCCTGTTGATGGCCTTCTCGTTCCTTTTTCCACTCTGGAATGTTTCCAGAAGCGTGCCTTCAAATGGATCTCTTCTCTTTTGCCATACAAATACGCTCTTCACAAATTCTCCACTCTTCCGCTGTCATTCTACCTACATACCTGTGATCTCCTCTTGTTCAATCGCTTGCTCACACACAAATTGAATCTTGATACTTTTGAATTCATTAAGTTCTCCACTCGCTCTGATGATGTCACTTTCTTCATTCGTTGTCCCAAGAAACATCGCACCCTTCACTTGTTTTTTAATCTTGCTTGTATTGCTGCTAATTACATCTTGACTGTCAGTCCTTCAACAGCGATTGATTGCTTTTCCCAGTCACCGAGCTTCAAGAAATCTTTGATGAATTTCCTCTTTGCTGAGCCCTTCTCCAACTTCGCCTACTCTTTCATCTGCTCCTACTTTATCTCCTGTGATTATCATCGCTACCTTAAAACTTGACATGTTTTTATTTTTTTGTAGTATCTGCCTTCAGCGGCTAAATAGTCATTCATTATTATTATTATTAGATATCACTTAATAAAGCATTTTTATAATAATTAAAAGATTTCCCTTTTTAATAGTAAAATTTTCTTTATCAAATTAGAATACTTTTTGCGATTTTTTCCCGACAACTGATTACAGTTTTATTTATCCTGAATTCATAAAACGTCATCTATCTCACTAAAAAGCTCATTAGAAAAATCAGAAATTTTTCGATTCTAAAATCAAATATAAAAATCCCTTGACACAGTGTAGCTATAATTTTTTAGTTAACCCTTTGGCTGCGCCGTGCTGGGAGGATTTTTGTCCCGAAAAACGTAATTCGCCGGCAAATTTTGAACTTGATAGAAATTAATTTCTAAGTACCTCTGATCTTGTAAACCATGTTTTTTATCTATTCATGACTCTTAAACTGTTTTTTTTAAACACATTTTTGACCATTTTTAACCGAAAAGGGTACTTTTTCAAAAAAATTGCATGTCATCACAATTGACAATAGGTTGGAATGTTTTTTATGTTAAAATTGGCTAAATTAATGAAATACTTTGAAATATTGTTATGATTATGTACTGAAATTTGAAATGTTGCTTTAAAACTAGTAAATATTTTTTCATATTTTGGAAAATATCGAAAATTGAAAATAAAGCCAGAAAAGTTATAGAAGTTAATATTTATTATAAAAATGAAAAAATTACAAACAAATGAAAGATTTACTTGTCTTCATCCTTACATTTACATGTTTTCTTATAATTCTTCATACTATGAAAAATTTCAAAACAGGGGACAACACAAAGAGGAGGGTTTTGCGGGCACTGTATAGAAATATGATGTTTCTTCCTCTTACAAGTCCCTTTTCCTTTTTTACAACATTGAAATGGCAGTATTTAACAAACACTACAATTAGGTAGATACTTCTTATTTTCATACTGATCAATGAAATGCCTTTCTCCCAAGCGCTTGTTTTCCACCTCTTGGACATCAAATGTTTTTGTCGTAAAGTAAAATGTTTTTTCGTCGTGGGGTAAACTCGTTTTTCGCAGTTAGGGAGAAATTTAAATTTTGTGTATACTTGCTTTTCGCAGGCAAAATGATAACTTAATTATAATATTTATTTTCTCTACAAATAATCAAAGTTTAAAGAATTTTTTATAAAAAAATTTTTTCACTACTTATTGCAACAAACAAATTCATTAGAATCATTCTTTAATAGCAATTGTTTAAGTTATTATTTGAAATACGCTGTGTCAAGGGTGAATTTTGATATAAATACGTTTGACAAAGCGTTTTTATTTGCATGTATGTATATATATATATATATATATACATATACTTGAGGCAACTAGTGAATGTTGTTTTGAAAAGCTATGTATCCAGTGCGTTACAAGTCAAAAGTTTTCAAATAATTGAACTTAGTATCATAATATTCGAAGGGTGATCAACCCTGAAAAACCATTGCGAAATAATTTTATCAATAAATGCAGTTTAGGATTGTAATTCAATGATCCTATAAGCATTGTACCTTGTTTTGCTATATATTGGCGTTATCTCATAATTTTTTTCAAATTGTTACGCACCAATCTATTCGTCAACAAACTACGAAATTTACATTTAGTTATGGCCGAACTCCCAATAAACGCAGGGCTGATCTTGCCGGAATTCGAACTCCAGGTCGTCAATTTGACATATCACTTTCGGTAAGTAAGATCAATTTTGTTCCATACAATATGATTTCAGGGTATTGAAGTTCTTGATCACACAATGTCATCGGACGTATCAGCAAGTGATCCTAGCGCTACAGGAGCCAATTTAGTGATTTGGGGTACTGATGTAGTTATTGCTGAAACTAAACGAAAGTTTACTCGTTTTATAAAGGAATTCAAAGATCTTTCACTCGACGCAGCAATCGACGGCTTCAACCCAGAAGAGCCTCTTTACATGCAAAAATTATCCGAGGTTCGTTTTAGTGCTTATACATGTTGATTATCATTTCAAAACGAGTTGATGTTCTTCTGTATGAGAACAAAGGTGAGCATACATATTTATATGCCTGTAAAGGAAAGTAGAAATTGTTATGAATTCTTCAGATATTCCAAATTAGTAATTAAATTTTGCATGATTGGTTTTTTGGACCGAAAAATATTGGAACATCGTAAATGTCGGCTGTTTCACTTTATATATATATATATATATATATATATATATATATATATAATCGTTGTTTTTCTTAAAATTAAAGTTCCTTTCTTAGATTAGTAGAATACTTAAATGAAAAGATGTATGGAAACCTATATATCTGTAACATTTCATTAAGTAAAATCAGCGAGGCTAATGGTTAAAATTACTTTATCCAAATTTCAATGTACAACAATGGTTTTGCAGTCTAACAGCGAATGCATATTGAGTACAGTGATTAACAAGTTGTTTTCCTTTTCGATGTGAGCTATGATTTATTTAATAACCTTTCATAGCGAAAAAGGCATTGTTTTATGTTCCGTGTGATGTTTTTATTCACAAACGACGTTCATAGATATGAAGCATTGTAAGTTTATACACACATTTCCATAAAAGTATCATATTGTATTTTTAATGAAGCATGATAAACTTTGACTTGGCGAATGAATATTGATTTCGAAAAGACACTTTCAAAATCGGCTATAATTTGGTCTCCAAGGCTCTGGGATAGCCGCAAGTAGCAAACCGCTGTCATTCAGGATATAAACAACTTCCTGTATTTGGTTGAGATCGGGATTCTTAAATAAAATGTAATTTAATGTCTTATACGGCCAAATGTTTGACGCTTTTGAAGTTTTTTAATTGATGGAAGAAAATGAAAATTTGCTGCAACTTGAAGCCGTTCAAAATTTTGTTCGTTTCAAACAATTAGAAAGTTGCTTCAATTTAATTCCTCCTGAAATCTTGATTGGAGCGTAATAAGCTGCTCCTACCAGCCAAAGATTTGAAGATTTCAGCTCTACTAATTTTCGATTTTCTTAGAAAAGCGATTTTCTATTTCTGAGGATTATTCAAATTCTGTACTTTCCTGGTGGCACTTCACTTTATGCCTGTGATCTCCATCTGTTCAATAGTTTACTGTGCCTTGTTTCATTCGATGTTATAACGTTCTCGCATTTCCGCTCTGATGTTATTGTCACGTTTTTGTTCGTCGGCATCTTCACTCGTTTTTAATGGTGCTTGTGTTTCTGCTAATTTTCTCTTGACTCTCGACCCTCCAACTGCTATTGCCATAGCTGAAAACGTCATTTAGTTTATACAGCAATTTAACAAATTATCCGAAAAATATTTACAAAATTCAATCAACGCTGAACAATTTATTACATAATCTGTAAGCAAAATAATGCGTTTGTTGTAATATACATTTTTGCACGACGTTATTTTTTGGAATAATTATTTAGATAAACACCCAATAACTAAATGATCCTTATTGATATGCGTTTTTGCAACATTGTCTGTTTAACCTAGATTTATTTCATTCTGTTATGCAGTAATATGCATTGAAATTTGGTTATCAAATTAAGCAATCAAGATACGCCTTAGTGTTTGACGATTATTTATGCTGTGCTATTAGCCCTTTTTATAATTTTTTAGATTGCCATTACAGATAATGCCTTCATTGATGTAGATTGTGGGCATTTGGAGATGTTTGACAGGAATCTTAATCGTCAGTTGCGCTGTTATCCTCAGGTTCGTTTTGTTTTTAGTTATAGTTATATTTCTGAACATTTTCTTCAGTGCTTAGCAATTAAATAGTTTTTAAATACTTTTTCAATGCTAAGTGAAGAAAACGTTTTTAACCTATTTTAGTTTATTAAGGTTACTTGTTTCACCATTTCGCGATTTTAACTATTTCCTATATGCAACCGCCTTTTCTATTCTTAGAGAAACGTGCAAGCCCGAGTCGGATCATTAATTCAAAGGATTTTTTTATTAATTCTTTCCAAAAACCAATTAATTGCCCCTGATTTTGTGGTTCGAGTCTCCAATGAGCATAATTGAAATTTAGTTTTAAAGTCACATTCAGTTTTTCAGTAAACAAACTGCTTTTGAAGTATCCTCGGATATTAAACTGGTTGATATGTAGGCTATTCTATGAAATTCAAATTCTGATTGTTTTAAGGAAATCTCTCATTCAAGCTTTTGAATTGAAATTAATGAAGAACTTTGTTGTAATGCATCTGCTACATCTGCTGTAACAGCATTTCAGACGAATTTGCGAAGACAAAATGACCATTTTTCCAGGTATCCATTCCTCCAAACAAAATTTCAATATTCCAAATTTTCCAAACGAAGTTGTACCTAATATGTTTCATCGTGCATTCAAGCGCTATTTGTGATTGTCAAACCTTGATTTAAAAATTATGCAAATTAGAATTCGTTACTTGGCTAATGTTAGGACAGCTACTTTTGATTTAGCAATGCTATTCAACCTTTCAGATTTAACTTTTCACCAATATACTGCTATTTTTTAAATACATTGGGCTCGAGTCTACATCTCTTTGCTGTAGCAATAAATTTTGCTTGGGTAACACGTGATTACGTAAATTACGAACAAGAATGATTACTAACATTCAAGAGAGTAATTAAATAATGTCAATATGCACTCACTTAATTTGGTCCAACACAAAATTTGCTTATTGTTTTCTCATTAATGGATGGCAATTCTGTTAGCAGATCTCTTTTTTACCTACCCACTTTATTAATAAATGATAGCAGGCATAGGCATAAAATTTATTTATATTAAATTAAGTTTTTCAATGAAAAAATTTTCGTAAAAAAGTTCAAATTCCTTCCATATCAAATGGTGAAATAGTAAGGAGGTTTAAGGCCCATAGCGGCAACAACTAGCGTTGATATTGTTTTCTATAAATAAATTATCCACGTTTTGTTCAGGTAGGCCGTGCACAAAAAATCAAATGTTGTGAACTAAGCGGGTTCGCTATCAGGCGCAAATTAAATACAAAATTGAACAAAGAACCCATTCCCTATTTTGTTGTTTTCAGATTTTAGATGTCTAGTGGTTCGTCGTAAGTCATGAGCATTTAAAATATTTTAAAATATCATCCCAAATTAATAATTTGATGCAATTCTTAATCGTAAGTATTTTTGTTTACGCATTTCAATTTTATATGATTTAATATCAATTGAAATTATCGAGATGAGTAGAAAAAGCAATTTTTTATATCAAATTAATTCCAATGTTTTTATTTAATTCAAGCTAAATTCAAATTTAAGAAGTTTTTAACAGATAACACAATGAGTACAAATTTAAAAAATTTTCTCTCACTTGCTTTGAATTGATCTATTTTGGACTATTTTTTATTCTGAATTCAAATATAATGTTTATTTTCAATTCTAACGAGTAAATTGGCCGCAAAATAATTATTTATGAATTTATGCATTATTTTAACAAAATCAATTGTAATATGTAATCCAGTCGTATAATGTCAATACTGTTTAAGACAAAACTCAATATTTTAAGCCTAAATATATTGGAAAACAGTAAGAAGTGGAACAACAAAAAAACATATCTCTTCCAGTCACGAAAATGTCACTCGTGATGATGGGAAACACGAGGTTCCTTGCTGCAAAGACCAAATGAAATTAGCCATCATTTCTTTAGAAAGGGAATTTCCATAACGGTGTTCAATGCTCTTTATGAAGCCGTTCACCGTTTTCATCAGAGAACACTGAAAGGAATGACTGATATTTCTCTTTGTGCTTAAAGATAAAATGCATTTTACTTGTCATCTTTCTACAACCCAGATTTTGCAAGGAAAAGATAAAATTGTCAAAAAGCTATTGCCAATTATCGCTTACCTTTTTGCCCAGGACACAATGACAGAGACAGAAGCACATCCCATGCACAGCTCAGAGGAAAACAAAAAAGAGAGCGACATATTGTGTCCTTTTCAAGAGACCGAATTTCTGGCCCAGTAAAGACGCCATTGCTGACCTTTTCAGATGACTTGTGAAACGTTTTAGCCAAATGAACTAACACTGTCGTAAACTACGTGAACAAACAGCCCATCAATTTCATGGAAGAAGGAGTATGGGCCACATTTAGTAAAATATGACTGTAGAGAATGACTCCGTAGTTTACTGCTTCGCACTGAAATGGAATTCATTCTCTCGCATAACTGGATCGACTTTGAGCATTGAAAGACATTTCATAGATTTGCGTTTGCTTAGCTGTAGCTCTCGACAGAAATCAGAAAATGAATCCTTAGATCAAACAAAATTATCATTTACTTTTGTTGTTTCACACTGATCATTTTCGTCCGTGGAGAGGGTACTGGAATCAGAACTTGACTCCAAAGGAACTTTACGAAGGGCTAGGTCAGGAGCATCTTGAGAAGGAAGTTTGCAATTGACACATTCAATATATTCAGCTGTTGCATTTAGCTTTGGCCTTTTGACAGTACAGAAATAGCACTCGTTTTCAGTATGATTCGAATGCTCTGTCCAAATTGCTGGTGACTGAAATTGCATTTTAAAGGAATGGTGCTTGTTGAAATTATATAGATTTCGAGCACATGAAGAGCAAAGGTAAGACGGTGCATAGCAGAATCGAAATCTTAAGGATTACTTTTGAAATATTTCCAATAAGCATCTCTCAGAGTGGCCGTAAAACATTTGCCTTTCCCGGGCACAAACATAACAGAATTCATCTGGATCAATTTTATGTTTTCGCTTCGACATAAACCCAACTCATGACTGGAGTAAGAAATTATATCAATGAGCTTCTCATTTTTATAAAACAGTGAAATGGTAAAGTGCAAATCTAATCGATACTCTAAATAAAAAATTTTTGACGATAGCTGAGTCACCCAGTGTCTGGCGACATTAGCGCATAGAGAGAAAGAACGCATTTTGACGCATATTACGTGTGGTCAAGGTTTTCAATTAGATTTTTCTTTTTTTTCATTTAGAAAAATGTTAATTTGTATATTTTCAAGTGGAGCTAAAAAATAATTTTTTGACAATTCAATCACGATAACCTTAAAATTATATTTTCTAAATTACCATTAATATGAAATATAATGAAAAATATAAAATATCCATAACTTTTCAACGCGTCGTCAGAATTACGTAAAAATTCGCTTTCTGGGGTAACTTTTTACGCAGAATTCAAAAATCGTTTTAAAATTTAAGTGAGAAATAGGTGTACTCAGTGTAATCAGATCAGTGATTGTACTATCAATAAGTGAGAATGTTTACTTAAACGTAACCTATTTATATACAAATTTGCAAAACTGTTAGATCATTTATCATATATTGTTAAAATTCTTGTAAATAACTATAAGTGGGAGTGCAACATAATATGTTGGAAAAGATGAATTACAATTATTTGATTCGAAATAACTTTCATAAGTTGCTTAACACAACAAACCGTTTGTCCCTTTCCCTGTTCTATTGTTTTTGTCCAATCTTTTCGTCATTGAACCGTTTTCTTTTTCGCGGTATTGTTGATGGAGGTTCTAAATGATTGGAATGCATCTTTATTGTGCACAATCAGGACATCGTTATTTCCACTAGTACCCGCTACATGCGGAATGATATTCGGGCGTTTACCAAACACCATTAGCTCAAATATTTTCAGGGTTTCAGTTTGCTTCTTAGCTTGGATTCTTTTCTTATAGGTATCAACTAAGGATTTCCATTTGTCAGACTTTTTACCAGAAAGCCTACTGAATCCATTTTCATCTAAGTAATTTAAAAGTCAACATGTAATTTCTGTCTATAAAGAGCTTGTGTAACTGCATGTTTGGTTTCAAATGATGATGCGTGTTTGGGAGCATTAACATTTTCAACTGGTTTCACAGGTTGTAATGAAACACATGGTTTATTTCCATTATGTATTCTGAGATATTGCTGGTTACCGGATATGTGTAGATAGGCGGTGGAAGCAATGAGAAGTGGGGCACAAACTGTTTTCAGATTTATTACGAAAATGCATCTTAGTCTAAGCAAGTTCAAATTCAAATGAAGTAGCAACACGCTTGTTCTAATCCAATCAACACGCGGTTTGAATATATAATTCTCTTTTCGGCAGCTTAAAATCTGACAGTTGCAAACTAAATACACTTAGATTCGTTGCTTTCTAATTACGCCCAGTGTAAAACAAAATGTACAATTTCGAATAAAATAAGCGCTGTACATCCAAACCAGTAGCGTAGGTAGACAATAAAAAATCAGGAGGGGCAGAATCATTTCCTTGAGGGGCATTAAATTTGGCCAATTAAAATTTTGAAGAAAAAGTGCAGTTCATTATTCAGTTTTGTAAATATTTAGTATATATTATGAATGTGTGACTTGATTTTTGATTTTAAGCAAAATATTTCCTTTTAATTAAATAGTTGCGTAATTTTAATTAGTTTTCCAAAATATTTATAAAGAATTTCTTAACAGTAAAAATCATTTTAAACCCTCGAGGCATCGAGGTTTGGAACTAAAAATCTTCACGATTTCTTCTCTGTCTAACTCCTCTGTGAGTTCTTTGTCAACAGAAAGAAGGGCTAGATGTTTTAAACGATTTTTTGCCATCGATTTTCGAAATTCAATAGCAACAATTGCTGAAATTAACAGCCACACGTTTTGCGCACAACCCTTCGTGATTTAATTAGGCGCACAACAAAAGGTTGGAAGTGTGTAGGCAATTTCAACTTTGTTGTGCACTTTTACTTCATTTATTACGATTGTCATTTCTCACACAGAAGTCTTCGCTTTTAGCCGCCCCCCCCCCTAACTACGCACGGCGGTGGTCCAAACACTTGTATACACCACATAAATCATTAAAGTATGCGAACATTCGGAACGTCGGCTGTCCGTATTACACACTCACACACATATTCGTTAAAAGCTGAATGTTTTACAACTAATTAAGCTAAAATGCAGTGAAGCTTGCTGATTTATTTGCTTAACTATTCGTTTAACTATTAATTAAACTCGACATTATTGGTGCAATGAAATTCCTACACTTCATTAGCTGAAGATGTCATTCATTTGCTTGTCATGCATAAAAATGTTCAATTACATTTGTAACGTTATAACATTGCTTTTTGATTTCTTTTGAAGCGTGGGTTTTGCTTGTGAATACAAGTTGCAAAAACCATTGGATATTCTTAAATCATTTGTCTCTTGTGCGGTCATTATTTTTAATTTCGTTTTCTTTGTCTATACAGGCAACCCCGCCTAAGTCGGATTTTCGCGGAACTCGTACTATTAATAAAGAACAGACAAACTCCAATATGTACACACACACATTATATCTCGGATTTCTTGTAAGTCGGAATATTTTCATTGGTCCAAAGTCGATCCGACTTAGGCGGGGTGTCCTGTATGGGCAATTCCAGAATAATGAATAGCAAATCGCGGAAATTTGAGAAGTTACATAAATTTAAATAAATGCAGTAATATAAGTGTATTTTTATGTGTAGAATACGAATATTTTACTGATAAGCACGAGAAATGCATATATTTTCATATATAAAGCTTTTTATTTCGAATAGCGTCGGTCTTACTTCAAAAGTAGTTAATAAAATAAATTTTGCCATGATTTATGAATTATTGAAAAATTTATCATTTTTTCTACACTAACTAAATCTGGATTCAGTAAATATCAATGCATATTATCAAAATTTATGCAATGCAACCGCACAGGATCGACGATGCATTATTAAGTGTTTAATGTAAAATATAATGACATTGAATTTTACCCATGAATTGCTATTTCATCAATATACTATTTTAAATTCGATAAATGCTTTGGAAAACAAAGATTAGGAAAATCTTAACCTATGCATGTATGCCCAAATGAAGGACTAATCTTCCGCATATCACGAAGAAGATGAATGATTATTTTCACAAATATTTGACACTAAACGCTTAATGTAGTAAGACCGACGTCGGTCTTACTTCGTCGGTCTTACTACAAGTTGTCGTGTTTGTAAGCGCTCACAGCTTCATGTCTTAACAGAATTTAATTATTTTTCTTATAATTATCACGAACCACCTTGTTGTACACTTATTAGATTTTAAAAGTACAGAAAACTATTATAATCTTTTTATTTAAAATAGAAAGTCGTCGTCTTACTACATTTTGTGGTAAACAAACATAATTTAATTGTTCGAAAGGGCTATAAATGACAGAAAATATTTTTTTCTACATTTCTCTGACCGTATTCTAAAAGAATGATGTTTCAATTAATAAACAAGTACCCAACATTTGACATTAGACTGTTCCGCCAAAACATGGGACTCCCTTTTAAAACGTCGGTCTTACTACAGTTCATATAATGGACAAGTGTTTTATCAAAGTTTTTAGCTAAGACTGACATTTACACTAATTCATTTTTATATAGACGTGTAGATTATTTGTTTCGCATTTGAATGATATAAAAAGTATATAATTTTTTTGATGTATCACCAAATAATCAATGAGTAAAAATAGTCATTCAAAGTGTTGGAAACGGGAAAATGCACAAATTTGTTACTTTTACTCCATAATAACAATGAATTACTTTTTATCAAAAATAATTTAATGTGTGGTAATGGTAGAACACATTGTAAACTACACGAGGTTTTTAAAATTTTTTTATTATCTCAAACCGTTTGAGCACAGTGTTTGAAAGACTGAATTTAACATAATAGTATACATTAATCTGGAATTGCCCTTATATGCTATTCAATACGAAATTTTAATCTTGAATTTTAACATTTGCTAAATGTTGTAACATTCTTTTCTTACGTGCGAGTATGTTTAAATTATTTTAAGTCTTTTCATTGTTTACTTCATATTTTTATGTACTTACTCGGTTTTGTACAAGTACCATTATTTTATTTAATAAAGACATACCCTTCTGTTGTCGTAGTCATCCACAACTCTACCTCTATGAAAAGCCTTCATTATTAAAATGTGATATTACGCCAACATATTTAGCATTCGCAATGCGTCACTCTCACTTAACTAAGCTATTGTTAGTTTTGTTTATAATTTATGATTGCGGCATATCATGAAAAAAGAATTGCAAATTTAAATAGCTTTGTGGGATTTTCCAACTTCAGACTTTCTGGCTTTCTCAGTAGACAAACCTTGAGATTTCTCACTAATTTGATACATTGTTTCTGTGTGAAAGATCCTAAGGAGTATATAATATCAGCTTGTGCAGTGATTAAAACAAGTTTAATACAGCACAAGCGAAAGCAATTTTTTCACAAATGCATCTAACATCATATTATTTGCCTTGTGTTTAAGAAAAGCACAATAACATTATAAAATATTTTATTTGGTAAAAAGGTATAATACCAGCCCATAATTAACATGCTATATCATTGTTGTATAATGACTTCTTATAAAATATCTTAGTCTTATAAGACTCTAAAATACTATTTTGGCTTTTGATACGTACTCCTTTGAGTTGCTTTAATGTTTTGTTTCTATTTACTGTTTTTAGGAAGTTATTCCCACCTTTGATATGGCTGTTAATGAAGTTTTTACTGGCAAATATCCAAATGCTGCTCTTGAGCATCAAATAATGGTGAGAACTTTCAACAAAGAAAGAACCAATCAAATGAGACAACTTAATCCCGAAGGTACATTTTTGTTCTAAGACTACCTAATTACTTAAACCATTGGATTTTCATTTAACACTAATTTTATCTAGACATACACAGTTGATGTGAAATATTGTAAGAAACAATGGTAAACAACTAATATCTAAACTTTAACCTTTTGGAATACCCTTTCTGAATCATCTAAAGTTCTTTATTTAAACTCTAGCGAAATATTAAATTTCTATTATTTGGATTAATCATAGGCCATTGTTTTGTGGTCATTTACTACCAATGATATTTTTGTAATAATAATAAAGCAAATAAAAAATTACATCAAATCAATGTTGATGCAGTAATATAATGTCCATTCTGATTGACCATGTCATAAAAACTTTACCAACTGTTAATGAAAATAATCTGAGATATTGCCAAAGTAGCCTAACGGTTTAGCTCATGGACTTCCGCCTGAAGGAAACAGATTTTTTTCACCACACTGTTGAGTAAATGGTATGAAAAGTTTAGGTAAGACAAATAGTGATTTTGTTACACTTCGGTGTTGTCATGATAAAATTATAGATTTCACTAGCCTTTATTTAGACACAAATGTATCCAAAATATGAAGGCTATTTAGATTACATGATTTCCTGTTTTGCAAGAATGGTTTTATATGGAAATACTTTGTAAATCTTTTTTATTTATTTTTAGATATTGATCAACTGGTCACCATTTCTGGAATGGTCATTCGTACTTCGAGTCTAATTCCAGAAATGCGAGAAGCTTTCTTCAAATGCACCGTTTGTGCTCATACCGAAAACGTTGAAATTGATCGTGGCCGCATTACAGAGCCGACTGCCTGTCAAAATTGTAACACTGGTTACGGCATGACACTCATACACAATCTCTCGCTTTTCAATGATAAGCAGGTTATTAAACTCCAAGAATCACCAGGTGAGTTATTCTTAACTTTATAACACTGACATATATGTAATTTTATTAATAAGTTTTACTAGTGTAAAAACGTTTAGATGACATGCCCGCTGGTCAAACCCCACATACCATCCAAATGTTTGCCCACTCTGATATGGTGGACAAAGTTCAGCCCGGTGATCGCGTTTTGGCCACTGGAATATATCGTGCCACTCCACTTCGCATAAACCCTCGTCAGCGAAATGTAAAGTCTGTATATCGTACTCACATCGATATAATTCATTTTCGACTTACTCGCGGCACAAAACTTCGATCTTCCGAAGAAAGGTTCTTACACACTCATACGCAT
Source organism: Hofstenia miamia (assembly GCA_900660155.1). NCBI lineage: Eukaryota > Metazoa > Xenacoelomorpha > Acoela > Hofsteniidae > Hofstenia > Hofstenia miamia. The sequence continues at coordinate 835,663 of CABFPE010000044.1, forward strand.
AACGAATTTTTTATTAATGCTTTTATATGAGAGTCAATTTTAATCTCTTAAGTTAATATTTCATGAATATAATTATTAGTGTATTTCTCTAAATTCTTTGTATGTGTTTCTATCAGTATATAGAACTTTGTACTTATTTTGATTCGCTTAACAAATTTAAAAATTGTCAGTCTATTATGCTACCTTATTGGATGTCTTTTTATAATGAGATTTTCTATGGCAATATCAGCTCACTTGTTATTGAGTAGTAATTTTTTGCTTCTAATTCTACCCGGAAATTGTCAAGCCAGATTTGAGGAAACTAGGTATCTGTGCGATCATAAAATTGAATGGTATTTTCTTGGACTAAATTTATCAATTTCAGAATATTTTTCATAACATTTGCCAATTTTTTTAATTCTTTATATACAATTCAGGACCCATTCTTGTTCCACAATTCTTGCAAAATGATCTGCAAAGACGGATCCATTTACATCTCTGGGTCAACTTCACTTAGGCACGGTCGCATTTCATTCGGTTTATTTCTCAAATAATCCCAAACTGCTGAAGTACATCTGGAGTATTCGAGATTGTTTAATCTAAATTACAAATTTTACGTTTGCTACTCGTCTATAATTCATAAGCTTTTAACGTGTTTAGTGAAAAGCCTCAATTTACTGAAGAACGTATTCAAATGTTAAAAAGGATTGCCAAATCTCATGAGAATGATTTCGAGGCTCTCAAACGCACACTTTCATCTGCACTTGGTATGCTTTAATTCGCTATTTTGTTGCAAATATATCACTTTATGTAATACCTATCGGTCTTCATCCTTGGCGCTTGCTATGAATTCTGAAATAGTGTATAATCAACCGATTTCTTATTTATTTAGCTCCCAACATTTATGAAAATCAAGATATTAAGTTTGGAATTCTCTGTCAGCTCTTTGGGGGCACACGTAAAGATTTGACTAAATCTGGACGTGGAAAAGTCCGGTAAGCTGTTTAGTTATATTTTGTAACATAGTCTTAATGATCCACTTTCATTTATATACGGAAAATGAAAGTAAATCATTTAAAGTAATAATAATATAATTAAAATCAGTGAATTCTTTTACCATAAAAATGTTGGCCTAGGTACAATTATAAATAGTAGTAGTTTAATGTGAAAATTTGTGTAATTTGTGATATCGCTAATATAGCTTGCTTATAAAATTGTTTTTTATTTTAAATGTGAATGTTTGTATAAAACTCTTTACCTAATTTAGTATGATGGACAACCTATGAAAGTCACACAATCCAAAATATTCCCATTAATTTCATCAATATTTTGAAGAAACCTCCTTATTCCTAGTCTCATAAATTTTGCATGTGTAAATATATTGAAATTTTGGTCTGATTGGTATAGAGAAAATTTAACTTAACTGCTCTAATTTAGATCAGAAATTAATATTTTATTGTGTGGCGATCCTGGTACTAGCAAATCACAAATTCTCACATACGTCCATCGTTTGCTTCCAAGAAGTCAGTACACTTCAGGCAAGGGCTCCAGTGCTGTTGGTCTTACTGCTACTATCACTAAAGATCCAGAGACTCGGCAGCTCGTTTTGCAAACGTTAGTTGCTGGACATTGTGCCATAATTAATGCAATTATCCAACATCTTAAATGTTTTTTGTAAATGGTAGTACCATTTAGTAATATTAAGTTTAGTAGACTGTGAGCAAAACGAAAAAATTAGCTAGGTTTCGCTGGATTGATATGAACTAAAAATTCTATCACATTTATTTGTCATTAGTAAATTTTTCTGATTTTTTTATATCTGAACATATGGTATATTCTATCACGATAGTATTGCCCAGATGATGTCAGTGCGATCGTTTAATACTCCAATCTCATGCTGTGCATTAGCAATATATGCATGTGTTCCAACAAGTGTTTATCCATATCCTACATATTTCGTTAGTATAGAAAAAATTGTTGCAAAGGTCTTGCGTGTTTAAGGATTTCAGCTTACTGCTTCCACCGACTTTTCCAACGAGCCTAAACTTTTAAGCTCGGCTCGTTTTGATTTAGAATATTTTTGAATCGGCTCGTGTCGTTAAATAACTTTTCAATAAGGCTTGTTTAAGCTCGCTAATTTCTCTAAAAAATTTCCTGAGAATTTTTGCATAGTTCTTTCTGTCATTTTATAAAAACTTAGAATAAGACTGTAAGGCACATAAACATCAAATAATGAATGAATGAAACAATAACAAAATTCTGTAAGATCAGATTAATAGTGTTCAAATTGTGCACTAAAATTATAAAATTTTGCCTGAAAAGCAGGTATGTTTAAACAAGGTTCATTTTGGCCTCGTATGTCCAATGCAGTGTTGAAGCTCGGATCGGATCTTTGGAAAGTCTGATTTCAATTGACTTGAAATTATGATGTTATTTATATTTATGTTGTTAAAAACAAAAATTAAGTACTTCAAATTCTACAACTACATTATCCGTTCTCAAAATCTAGATTTGTAGGCAGAATTTAGTATATTTACGAAATGGTAAACACACAACTTGACAAGTAGTTTGGCTCCGTTTACGATTCAATCACATCAAGTTTCTCTACTTTTGTTATTAATTGAAAATTTAGGGGTGCGTTGGTTTTGAGTGACAATGGAATCTGCTGTATCGATGAGTTTGACAAAATGAATGACAATACTCGCTCAATTCTTCACGAAGTCATGGTAATTAGTTCTTAAATGATTATTCAATTTACTGCATCAATTTCTACTTAAATAGTCCTAGTATAGTTACAATGTGCGTATCTGTATACTGAGACGTCAACAGTTTGTTTTCTTGGAACTTAATAGTTTACACTTGTTAAGCATTCGTTTATTGCCAATGTGAAACATGTCATTCATCGACCGTATTCTATTATATAAGATATTCCAAACTCTATTTTTTAGATGTATGTTTGTTAATTCACGTACTAAGGACAAAATTGGCCATCCAATTACACTATTTTCATGCATATTTCAATAACCGAATTTATTATATTTCATTGTTATAGACTATTTTTGACCATTTGCTCAATGGATTCTCTACAATTTCCCATAATAACTGCGTTCTGTAATCGGCTTTTAGTTTAAGAAGGTGATGCAAATTTAACTAGTTAAAATTTGATTTGGGAAAATATTTGCGATGTAGTTCTAAGACATTTATTTTTGTATTTACCACGTCCTTACATAACTAATTTGGCTTTAGGAACAGCAAACATTGTCAATTGCTAAAGCGGGTATAATCTGTTCTCTTAACGCGCGAACTTCCATTCTGGCCGCAGCCAATCCAGTAGATTCTCGTTGGAACAGTAAGAAGTCAATTTTGGATAACATCAAACTACCTCACACTCTATTATCAAGGTTCATATTTTTGCTTTCTGTTATTGATTTTAGGTTGTTCATTTCTTCATTGTGCAATTTTGGCACGAATTTCTCAAGTACTATTTTTAAATTTTCAGAGAATGGGTAATCCCTAGGATTTGGACATTTCACTCTAATCTTGGAGTCGAGTGTCAAAGGGGCGGGAATTACATTTTTAGTTTTGAGAAAATTTGGAAAAACATTGTTTAGATGATACACTTTTTACTCATTTTCCAATACTTTGATATTTTGAGATTGCGTCTTGGGTTTGTATTTGTGCACATCCGTAAACTTACGCCCTTAAACAGCCTGAACCCTTTATAGACTGCACTTGTGTCTTCAAACGAAAACAGTATTAAAAACATAGAAGTGTAATTCAGATGTTGAAAAGTAAGAAATTGTTGCTTGTCATTTCAAGGTTTCAATGATTTGTAAAAGTAATGGCAGTCTGATTGAATGTACTTAAAGTAGATCGGTTACTTTAACTTATGCTTGTGAAATAGATAAGCAGTGATCGTTCCTGATAATTGCGCCAAGATCCTCTGTTTTTTGTCTGAACAGCTTTGAATGGACTGTTGTTTCAGCGTAATAAATTAGAGGACACCTTTCACAAATAGTATTTGTGAACTTTTGATAATCCAAATTGTTCACCAACTTCATTTACAGCTGATATTCGAAACTGTTCCGATTAGTATTGTCGAAATCCAGAAAGTATTCTTTTTATGTCAACTTCCTTTAACGGAGGTCAAGTGCCTGAGCTATTTGACCAATGATTTTTCTAAAATTTACAATTTTGATATTTTACTTTGCTGCGACATCCCATTATCCAAAAATTTATATAGACAAGATGCAATTTCTTTTTATCGTTATCGTGCTGTATCTTGTTTTGGATTTAGTACTGCCAATTTCATCTGATAAATTTACGTCTGGATCATTAACGCTCTTATTGTCATCTTCACTGTTTTCGTCTAAAGTTTTCCCTTGAAGTAGAGTACGAGATTGGCGTACATATTTTTTCAAGAATTCTAAACATTTGGCCCCAGTTAATTTTGATTTATCTTTAGTAGTTAGGGTTACTGAAGAAGTCAACAGACTAAATCAGTGATTGGAACCAAGATCCGGGTCCGGACCATACCCCTAGAGGTGTGCCTTGCCGGTTTGATCTTGAGAAACCTCTGCAACCCCTGGCACGCAAAGTGCTGACCTGTGTTGAGTATTATCAGCAGAGTGAAGCCGAAGGTCGATCTTTAGTTGAGAGAGTTGTGCCTCTTCCGCTTTGGCCAACCAAGGCTACTAACGGTGGTAAGTTCGGAGAGCGCCTGCTGGCTGCTAATATATCCGTGAAAATAATTTTGGAGCAATATTTACTAAAATGCAAAACCCTTATGGTTCCCTTTAGTAGAGGTAATTGTTCTCTCACTGGTTTCTTCTTGACGTATATTTTTGAACGGTTTTTGTCATAGTATGGAGATCCTTATCAATTGTCGAACACGCTATTTGTTTTTGTGAATTTTCAGCAATTACGTAGTACCAGTGACCATATTCACCGCCATTTTTGCTAACTTTAATGACCTCATTGTGTCACTTACGTCTCTTCGCATACATTGCAATATGTTAATTTTTTCATGATCATTGTCAAATGGACATAGAAGGAGCCATGTACACCTTTTTGACACACACCATATATGGGGAATCTGCTGGATTATCCTGAGAACAAACCCATTTAATTTGGATTTTTTTACAAATAATAAATCGACAATTAATGATAATTCGAATATTTGGTACTGAACAATTTTTAATTTCTTTGCCACGTAGTATAGAGCTTTAGAGTCTGTATATATTGTAGCAAAGGGTTTAGCTAAGAAAATCGTGATAGCCAGCGCAAAAAGTTCTTTTGCATAAATGTCAGTCTTCATTTGGTATTTCCATAGAGTATGCTTTCGGTTTAGAACAAGAAATCTACTATTCCTATACCGATGTCAGAAGCATCTGAATACCAGGTTTCTGATGTTTCACTAGATGGGGATTTCAATTCATAGTAATGTGAAAGTCGCATAAACAGTAATCTAATTAGTGTAATGAGATTTGGTTTTCTCATAGATGAGTATAGTGGGCGGATGAGTCCCCATGGAGCAAAAAGAGGTCAAGATGACCCAGAATTCTTTCTTGAAGTTTTCCAGATACCTGATTAAGATCCATTGCTACTATTGAGCCTATTATTAATTCTCTTTGCTGCGTAAGTGTTAATTGTGATTTAGGGAGACTGTGGAAACCTAGTATTTCTGCTTCTTGCAATGGATTCTTGTTTGACTTTTCTTCTTGAAATTAGATTCCTCAAGACTGAAGGAATTCAGTATAGTCATTTATTGGCTTGTAGTTACTAATGTGGAATATCAGTATAATATTATCGATGTGCCCCCAGCATAGACTTCATAATGGTTTAATTGGAGATAGGATGTAGTTTAGAAACATCTGACCTGCAAACAGGGAAATTGCCAGACCCATTGGAAGCTTTGTGAATCAATATCTAATACCATCAGGAGATATAAAACATGTCTTATACCGTTGACTTTCTTCAATGTCTAGATGATAAAACGCAGACTTAAGATCCATTTTTATAATAACGTGGTCTGGTGGCGGTTGTATCTTTTTTATAATTGTAGGGAAGGCTGGTAAGAAGAACTTAGGATGCATAGAGAGTTTGGTTACTGGGCTAAAGTCTACAACTAATCTGATTTTCTGTGTTGCTTTTTGGTATAGCAAAGCAATTGAATACGAATGGAGCTGCTTCGATAATACATGCTTTCTTGAGAGCTGAAATAAGCGCCAGAAGATGTTTGTTAATATGTGCCGGGAACTTGCTTGGTTTCTTTGAGACGAAGGGTTTAAACTTAGAAAACGTGATAAACGTAGCCTTAATAGAGTTGAGACGAGCAGGTAGTTTATGATAAGTATTAAAGCGTTCCCGTTTAATTCTGATGTTAGGGAAGATGTAATTCGGAGGGGTTCCGAGTTCTAGAATAAGACGTTTGTCAGATTTCTGGTGGGAATTTCATACCTTCCGGCTCCAAGCTTACGTGCGAGAGATCGAGCTGATCTTCTTCGTTATCGTTATCATCCTGTTCATCTTCTAAGTAAATGCAATTACGTGTCAAAAACTGGGCTAATAAAAGTTAGATATGTCTCTGTGGCAGATGTGATAAGGAAACAATAGTCGAGGAAATTTTGCTGTTCTGACTCTGGTAGTCTAAGTGCAAGTTCATTAACTCTTTGTAACAGATTTAGATCGATAATAGGTCTATCTTCACCTGGTGTAGGGAACTACGGAGTAGTGTTTATCGAGACTTGCGTAGAGGATAAAAGAGCATCTATTACAGGAGCTAGCGAGGAAGCAGGTATATTTGCCATAAAAGAACTATCAGGTGCAAGAATTACAGAATCCAATTTAGTGTCATGGCCTAATGTAATTTTAGGACTTACTGCACTAAAGAACGAGATGTCAGAAGATCAAGTGAAAATTCCAGAATAGGTGATAAGGTTCGAGAAGAACTATTCCTTATTGGGCTGCTCACGAGGTTTCTTCTTGAAAGACTTGTTCTTCTTTTTCGTTTTGTCTGTGGAGATGCTGGCTGCGGGAAGTGATCAATGCTAAGTTGTAGCAGGGCAATTACTTTTGTAGCGGCAATTCTACTGTCCCATTCGTATCTCTGTGCTGAGAGGAGCACGTAGCCCATAGGATATATCCCTTCTGTTATTGAAGTGGAGTTTTGTACATGCAGGTAAGGCAAGAGTATCCTGAATCTGTTGTGCAAGCAAGCAAAGATCTGAAGCAGCGAAGGGTTCTGTTCCAATAACGTTCGGTATAGAGGTGGCGGAAGTTGTTGCAGGAGCCGGACTATTGTCAAGATTGGGAGAGCGTTGGTGACGTCCATGCAGAATTAACTCTTCAAGGTGGTGTACATATTTGCAATCATGCATTTACACCATCTCTATACATATAATTCTTCCGGATGCTAGTTTCTATATTCATTTTTCCTTTAAGGCGAATAATCGTTTGGTGTTTAATTAAATTATGCACCGCATATTCTTGTTTTTCTCCTGGCGAACTTCAAGTTAAAATGTGGATTTTTAAGTAAATGGGCATTCATACCACAATAGAATTAATTTAAGTCAACAATACTAGTGTACCAATAAACATGGGCGTTTTAAAACATGATTGTTGTAAAATTGGTTTGTATGAACTTTTTGGTAAACCGGTTTTGATTTCTTTGATTATTATAAAAAACAAGATACAAATAATTTTTTTCCCCAAAATGAGTGTAAATAACAAATCCGCTTGACGACGAGAAATTTACGGAGTTCCAGTACTTAGTGGTTCGTGCACAAAAAATGTTTCTTCCAAATTTGGTCGTTGCAAAAATTTCATTATAAAATGGCAAAACCATTTTTATTATATTGGAAAAATTTCGATTGGGCCTGGGAATTTATTTTTGGTCATTATAAGCACATTGTAGTTCTAAGACAGGTCTTTATAAAGTAATTCTATATGCAAAATATATAAAAAATTCATTCCATAGTTAATGAGGGCTTTGTTTACTCAATATGATTGTTCATCGTTCGATTTGCAGATTGGTTTGTTAACACTAGAAATACAATTACTCCTTGAGATTCATTTTACATGTAGCATTTCAATTAAAACATTATATAAAAGAATGAAAAAATTTTACCTATGGAAATTCAAATAGATTATCAATATTTTTGGAGGTGTATATACCTGCTGTTGTTTTCAATGAATGCATACGTAAGTAAACAAAATTTTAATTTGAGTCAATTTTGACTCACTTGGTACTTCTAGTGTTAAATATTGTCGCAATGCCCAATCCGCTTACGAAATTCCTTTTAGATTCGACTTAATATTCTTGATTTTGGATCCTCAGAACGAAGAATATGATCGTCATCTTGCACGTCATCTAGTATCTTTATATGATAAAAGCCAAGAAGACATACAAGGAGAGGAGTTTGATATGGATGTACTTCGAGATTATGTGTCATATGCACGAGCCTATCTTTCCCCCACATTGAGTGATGAAGCATCCCAAAGACTAATTGAAATTTACGTTGGTACGTTGGCCTTCAATTAACTTTTAATTTGCAGTATCATGATTACAAAATTAGTTTTTTTCAATACTTGTTTCACACCATGTATTTATTCTGCAATTACATTTTACTACGAACAAACTGGAACATGCAATATTTGATTAATAATATAATATACCTAAATTGTGTGTTTTTTTATCAACTTATATGGATATTCGTTAACCCCGTGTGTTAAAATGTTTTGTAGAGATGAGGAAAGTTGGAAGTGGTCGAGGAATGGTGACTGCGTACCCTCGTCAGTTGGAGTCTCTTATTCGATTGTCAGAGGCTATCGCTAAAATGAGATTCGTTGAAACCGTTGTTCTCGACGATGTGGAAGAGGCTTACAGTGTATACCGAGCTGCATTAAAACAAGCTGCTGTTGATCCCGTCACTGGTTAGTAGTAATATGTTATTTATCTTTCAAATTTATGATAATTCAATTAGGTGTGATAAATTTCATCTTTTCTAAATTGAAAATTTATCTGAAACAGTGATGGATTTTTCTTCGGGTCTAGTTTTAAATAGTTGTTTATATTTGAAATTTAGTCAGCTCTTTTATTTATGACTGACTGTTTTCCTTAGTGTAATGCAATTTTTAGGTGAAATTGATATCAATCAGATTTATGAAGGTCAGACTAGCAGTGAAAAGAAACGCCGTGCAGAACTAGTTGAGGAATTGAGAAACGCTCTTCGTCAACGTAAAGGAATTTCTGTTAAAAGATCAGTAATGTTTGAAGAGTTAAATGCAAAACGCGAAAAAGAGGTTCCAATTTATTTATTTTTTTAAATATTTTTAGCGTATAGAAGTTTTAATAGAAATCAAGGGTAGTTCAAATGAATTTCAATGCCATACTCTGTCTAGATTGTAATTCATTGGTATTTAAGGATGATTCAAAATCACACTGATTAATATTTTTCAGAAATAGTTTTGTAAAAATTGTGATGAATTGCATATCTAATCCAAACTATTCTCCAATAATAAACGTTGGCAGCACATTGAGTTAAGTCTTCAATTAGATTTTTATATACTCAGATGGTTGTGAACTCTCTCCATTAAAAAATGTTTGTTCACAAATTTATACGAACGTTGTATATGGTTCGATCTAACATCCATTTCTCATTCAAGTCGGATGGAGATTGTGAAACAGCAAGTGCTTTATTCTGTTTCATTCTTTCCTATAATAGGTAAAATGGTATTGCTATTTACAGTAATGACCATATTTCTTTGTCTCCGGAGCCTTTCCATCTCCAACTTGCACTTAAAAAAAGAAATGATTAATCATTAACAAATCAATAAAATGTAAAGAAATTAATTTCAAGTAATTTTTCGAGACATTGGTGACTTATTCTTCCTATTGACGTCAATGCAAATCGTTTCCGGATAATAGTGTGTTTAAATTTGTGTGATTAGAACCTCTTCCCTTTCGACATTTGCATCTTAGCCTTCCGTTTCCAAATTCTTGATGCAGCCTATTGCAATTTAACAAAACTCTTGATCCTACTTAATTAACTTGTTTTTAGAATATGTACTAAGCCTGCTGGTACATTTGCAGTATTTGATGCGAATTCCTATTAATGAATACATTGATGCATGTTTAATATAAAGAATGTAGCTACAGCTTATGAAAATTGGGTTGAGAGGTGGTATGCATTCATATTTCCAAATCAAGACTCGATTTCAGCACATGCATGATATTTGATTTCTTTCGAAGTATAATTGTGGAGAGATTGTTGTTTCAAAAATGAGTATTTCACAAGATTCATTTTATGCAGCCACTACTGAGGGATATAGGTTAAGCAAGCCGCTGAAATTTGCTGATGATGTTGGGGCAACGCCAACTTGTACTGATGTGATTTGTTATTTTACAGGGTGTAATTTAAATTCGAGAGCCAAAAAATTTTTTGGCATTTTTTGACACAATGAACGAATTTTTGGAAAAGTTTGCATGAGAATGTTGAGACCTATTTTTTGACGGAGATCTTCGCAATTTTTTTCTTTTTTAAAAATTCACTGTATTGCGAAAATAATTTTTCTATATTAGAAAAGTATGAATTGGTATTGAGTGATAGCTGTTCCTTGCCCAATTTGTCATTTTTGGTAAGTTTCAAAACAGTTAATATTTAACTGTCTTTTGAGTCTTCCGCGGATGTTCCATTATGTGATTTTCTGATGTTTGATATTTTCGCTCCCCATCGTGAAACATTTACGTGTGTATGTGTATTGCGTGTTATTGCCTATGATATGGGTTCCTTGATCTACGCTTGCTGGATTTTCCGATGGGATCATTTCTATTTTACATCAAAGCTTAACAGCACATCACGCTATTCACCAATCATGTAGTAATAGCCACTCGATTGTCGATTATTTCAAAGGTAGAATCCATAAATTATCCGAACAATATTTTACGAAGTGAAGGACATGTCGATGAATTTTCACACTAACAAAGATGTGATGAAACTAAAATAGCTAACTAAACAAATTCAATTACTAGTTTTTCAAAAAAATCGTTGATAACTTTGAGTTTGTCAAACATTTGTTTACTGAAATATTCATGGTTATACAATGAAATCGCTTGTCTCTACTCTAACTCTTGACAGCTTTTAGTACATTGGAAGAATTTAATTCCAAAAAATTATGTTCAGCTTAGTGTTTCTTTTCATTTGGCCATTAACTTTGTGTTTAGTTTCTCCGCAAAGATTTCTTTAATAGTGCTTTGAAAGTACTGGAAGATGAAGACAGTATTAAGCTCATCGGCGATAGTATTCGTATTATCATGTGAACGTTGATTAAATGTGCAATAAATATTTGTATTTTTCTAATTCTTAGAATCAGCCATTCATTCTGCGCATTATTAGTTATATTGTTATATCTAACCTAAATGCATTGAGAAAATTTGAAGTATACAAAACACACAAAAACGCATATAACCAGACTTTGTTGCGGTATCCTTCCAAACTGATAATTTACCAATGTGTGTAACATGAGTGGATAAATACTTAATAATTTCAGTTTTAAATGGGTTTCACTAGCAGATTGTTCAACATTTCAATTATAAAATTTACAAACGTATTTTAAAAATAACTTTTTAAAATTAAATTAGTTAAAAAATATTTCTACTTTTCCTAGTTAATTTGAAAAGCAAATTTTTTTGTTAAACGTCAATTCCAATAAATAAGTAGCGACAATATCTAAAATGACTCATCCACAAAATCAGCATTAACTTCAGTTTTACATCAATGAGGTTAGATAAAATTGAACAAACAGTTTTATTAAAGTAATTTCTTCGATTTTTCTTGATATTTGTATGTAGTTTTTAGGAATCTTTTTAAAAGAAAAAGAAACTGTTGTACTAAACTTAACAATATAAATATTGGTCACAGTACAAAAGTGCGTCTAAAGTATAGATGCAAACTCATATATATTTACAGAATTTACAAGAAAATATGTATTACACTTAAATCATTGTATTTCAATTTCTTTTAAGAATAAGAAAGGCCTTATTTAAAGTGTTTGACAATTGCAGAACTGATGACTTATTAAATAGTGTAATACAAAATGCAAAATGATATTTACAGTAGAATTAACCATGCGTAGGTTGCGGCATTATATATATTTGTTCAAGTAAAAAAAATTTGACTGCTTTTTAATAAGTTTCGGAAGGATATTCCAGTAGCTGATAGCGCTTCTAAAAAATGAACGTTTCAAAATATTTTTATTAAATTTAATGCAAGCAAATTTTCTGGTATTGACGTTAAAGTTCGGAAACTTGATTAAATTGTGGGACGGTAATTCATTATCTTAAAGAAGTTTACTACGTTATTAAAGATGATTGGCTGTCTTGAGGGAAGGGTAATTGCAGTAATGTAATGTTTCGTTTAGCTAGTTTTTTGGACACTTTTAGAGCCCATTTAAACTGAATTTCACGCTTTTTTAGAAAGATGATTGCCATCATTTATATTTGTGAATATCACAACATAGCTGAAATGACAGAGAAAATATGCATGAAACGTTTTGATTGCTGCAGTGGAAGAAAATTGGTCTCTTATGTAGGAATCAAGTTGCAGTTTGTGACTTCACACATCATTAACGTTTAAACTAAACAGCAGTGGTCCTAGGATCGTTCCTTGGGAAACCCCATTCTTCATTTCCAGCCAATTTGAAAAAACTATTAATTTTAACGCACTGACGTCTATTATTTATATAGCTAGTTCATGTTTTGCTGTTATAAGAAAAGCCAAAAGTCGTAATTTTTTAGTAAAATGTCATGATTAATGGAGTAGAAGGCCTTAGATACATCTAAACATCCAATTTTAGTATTATAACCACCGTTAACAAAATTTGAAACCTCTCCGCTTATATTCAAACAATTCAGGGCTACGCGATTTATATAATTATTTTACTTTTTAAGGTTTTCAGAGAGTTGGCTTTCTTACTTTCTGTAGGCAATTCATTCCAAAGACGGATGGGGGTATTAAAATAAGAATTTTGTATTTATATTTTCTTCGATTTTGTTTGCCTTATAGCTAAGATGCGTTTAATAAGAAAATTTGGAGTCTTAAAATTAGGGAAGTTTGTTGAATTGTAAGGAGCGATTTTTTAAGAATTTTGTAGAACGTACATAAAGATGTTTCATAAATTTCCTTTGAATTCATCGTAAACTGATCGTTTTTTCTTCATACGGCCCAATGTAATATTAATTGCCCAATTTGTTTGCAATTCAAATTTTCTTAGGTAGTGTGTATCAATTCCTGTATATATATAATGCTATCTAATTGTTTATGAAAATTTAAGTTGATGTCGAAAATAACCCCTAGATATTTAAAATGAGTAATATAACGAAAGCTAAATTTTAGTGTAAAAGTTTCAAATCTTTCATCGTAGTTACATTTTATTTTTTCTCCGTTGTAGTTGCCTAGATTTTTAAAACTTTATTAAGTAATTTACAAATGTCATTAGTATTATTAAGGGGTTCCCCTACGGAAAAAAATGGTTTTTTGCAATTTTTATCTATTATTTTTTGCATATTTTAAAACTTTTCCATCCATTATAATTCTGCCTAATTCCTGGTTTGAAAGTATTTTTAATTTTTGGATAATTATTCAAAAATTTCAAGAAGATTTACACCATTTCTGATAATCTGAATACTGTTATTGAATTTTTTAACAATTTTTTTCATAGTTACCAACAATCGAACAATCATAACTCATGTTTGGTACTGTATTTTGACTTGATTTTGTACAAAATGCTCCAGAACAAGTCCTTTATATACTAACAATGAGAAAAAAATCCATTTTGTATTTAGTTCACTGATTTTATGATATTTGCATATTAATAAGGTAACTGTCGTTCGATATGCATATTTATGCATATTAGAATTAGTCGTAAAGTTTATACCACAAAATTTTTGTAGTTGCATAGAGAATTTTATTCTCTACAAAAAAGGTAAAATATAACTACTTCAGTTATACAGATATTACCGTGTTTAATTTAGCCTTATTATATCCCCTAATTTAGTGGTTACCATGGCAACCAGAACGGAAAATAATTTTTCAAAACAAATTTCTACAATTTTCAACTTCCATTATCATATAAGCCCAATATTGCCAGGATAACTTATTTGAAATTTAAATTTTTCTGTGCGGATATCCCCTTAATTATTTCACAATTATAGTAAATTTCTTTTTCAGAAGTAAAGCCTTTGTTTTTCTTGTTAAGCAATGAATTAATAAATATGAATTTTGACTTTTGAGTATCAATTTTTTAAAATTTTGATATATAATATTAGTTGTACGAATTTTTAATTTTTGTTGCATAAGTTACGTGCCTTTTTGTAGTCATTAAAACTCCCACAGGATTTTTCATTACTATACTTAATCCACTTATCCTTTTTTTGTTTAATCAAAGTTAAGCAATGCGTATCAATCCATGGTTTGCTCTCAATTGTTTTTCGTTTCCTAAAATTGATTTTTTCTGGACAATATTTATCAAAATGATAAATTAGTATATTTGAAAACCTATTGAACATTTCATTGGGAGTTAAAGCACTATAAACTGTCTCCAATTCTTATTTTTAAGCTTTTCTTTTCGTAATTTTTTATAATCGTCACTTTTCTCTCTTATTTTTAACCATATTTTACGTGAAATTAGAAGGCGAGTTGAATCGCAGCATTGAGTTATGATGCAATGATCTGAATAAGGATATTCTTAGCAAATGTATTTATAATTTTAAGCATGTTTAGAGATTAAATAATCAATCAAGGTTTCTCAATGGGGTGTTAGTGTTAACTATTTTCAAGTTTTATTAAAATTACAGATAAATGTTGCAATGTATTAATAGAATATTTCCCAGCATATTCCTTCTGCTATTTGATCTTATTACAATCACTAGTGTCCAATACTGGTAGGTAGGTTTTTAATCAATTTTTATGCATGATATCTTAGTTTAAATACTTAGTCGAATTTAAAATCAACAGAAATTTAGAGATAATTGTTTAGCATTTAGAACTTTAATTATTGGAAACTAGAAAATACATAACATGCTTGAAAAATTCGTCATATTTGTGAAAAAAATCTTAATATCCCACCTGATAGACCTTTTTGCACTCTTTCGAATGGTATATAGCTTTAAATGATAGAGCAGTGTCTTTAAAAAAATGCAAAGTTACATATTGAATACTAGCCAAAAATGCCATCATTTTATAAAAATAATTTTTGCTTTGAAATAATGATCTCACTACAAAAACAGTGTAAAACGAATAAATATACTCTTCTAGTATCCTTCACATTATAATTTCATAGAAACTAAGTATAAAAACGCATAATTCTGTATTCGCAGAAATCTGGAACTTTAAATCAAACTCAAATTAATTGGCTTACTTTTGATCATTTTTTTTCATTAAAAAGAGCATGTTGACACAATTTTTAAAATTTGGAGGTTTGTTTTTTGAAACAATTTCGGAAAAACATTCAGAACACCATGGCACATTAGAGGGAGTTGCATTTAAGTTAGAAAGATTTACTAAAGCCCTTCCAACTTTGCGGGGCTGAGAAAGAAGAAAAGGGGTTTCGACGATGGTAAGAGTTTTGCCCTACTATAAATACCAGTGGAAAAAATCTCATTTTTATCAAACTTTAGAAAAACATGAAATAGAGATTCTTTAAAGAATCATTAAGTTGCCTGTCACTTTTTTGAGGCATGTTACGCATACTTTGCCTCTGTTTTGTTCATGAGATAACGTAGCATTAATCATCTTTAAGAAAGTACAAGAATTTTTACTTAGAATAATCTCAAAATGTTTGACTGAGCGCCCTTTACCGCTATTCCTTATTATAAACAAGTTAAGCAATTTAATAAGTTATGTGCTCAATTTGACACAATTTTTGTCTTATAAGAAATCAAAAGAAAAATTGAATCTTTGCCGCCAAATTTCTAAACTGGTAAAACCGCAATTTCTCAAAAAGTACCACTTTTGAGGGGGGAAATTTTTTTGGTAAATCTGACTAACTTTTCAAGTGAGAAGATTGTAAAATGTTTTTCTGATGATAGTTTCTAAATCAAAATATAGTTTTCTGCATATGCATATTGATAGAATGTGATGGTTAAATTTGATGCCCAATATACTCTAACATTTGAAAGTTCAATAATTCCTTTGGAAATGATATTCTATTAATAACGCTATCTATTGAATAATGTGTCGTTTTTAAGGAGTTTAATTAAACTTAATAAGAACATGCAAATATATTTCGACTTACAAAGTCATCGTTAGTTTCTTTACAAATTATTCCCTCTAAATTTACTAGATTTTGCAATAATTACAACAACAACAACATATTTAAATTCTCATGTACAAATACATGTATTAAGTTTACAAACTTATTAAGAATGTAAATAATGCAATAATGCAACTCTCTTCATATAAGCTTAGTTATGATAGGCAATGTTTGTTTCTTGGTTACATTTATAAACTACATATAAATTCATAAATATTTTTTACTTATTGTTCTTGAGTTGCATATCTTATTTAGTTAGATAATTGATATTTTTTCGTATAATCATATTTTTCATCTTCTTAAATATTGCTTAATTTTTTTCACTTCTTGTGCTGTAATCCAATTTGTTCCATAGCGATATTGAATAATTTAGGAATCCGTTCTTCATTAGTTTTCTATTATACTTAGTTTTGCCAAATGTAATTGCTCTTTGATTTAGATTATTAGAAATGTTCGATTTTCTTTTCCAAAATATCGATAAACATCTAATATTTTGAAGAGCTTCTAATGATCTAAATGGTATTTACACATTATTTCTTTTTGATTTTTGTTACTAATTATGATTATTCCCCATTTAAATACTTTTTCTAATTTCGATTTTGGTTTTTTCGTTAGGTTCCTTAATAAACAAGAAGAGTACAAGAAATGGGATAGAACAAGTGATGGAAAAAGTATTACCCTCCAATCTATTGATATAAACTTTCCAATTTTTTGAGTTGATCTTATACCATACGTCATTTTCTTTATGATGTTGTTTGCCTCGTCTTCAAAATTCAATTTATTATCAATTACTACGCCCAAATATTTCATTTTTGGTGATTCCTGAATGACTTTGTTACATATCTTAATAAAGTTGATTCATTTCTTCTATAATTATAATTTTCAAAATTTTAAATAGTGCTAAGTTTAATTTATAAATATAGTTTTCCTTAGTGTTCAAACTTGGTTACAAAGATTTTATAAAAATGCTCTCAATTATTATTTATATATATAAATATATATATACGTATGTATGTATTTATGTATAGTTGAGCATATTTTAACTAAATATCTTGTGCTATTTGACTAAAAATAATGAAAACATAACAATTTGGATGTTCATATAAATTATATGCACGTCTCAATTTTTTGAAATATTTCATATTTTACGCTTAAAAATTAGATGCGCTTTGTATGCAACAATTTTTTAAGCAGAATTAAGTTTTTTAATATGTAGATATTAATAATAATAATTAATTTCTATTTTTTAACAAATGAATTAATTTAAAACAGATACACTTAACTACAAGAGGTAAATGAAATAGTAAGAACTTTAAAAGTTTGATGTTAGCGAGGTCCTAAATAATACTACTGACACTAAGAACATCAATGTATCAAGTCAAACGCGATAATACAGGTTATGTTGTGATTTAAAAAACTACAAACGTACGTGTACAAAGCGGATTTATTTTTCGATTTTTGAAATTGGTAATAAAAAAACTCCAAAATATAATGTTCTAAATTTTTGTAATATTTTGAAGCACTAGTTTATATCTATGGTTGCTGCTGCAACTTGAAAGGGTTTCTTTAGAATGATTTCAATGTTAAATATTTGCCTGCTTTTTGAGTAAATGCTAATGTGAACCAATTATATTAAAAATATTGTGATTAACAGAATTAAATTATTTTATTCCACTAAATTTGGCTATTATTTTCTGTAGAATTTGTGATTGTAGTAAAAGAGACTGATTTTTTGCGTATAATATTCGTTTTTTGAATTGGAAATGGATTTATAAGAAGTATTTCTGTATTAAGTCAGTCACTCTCTCAATTATAAGAGAACTTGTGTTGTGATTAATAGAAACAGGCGTCTTAGTTATCTCCAAGCAATGTTCACGAATGCGTCCTTACATAAAGACGTACGCTATTTTGCTCTAACATATAACCATCAGATGTTGAGTTGGATTGCCAAATCCAAATTTTGAAGTTGACAAAATAATTTTTGAGAAATTATTAATTTGCTGATTGTGGTTTAACGGAAAGTAGAGACAATTTTATTGGGAAATAATTACTTTTTATAGATTATCCATATATCAGGGGTTTTATTAGTTTAAATTTACTTGATTCGAGGAAAAATTTATTTTAATTCATACTGTGATACTTAGATGTTAAACATAATGAGCTCACTACTTAATATATTTGTCTTGGTATCATTTGTAAGTGCAATCACAATAATAATAATAATCATTTTTTATATTGCACAATACTAGTGAAGAAATTTAATGGGTATGCATCTACAAATTCCTTTATATCTGCAAAGTTGATGAATATGTGCGGATCCAATATCTTCTCAAGTTTGAATATCTTCAATCAGATCAGATTTTTGAGAAAAGTAAATTGAAAAGGTGTGTAAATAACGATGGGAATGCTCGATTCCAAAATTTGTCTTGAAGTGAGGAATAAATAGTTGATTTTGAGTATCTCAAATAGTGTTGGGAGACTTCTTCAGTAAAGTATAGGATGTAAATTTGTATTAAGAGCACTTCTAACTGAAACAAACTATTGTAAATAAAGTTTCTAAGAAGATTAGAAATGGTAAAGCTAACTAAAGCTTTTGTGAGCTTAGCATTTGAAGAAATTTAATGAAAAAGGTTTACATTAAGGAGTCAACAATCAAAATTTTTAATAGATTTCTATATATTCTCGTTATCTTGGAAAGTATTAAAATTTAAAGAAATACAGTAGGAAAACTTTACCGGTTCTAAAAATCTTATACAATGCTTTTTCAATGCAATTGATACAATTGCATTTCTACATTTGAGGTGAGTGAACTATGCGGCCTTAAGCAATAGGATTTTTATGAATTTTTGGCGAAAATTTTTCACAGAAAATAAGTAAAAGAAGAAGTTTAAGGTGCTGTTTAAAATAGTTACTCCATTCACGCAAGCAAATATTAAATACTGTCTGGCCAAACCAATTGCGGTATCTGAGGATGTATTTATGGCTATGTAGTCAAATAGATTTACTAGAACTAGATTTATAAGAAAGGTGGTAGTTATGAGAAAGAGTAAGATAGTTATCTGAACTTCACTGCTGTCCTTTGGCTTTTTTGCGTTTTTTCGCCATTGCCTAATTTCGTATATAATTTGAATGTTTCCAACTAATGTAGTAATGAATGGAGCACCGCTGAAAACAATATATCGTTCAATGAGTATGTATTCACTAAAATACTTAATATTTGTCAACGCCATACAGAGTTGATTTGAAATTCCATAATAAATGAATTTTGGAAAATTATATGCTGCAGCAAAAAGAAAGACTATAAGAGAGGCATAGTATGCATAAGTTGGTTGTCCATATCTTTGATAAAGTATTGGATACTTAATAGCAAAACATCGCTCATATGTCAAAACAACAATTTGCCAAATGCTACCACAATAGCTCCCCATTGTAAGAAACCAAAAAAGCTTACAGGTAAAATTGTTATAGTGTTTGATGGAATAGCCTAAAATATGAATCGTTACTAAAAAATCCTTAAACGTTGTTACAATCTAAAATCATTTAAAGCGGTTTTGACATCTGTTTGAAAATAATATTAGAGGAACTCCAAAAATAAGCTCCCATTCCAAAAAGCCTTATTAATTATAACAAAAAATTTAAAACTTTTTCATTTTCTCAGCATTGTTGATGTAATCTCTCATATTTGTTAAAATTAGCTGATTTAATAGAAGGAGCGTATTTATATACATTACAAAAAATTGTCTCACATGAAGTGTTTTACATATTGTGCATTTTAAAGAAAATCAGAATTCCTTTGCATTTTTTCATTTTTTAACTTAGTCATGGTTTAGCACAGGAAAATATAAATGTAAACAAATTTTATTCGGTGATAAAAAAGTGTAGTTTAAGGTAATTTAAAAAATGCACTCAAAATCTCTGAATAAAATTTCTCTCCCTGCGAGTTTTGAATTGATTCAAACTGAAACTATAAATATAATATATTTTTCGTATTGATTTGCAAAATGTACAACAATTGTGTCAGTATGTAATGACTTGTCATTATTATCACTGTATTCGCACTTAATTTAATATTATACGCGTTTTCATTTTAATCAACTTGTCAAATATTTTCAATATATTTAAAAAATTTGAAACTAGTAAAAATACTATTTAGTCACATAGACACTTCCGCAACTATATCCAAAAAATTGTAGTTTAAATTCTAAAGTCTTCTTAAAAAGGTCTAGTTTGTTGTTTTACATTTGGCATGTTATTAATTTTTCACAATCTGGCTATTTTTTCATTCACATTAAATTGGCCGTGACATCTAGCAAATTTCAATGCAAAAAATTAGTAAAAAATACATTCACACATTAATAAATATATCAATGATTTTAATATTATTAATCGTATAAGCATTTTATTATAAATAAAAAACATACAACAAATTGAACGCATTCAACCTGAAAAATATATACTTTCTTATAGTTTTTATCATAAATTAATTAAAAAAAACAATTAGACTTGTAAGCAATTAACATGACAATGATGAAGGGTGCGACTACACAATTTAAATATAGAAATTGAAAAAAGATTTATCATTTATAACAGAAATATATACCCATTGGTCTTAAAATCCCAGTTGTTACGCCAAGATGAAGGCAAGTGTAACCATCCCAGAAGGCCAACATTTGAATGAGTACCAAAAAGCTTGTTTTGCGTTTAATACGAGTGCAAGTCAAAATGATGAGAAAGTTGAGAATCAAACCAAAAATTCCAATCACTCCATTGCACCAGTTGATCTTTGTAGCCAAAATGTAGTCTACTTGGTTGCTTAATGTGGTATTCATCCCTTGCAAATGGAAAATGTGATGATATCTTAAGATTATATAGAATTTCACAATTTCTAATTGGCTGTTGTAATTAAAGTGAAATATAATTTGCTAACACAATTCTTAAAGAAATGACCGTATTGCAAAACATTTAAATTACATTGTAAATTACATTAAAAGTAATGTACACGAACAAAACATGATAAACAATTCCGCCATTGAATTCGACCTTAAATAGTATCAATTCGACGTTAAATATATGTATCCAAAAATGATAACCATATTTAAAATTAGCAATTGTGTGAATTAAATTTTTGTGCATGAACTAAAGCGTTAATCATGTACTCTTTTTCTCCAGAATGCAGTAATTTAGCCGTACACATCAGGGAAATTTTGTTTGTAAGTAAAATGTATTTCACTAGAGAACGCGTCCGTGATGTGTGCGTGGTCTTGCGAAATTGTCTGTAGCTTTAATAATGATGCCTCAGCTAACTGTAATTCGTGAGTATTTCTTTGATATACATTTAACTGTTTTTTAAATTATATCTTTACTTTCGCTTAGCTGATTAGCACAGGGATTTCTTAAGACAACCCTAGTTTGGTATGACTATAATTTAGTGGTTTCTACAAAAGTTCATTTTCAAAATTCAATAAGTATGTAGCCGCAGTCATTGGCTAAGTTTAGTTTTCAAAAAAAAATTCTTGTGAAATTCAGAAAATTAAATTGACTATTCAAGGGGTAGGGTATGCAATTGCAAAATGCAATTTGTTTAAGCAGTTATTCCGAAATTTCTTGAGCTCTTCAACATCATTTTGGATGTCAAACTTTGTAAAAAGCCCAAAATTTGAACTTTAAGAAGTTCAAGAAAATTATGGCTATTCACATCCTATAATTAAATAATACTTTGACAACAACAACAAACTTTTATTTTGTAAACGCTAAAACATCATTTTAAGTTAGAAACAATACTAGAGTTTCATGCCACAAAAGAGCCGATAGGGAAATAAAGAAAGTTCTCGATAAGAGTCGGATTGATTACACCAGAGGGCTTCCCATGCAATGAGGGTTGAGGCAGAATATCCCGCAGTACATTGTTCTCGGAAGTGAGTATCTGCTGAAGAAGCTGATTATCAAGCTCAGCGATGATGTCCTCAATTGGGTTACAATTCGATGTAATCTTAAAGCAGACAGATTTTTGCTGAACTTTATCTAAGAGCAGCAAGAGGGATTTCGAGTAACCTCCTTAGACAAGACAACAATATGTTAGCGAGAGCATAACTAATGTCAGTTAAATCCAAGGTGCCTCTATCTCAGCACTAAATATAAACGTAGTAGTTGTAAGATAAAGGTTTAAGTTAAGTAATATTTTATTAAGAACTGTAAAGTTACAGTGGTGCATTCATTAAAGCTTGCAGGGTAAATATAATGTGTAATGACTATTTCTACCAATACAACAATATTTGCTTTTGCAGCTCACGAACAGAGCTTCGACCGAAGTTAATTGGAAGTTTGCTCGTCTTGTTACCAACAGCTACAAGAAGCTTCCATTAATATGTTGTTTTTAAATTTTAGATAGTTCAATTAGTTAGTGAGTTTTAAGTATTTGGCTTTTAGGTCATTCGTCCATTTTGAAATGACGGGTGGATTACGGGCACAGGGGCGGCACTAAACAGAGAGAACAACGGGCAGACACAGAACACATAATTTTCCCAACGTTAAAACACTACATGCTCATGGTTTGGGATCAAAGTTGTAGCCAAAAGATTGCACTCATTTCAAAAAGTTAATCTTACTCAATGTTTTAAAAAGAAGTGTTCAAATTTGATGCCTTACAATAATGTTTGCGGACCATACCTTAGTATTTATGAAAGTATATCGAACATTATGGTAACCTTTTCGTCCAAAACAATGTCTTAGAGTGGCTGTTTGAGTAAAAATACCTTAATGCTTAACACTTTTAATGTACCAAAAAGCGTCAAAACCCGTCAATTGACGATTGCTATATTACGTTTTGTAAATTACTACAAATATACCCAAAACCTTAGTAACATATTATAAATGATATTTAAAACATAAATTCATGTAAATATTCATGTACACAGATTGTATTGTCCTATTTAAGTTATAAAAAGTGTGTGAATAGTTTGTGTAAATATTTCAAAGAGGTCCGAATATTTTGCAGCAAAAGTTTCGCAGCTAATTGTACCAAATTATCATGGATTACTAAATATACTCCAATTTCATTTGATAGAATTGGTGCAAAGGTGTGCAAAGTTGTAGACATTTCAAACATTCCAGTATCACTTGTCATTTGAGTGAACAAGATTTAGAAGAGGTAGAGGAGAATAACGATGAACAGCTATTACATGATATTTCATATTCAAAAAGCAGCAATGATGAAGATTTAGACATCTTGTCACATAGCAGTCACGAAGAGATGGACAATGAAAATAATTCACTTTGAGCCGAAATGGAACTGAATGGACAATAATTGAAAATACACAGGGAGCTAAACGTGGTAGAATGCAACGGCAAAATATAGTAAGCAAGCCTGAAGGTGTAACACGAGATTGTGCGGGTATCATAACTCCATTAGACGCATGGAATCCTCTCTTTGATAACTGGATGCTGAATTTTATTGTTGATTGTACAAATGCTTTTGCTAATGAAGGATAAATCGTTGGAATCTAACAAGAGATTAACTAGAAAAATTCGTGGGACTACTGTAACTAAAAGGAATTACATATCGACGAAATTATCCATTCGAAAAACTATGATCCCATATTCAATAAGACACTGTCTTGCCAAAAAATGAGAAAGATAAAAAGGTTTCTCAGATTTGATCGTCGTCAAGAGCGCAGTAGAAATCTGCAACATAACAAGTTTTGTCTAATTTCAACTATTTTAGATCGCTTTGTAGCCATTCTCAACGTTGCTACCATCCATCGTAATTCTTGACTATTGATGAACAATTACTTCCGACTAAAACACGCTGCCGTTTTACACTATATATGCCCGCAATAAAAGCAGGATAAATTTGGGATGAAATTTTGGATACTAGCTGATGTTTCATCAAAATATTGTTATAATATCAATGCCTCATCTTGGAAAAGATGAGAACAGACATGTGTCACTTGGTACACATGTTGTGCAAACACTTATGAAACCTCTGAACAACAAAGGATACAATGTAACTATTGACCTATTGATAATTTTTTTAATTCAAAACAACTTGCTCATCTTATGCTCCGAACAACAATAGTTGGAACCGTTAAGACTACATGATTCTGTAGTGTACAAAAGTAGCAAGTTACACCTTACTAAACATCAAACGAAACCAAAAAGAGTTGTACATACACCGCATAGTGGTGCTGTTTATCAAGAAGATGGTAAGAAGAAGCCTGAAAGTGTATTATTTATAATAATAATAAATATGCATTTGATCTACTAGACGCACTTTTCTGCAACAACTGTCCAAAGAGCTCAGGAAAGATGTTGATATTCAGACTACTCAATGCTCTTTTGTCTTAACTCTCCAAAAAGCAAGTCACTTGTCAGATCAATGTTCATTGTAAAAAGAATAGAAATGTGAATTTGTGCAGAATTTGCAGTAAACCTGTTTGTGGGAAGTGTCAGGCTGTCATATGTATCAACTGTTTTGACAAATAGCATTTAAATACTTCTTTTGTTTTTGTTATATGTATTGTCTCAATAAAAATGGCAATATAGATGTATCTTTATCAATTTGGTCGACCAATTGCAATAATGTTCACATATTGCACCAAGTATTAGAAACATGCAGCAAAGATATAAGGCTAAGATTTTTATAACATTCTATTTTTTTCAGTTAATATGTAGAAACCACTTGTATAGCAAGATATAATTATATAACTTTTTTATGAATAGTGTATCTTGAAAACATATTTAGCTTAAGTAACAAATTTAACTTTGTGTTCATAGCAGTCGTTAAGTGACGGGTTTGGCGCTTCTAGAGTTAATGATCTAGAATGCAATAAGCAAATGACAAATCAATCTAAGAGATTGAATATTTCTCAATTGTTTTATTGAAAAATGTATGTGAGGTGCAAACACGTCATTTATTATTTTTACCACAAAATGTGTTTTTATGTTTTTAGGTTTTTGAGTTAAATTTTCGAAAAAGTGTGAGAAATCAAAAAAAGAATGAGGCGTCTGAAATACCTCAAAAGTTCAAAAACATATATTCAGCTTATTTCAGCAAACCCATCGATATGATTTTAATTATAACTAAGTCAAAGCAGAGCCATAAAATCTTACATAATTTTGCTCTAACTAGATAGCTAAAGGAAAAACCTGAAAAGGTTAGCACAATCAAAGCTGGTGTTGATAGATAATGCTGTGTGTATACTTACAGGCTGTAGGATGTCTTTAATGTCACTCATTCCTATTTAAAAATTGTGTAAAATTTTCTATATATTTAAAGAAGACTGTCAGCCATTTAATATAGATTTAAACGAGGGGGGGGGCGTCAAGTCACAAATAATACAGTAAAATCGATAAAATACAGTAAAATCGATAAACCGTTCTTCTACATTTTTGAAAAGTGATCTTCAAGCCTTTACTAAAGTTGGAAATTGTGAAGCATGCACACTTTTATTGGCCAGCGTGCTTGAAATAATGCGTGGCCCACGTAAATCACGGCCGAGCAAGTGCACATTGCAGCAATTTCAAAAAGCAGAAGATGGGATATTAAATCGATATTTTACGCTGCATAAAGGCGTTGCAATATTTAAACCATTTATATAAGATTATAACATGCAACAGCAGCAGTTAATATCAATATTAATGAAGCTATTACACACATAGAAGCGTATGCTCACACTCACTCCATTGTTTGGGAAATTTTCGTACTATATTCTTGGTGATGAAACTGATGTGCTTTACGTTGTACATTGTATTATGACGAAAAAATAGCGGTGTTTGCCCAATTTAGCCTTCCTTCACACGAAATTATAAATTTTGTTTTGATAAAATTATTGCTTCTTTCATAAATTAAATGTGCTAAGTACACTTGAAAGGCTCTTCTCAAATGATTGTATCATTATTGCATCAAGTGTTCAAAAATAATCGAAGCCAAACTCCAAGAATGTAAAATATGCAATAATGCATACTCCTTAATCAATAATCTTATGTAATACAAATTTCGATATGCTGTTTTTATAACTGGATTACTTACAATTATTTATCTTTCAATTTTTCAACGAAAATATTACGTTTTTCGAGTAACAAAACTAGAACATATTACTTTTTTCCAAAATATGGGTTGTACACAATATATGGTTGCAAGGTATCTAAAAGATTAATGATCAGTAAAGTGGATAATTATTTGAAGAAATGAATGAAGATCTTCATTGTGAATATTTGAATAAGAATACACCAAAGCTTTAGTACGATCTGATATACTTATCAAATTTGCATCATCAGTAACTTACTGCATCTTAGAACAAATTCAAAACAGTGTAATATTTTTTTTGTAAAAATGAATGCTATTTGTATTGCCTTGTCTGGTTCATAGAGAAGTCGAAGTTTGAATTAATAATATGCTCATATCAACATTTCGATTTTTAGGAAATTGCAAGAAGCATCTCTATGCTAACTTCTCCATTCAGTGTAATCTTGCCATGATATCCAAATTAAATGCATTTGTTCTAGGATGTTATTTATGTAATCAAAAATCGAAACTGCTGGTGTAGGTTCAAGACGTTTTGGTGGATTGAAATATTCTTCCAAGGCTATAGTAAATGCTATCATTGATTTCTTCAAATTTTTAACAACTCAAAGACAAAACTGTCAAGGATTCAAGAAATTGCTTAAGCGGTCATACGTACTTTGCGACTGTCATGTTGATTATTTTTTCAAAATATGTACAGGGTCACTGTGCAATTGTATTTCCTAGAAATTGGAGAAAATCTATGAGTTAATCTGTATCATGCTCTAGTCCTTATGCAGAAATCTGTATTAAAAAATAATATATATTTTCATCTTCTTCTATTTTAGAATTGCTGCAATGTGCACGGCCGTGATTTACGTGAGCCATGAATAATGTCCAAAATTTATACTAGCACTAGTGTATTGTTATGCCTAAACGACTTAGAACGATTAACTAATTTTCATTGAAAATTTTGATTTTTTAAAAATATTTGAGTTCTCTTATAACCTAATGTTCAGGTCAACCTTAACTATTTGTTGATGTGTAGGGAGATCTTCTCCAAACCCATTAGTCAGAATTATCCTAGCGTTACCAAATGGTAACACTAACATATTTGGCCACATTGCATTAAGGAATATTCAAATTACAATCTATTATATATTTGGACAACATAATATTTCCACTCCATTTTTCAGTTATCATAAAAACTATTTACAACCGCATGAGGACTTCAGTTAGAGCAATTTTCCGAGAAAAAATATAAATAAAAAATTCAGGATAATTCAGGAAAAAATCAGCTGATAATGAATGCAAATCTGCTAATCGTTATAGAATATAGATTTTATCCTGTCATGTCTTGCTTCACGATTTTCGCTTTCTTTTCTAACAGGTTTTATTGAATTATGAGAATTTGCTGACGAAATTTGACAGTATGAACCAGAAATATTATTTGAAAAGCTAAAGCAAGTATACCTCCACCAATGTAAAACAAACTTCATTAAGAGCTTTTTGCATAACAAATACTGAAAAGTCAGATTAAGAAACAATTTCTTTATGTAGTTCTTAATGTAAAGTTTTAAACGTTAAACAATTTTCTGGTGACTTCAGAAATTTAATATATTGATTTGGCATGCTTAAATTTTGATAATCAGTTTCTTCTTCATCTATGGAGCTGAATACGTAGCTACATTCTTAATAATTTTGAATACATTGCTAAGTGAGCTATTTTCTTACATGCATATATTTTAGGCACATGATGTGCACACTTTAATTCAGGAGAGCATCATCGCTTGATGCACAGATTACTGTAAGAATTTCAATAAGTGATATTTTCCATCTACCATGCATTTAGCGATTAAAATCTACAGTAAAGTTTACAAAGAAAACATGAAATAATGTTTATACTTTGTTGTAAAGGTTAAGTGTGCTTTTCAGCGAAGGAGTCCTTATCAAAGCCTAATTGGGAATGTTTCACAGATACAAAGCTCTAAGAATGCTCTTTTCAAATTTAGAAGTGTCATATGAAATTAATCAAAAAAATAAATAGTAAATTTCGGAATTTGTTATATTTTGAGTTATAAAGTAAATATTTTATATTCAATATCAATAACTCGAGCATTTTATCTGATAGTTGATGATTACTAGTTGATTGCACGTAACAATCTTTTCGTCTTTAACAATAGAAAAATTCTAGCAAAGTAAAAATTTTAAATATTTTACAAGTAACTATGGAGCTGCTTTGCAATTAACTCGATCATGGACTGGTGTTTCTTCTTCTTTATTGGAATACTATATTATCAGGACTCTGTAAGTCTTTTGCACAAAGGCTACCGAGAAAAGTTTTATGATGTTGGTAGTGCTGTCGTCAATCATAAATGAAATTTCCCAACTTGAAATGGATTATTCAACATATTGACTAAGATGTTTTATGTATAAATATTCTCAACATATTTAGTATATGCACGCTGAATTAGAAAACAGTTTATTCAAGTTAACAACGCCAAACCCATTCTGTACAAAAATATGGCAATGCAATGGATGCTACTCTATATTGTCAATTGATGAAATTGTTTTTGAATCAGAAGCTACGTCGTCACAAGTTTATTTGAAGAATTGCAACATGAACAAACAATATCAATGTAAAGCTATCCATTTTTAGTTTCAATTCAAAGGCAATGTTCACATTTTTAGACGCTGTGATAATATATTATTCATACATTGTGTTAAAATTCGGATATCATCTGAGATGCTGTCCGTAATACCTAAGAACCCTCACCATAAAGCTACTGCAGTTTTGAAAACGCAGCTGGAAAGCAAAATCCGGATATCTCATACAAGTAACTTGCAACTTCAGCATAACACAAAATAGTAGTCTATACTTACATCGTATTTAAATTTCTATAAAGAGATAAATAGAATTATAGCTGCTTAAAATAAAAGTTTGTATTGTATTGCATTGTATATTTTTAAATTATTATTCTCGTCTTACCTGACGAAGTCTTTCATGATTTTTCATTTTTTAACATAGTTATCTTGTGTCAATGCATTGGAGATTTAAAGTTTTTCCATTCATAACTCAGCAACTATAAGTCTCACTGAAACGCAGCTGGATATCGATAAGACAGTGCTTTTCTCCACTATTTCGAGGAATATAGAAGGTTGAAAATGATTATAGGTAAACAAAAAATTAAATAATAAGGATATTAAGAGAAAAGCTTAGAGGTCAAAAAATTTAATTGATCGGGCTTATAAATAATTTAATATTACCTTAAGCAATCGAGACATTTTTCGTATAGAAATTTAAACACTAATTACTCTTTAAATAATGAGGATATCTCAAATCTGGAAACATCATTGGATAGAGAATCGTTTCTTTTGTGATATTTATCTTTAATTCGCAACTTGATACTAACCTGTCCTAAATGCTTTGACTTCTGAATTTGTTACTGCCATGGGATTTAGACCATTTTATTATCTGAGCGCTTGGTGTGGGAAGATTTTGAATGCTTATTCAAAAATCTGAATTTCGTTATTTAATACAACACAATTTTTATGAGAATTATTCACCATAAAAAGAATCACACTTCTCCATAGATGTGCCTGAGTCCCAGGAATTCCAACTTTCCTAATAAACTTTCAGAAAATCGTATCGTCCGAGAATGAGGACAAAATGTTTTTGTTTCGAGAATCGTACATTACAGTGTTATACAGTATTATCACTTTTACTTAAATTACTAATTAGGGTCTCCGAAAAGTTCAATGAATCTGGAAAAGTTTGTGATTCGTTATAACTGAGTCTCTTTGCAACCATTTTCATTAATAATTTTCTAACAAATGATATTTATACAGAGGTTGGTTGACGAGTAAAGAACAATTTTAATACAAATTTTGAATCCGTTAACAAAATGCTTTAGGAAACGCAACTATTTCGGAAGCTGTTGTAAAGTTCTTTTTTTGAATCAATTTGATAAAACGGTTTTCTAAAATACACATTTGAACAGATATATTTTGTATTAAAACTAGTGCTGTGCGTTCCACGATCCTTCAACCGGATTAACCTGACCGGATTTCTTTTTACCTTAACTGGATTTTAACCGGTTTTAACCGGATCTTTAAAAATTAGCATCACTTTCAAATTAAAAAAAATCATCTATTTCTATCTTTTAAAATGAAATTGGCAAATTCCTAAGTGCTGACATACAATTTATATATATATATATATATATATATATATATATATATCGTCTTCGTGATTTTAGAGCTGAAAGTTTTATGGGGAAAACATTAATGAAAATGAACGAAAAGGCTATCGAAATTTAATGAAAGAAATGTATGTATTTATACAAAATGGAGTAAAAACGAAATTTAGAACTTTATGAATGATTTTATCTATTTCAAGTATAATAAAAAACAACAACAATGCGAATTCAAACATGTTGTATTCGATGAATCATTTTCTCTTAAATTTGATAATTTTTTTTCAAATATTGCTATTTCCTAATGTAGATTAGGACTAGAATGACAACTAGTATGATTCCTTGAAGCCTTTGAGCAAATTATCTGTTGTTTTGTAAAGCTGCAATCATTGTAATCAATAAATTTTGAAAATCAAAAATGAAATTCCTTAATCAGATTTTAACCTGATTAACCGGCTCCTGCAATTTAACCGGCTTGAACCGGACTGGACTGGTTTAACCGGATTTAACCTGACCGGATTAACCGGACCGGATCCAGCACTAATTAAGACAATCCGAAATATAAAAAATGTCAAGATTTAGTTAATAAATATAAGATTGATGTACTTATAGAAATATCATAATCCTACTGAGGGCTGTGCAACACCTGCCAAGAGCTGCGATTATTTGTAAGGCTTACCTGTGTCATTTGTGGAAAACACCTATATAAAAAGAATTTATCTGAAAACTGAATAATGGATTCGATCATTGATTACTATGCAATATTCGTACAATGTGATTCACAAATCGACTTTAGCTCCTCGCCCCATTTTAGGACCCTCAAATTTCTTGCATTCTCCATTGAAATGGCTTAGCTGAGTGAGAAACAATGTATCCATTAAAATTTTGGATTATCCGAAAATTGTGAAATGATCGAAAAATCGACGAATCAGATGCTAAAGAATCACTTGATGATGTAGTAATCTCTTGAAAAAATTGCTCATTTGCATATTACGTGAAATCGGTTGAAAATATCTGGCAAATGAGTTATCGCTTTTCTTAAGCATAAAAGAAATATGAAAGAGATTTAGGCTTCCAGAAAGTAATTATTTATAAACGTTCAATAAATATATTTTTAAGGGACTTTCTACAATGCTTGAGGTAATTTTAAAGACTCACGACGGCAAGCTTGCAAAACATAATTTGTTAGCTTCAAGATTAGCAATTGCCTTTAGCATTTCACAATTTGTCTTAAAATAGGAAAAAAACTCAGACTGAAGATAGGGGAACCTTCTAGTTTCATAGACTAAAAAATTGTATTTAATTATATGAGATTTCAAAAGATTTATAAAGTTTTCATAATCAATCAAAACAGTGGGGTTCGCAAAGGCTTCATGGCGATGTGTCCGCAGTCTGGTTTCAATATTGATTGTGTTTGCCTATATGAAAAAATTTCTTGTAAGAACTTAAAAAAATATTAAATTAGAAATTGAGGTATTGAACTCTATTTTCAGTGTCTATTTTTCAATATTTTGAAAATTTCGCAAAGCTTGCCCCCTTTTGGTTCATTCAATTTTATCACAATTTCTAGATCCTCCTAGTCAGAAAATCCTATAAGTAATCTCCTGATTTGGAATTTGTAAGTTTTGTGCTTTTCACGAATCGGCACTTTACAGCTATAATTTATCTAATTTTACTAGGCGCCATTGGTCTACTTTGCATTTGATGTTTTAGTTGACTAGATAAAATTAAACAACTTCTAAAAAATTGTCAACACTACATTTAAACTTTATTCCAAATACAGTGCCAGTAAATTTTCCGTTTATATGCAAGCTTGCGAAACATTTAAATTTTAATCGGTTTTGATCAAATTCAGGGTAATTTTATAGGTTTAGTACAGTGATCAACGAATGGGTATTCGAATGTAAAGCACTAATCGAATCCATTGTTGTTCTCAGCTAATACAATTAGAGTCCTACTGAAAGTTTTGATTCTACGCCTTTTACTGTTCAATTTAAAAACTAACGCATTCAAATTAAACATAAATCATTCAATTTATTATAAATATCAAATTATGACTTTATTAAAAAAATGAAACTGAGAAACAAAACAAACTATAAACTAATAGAATGTTTACTTTATTTTCCATGCAGTAAATCATCTTCAGCCACAAATTTTCGTATTGCTTCTGTTCAAGCTGAAAAAGGAATTGCATGAATAACGCCATCGTATACCTGATTATAAGAGTCATATCGGTTTGTTCATCTTCTAATATTTGGGTTTGTCTAAATTCATTGAGTTTTTTGGTCTTCAATTTGACAGAGGACCAAAAACTTCAGTCTGTAATAAAAGTACACTGTAAATTTGGGCCTTTGGAATTTGGCAGTATAGTTGCGCAGCATTAGTCTCAAATCGATCTTTCCTAGATCCTTTTGCAAGACATATTTAAATCTCCATCATTAGGTAACAATGTTATGCTCTGATTTAAGCCTTTAAACGGATTCAGCAAATTCTTTTAATTTGGCCTTATTTTTTAGTGTAAAGTTGGCTCCATCAAAATGTCGTTGTACTGTTCTTCTGGATACGTCAATCGCGATATGTGGATTATGTTTTAGCTTGGCAGCCAAATGCATTAGAGTTTCTTGACAGTTTTGTTCCAAAAGCTTATTAATATACTGTAGAAAGGCTTTTAGGAAAAAATTCGAATTGGTTAATTAAAAATATAAACCTAGTATATGGCGTTACAGTTATTATTATTTTCCTGAGCAATAACTGTAGGCTTCCTAAATAAGTTTCAATTTTTAACATAATCATGATGGCTCCACTCATTCAATTTTTTTTTCAGTACGTAGAGATGCTATACACAAGATTTATGGCTGAAGATGTTTTACTGCATAGAAAAAATTATATGTAAAAATTATATTTTTTATAGTTTGTTTATTGTTTCTTAGTTTCATTTTTTAATAAAATCAAAGTTTGATATTTATAATAAATTGAATGACTTATGTTTTTATTTTAATGCGTTAATTTTTAATTTGAATGCAGTAATTTTTTAATTTGAATACATTAGTTTTTAAATTGAAAGTTGTAGTCATGAATGATATATAATCCAATACGTGTATAAGATTAAATGTGATTAAAAAAGGCCAATTTCACACTTGTCATTAACTGAAATGATATAGAGTCCAATCTCCCAACAAATTGGTTTTTTCACTAAAATGCTAAATAGTTTCTTTTGAGTGCGGAATTTTGATTTGAACACGATACTTTCCAAATTTGACTTTGCTCTTAATATCATTATGCACTTTAGTACTAAATTATATTGGGTTAATAACAAACCCAGCTCAAGATTTTGTTTTTCCTAATGAAGATCTGTCCCATTTAATTATTAAGGAGCACATGCTGTTTGTATAGATGGTCGTTTTTAATTGTTCAGGAATTGCTTGAACTAAATAACTTTAAAACCTCATCACAAGATTTTCTCGATTGCTCTCCACATGATTTCGTTCACTCACTAGAAGTAGTTTCACTTCGACAGGTTCACAAAAAGATCGAAAACTACAGTTTCGGTCATTTTGCGTCTATCTTACTCTAAACCTATCCATCAAATGATTTCTATCATTTCTTTAAAGGGGTTCAAGTCATATTCATTACAATTTTTGTTATTCTCGCGGTGTACGATCACCAAAGATAATTGGCAACTCATTCAATGTGTACACTCTCACAAGATATATGATCAGGTCTCACGATTGGAATCTATCACCAACGATATTGCTAAACAAATTGTGGAACTAGATGAGAAACAAGGCAAGTTGATGGCGAATTTCCAAAAGTCGATGGAGCAAATCAAACCGTCATCCTGCTGTAGTACTAAAGCCAAACCAAGCACTGAGGTTAGTAATATTCATATGTCAAGATTAGTAATTAGTGGCATTCCCGAGTCAACTGAAAATCGTTTCGAAAACGACAAAAACGAGGTGCTGAAAATTTTCAATTTTCTGGAAGAAAGTACAAATGTAATACGAGACGTTTTTCGAATCGGGAAATCTAGCAGCGGTCGGGTTAGACCAATAGTCGTTGACGTTGGCTCAGTTTGGACCAGGCGCTGTATTGTATCCAAAGCATTTCGTTTGAAAAATTTTGAAGATTACAAGGTATTTGTAAAAGGAGAACTAAGCGTCAGTGACAGAGCAACTGAAAAGATTCTTCTTCAGCAAAGATACAAACTTATGAAAGAGCATAACGTAGATAAGTCCAGACTAAAAATAAGAAATTTGAAACTCTTTCTGGATGAGGAGGAGTACAAGGAGCAACAAAATAATTGACTATCTAAGTCAACCCCAAATCTGTTTTTAAGTAATGTCCAATCACTGCGATTTAAGCTAGATGAACTAAGTGCCTTATTAATTGACTGTGGCATGCCGGAGTTTGTTCTACTGGTTGAAACTCATTTAACGTATAATATACCTGATTCGTGCATGACAGTACACGGTTATACTATCGAACGTTTGGACAGAACGATTGATGCAAATTCTAATTTTGGTGGAGGCGTAGCTTTGCAAATAAGAAATGGAATTCCTTATCGCAGGTATCTCCCTCAGTTGCCCGATAACATGGCACCAAATTTCGAAGCTTTATGGTTAAAGGTTACACCTACTTGGACACCTCGTGGTATTAGCGGATATATAATTGGAGTTTTATATCACCCTTATTGGAACCTCCCTGAACATAGACGTATGAAGGCATATCTTCGAGCAGTTCTACATGAAGTTGAGGCTGAATTACCAAATTTTGCGACTATAGTTGGCGGAGATTTCAACGATCTTAACACCTCATTTTTAGAAAGAGAATTCCAACTGAAGCAGCTAGTGGGGTTTATCACACATGGTAACAAAACTATTGATAAAGTTTTTGTTTCTCACCCCAATTTATTTAAAAATGCAGTCCCATTACCAGGCCTAGGTGGCAGTCGTCACACATCAGTTTTGGTTGAGGGTTCTGGAATAAGGACTGATAGATTAAAGCAAATTGTGTTCAAGAGAGATATAAGCACTAAAAACACGAACCATTTTGGCAGGGTTATCTCATCTGTCATTTGGGAGAACTTTTTCCTGGATTTGACTTTCACTGAAATGTGGGACAAGTTTGCCTCGCTTATAGACCAAACCATTACTGACTGCTTTCCCGTTAAGAAACATCGCGTGTTTATTCGAGATAGACCATGGATTACTCCTCAAATAAAGCGTTTGATAAAGCACCGCCAGTTGGCTCTCACACATTGCAATTTGCCCCTTTTTAAAAAGCTCCGCAACCGCGTTAATCGGGTTATGAAAAAGAATCGCTTCCATTTCTATAAGAATCGCATAAATGACCTGAAAATGACCAATCCCAGATCATGGTGGAAGTCAATCAAAAACCTATGTGGACTATCTAAATCAGAAAAAGGACTTAACTTCGATACCGAGCTCTCCAGGTTATCTGATTACGATCTCGCTAATAAGATCAATTATGATTTTACGCAGCCAGTAAACAATTACCCTCCGTTAACAGAAGCAAACTATCTACCAGATGACAATTCAGAACCTCTAGCAACCGACGAGTTCTCTGTATATAAAATGCTAGAAAAGGTGTGCCCTCGGAAGTCGAGTGGGCCTGATTACAAGATGAGAGTAATACCATGCTGGATGCTAAAGAAATTTAGTTATGAATTGGCTCTGCCTATATAGCTCTTAGTTAATGCTTCCATACGCGAATCATGTGCAATTCCTTTCAGAGTGGCAGAAGTTGTTCCAATTGCTAAAACAAGCCCAGTATCAAATCCCGGCTCTGATCTAAGACCAATCTCACTGACGCCCTCGATTTCTAAATTAATAGAAGATATAATAGAAAAAGAACTGAAGGGAAAAGTATTGAATGTACTTGATCCTAGCCAATATGGAGTTATACCAGGCGGGTCTACGATAAATGCGTTAATTAGTGTCTATCACCACTGGTTGAATCAGCTTGAATCTAACGAACGTTTCATACGCGCATTCTTCTTCGATCTTAGAAAAGCCTTTGATTTCGTTAGTCATCCCCTCTTGGTGAAAAAGTTGATAGAAATCGGCGTAAGATCTAGGACTATTAACTGGATAATATATTTTCTCAGCAACAGGAAACAACGGGTACGTCTAACAAATGGCCAACTATCAGACTGGTTAATGGTTCTAGCTGGCGTGCCTCAAGGCACAAAATTAGGACCCTGGTTATTCATTTTGTTCGTGAATTCCTTGTTAAGAGAATGGGAATCGCGCATGAAATATGTCGATGATACTACTGCGTGGCAATACGTATCTAAGAACAAACCTTTTGAAGACGTAGATCTAAAAATTTACTCTTGTAGTTGGCTAAAAATAAATATAGCAATACAATAGCCAATCAGTGCTGATCTTATTAAATTTAAGAAAACAAGGCTTTCCAACTTTCACTTGAATAATTATGTGACGTATGTTTAGCAACTTGAAATCTTACACTCTCTGGGGAACGCTACCACCAATATTAGACCAATATTGGCCAATATTAGACCAAGAATATTTGCCTGCAATGAGCATACAAAACTAATGCATATGTAGTTGTTATTTAACTGCATTTTGAAGTCTTTTATTTTGTTTTAGAACAACATTACCCATAGGAAAATTCAAATTAGTTAACATAAAATGTTCAGAATTTTCAAAATCTAAGCCATAGGGTTTTGTGCTATCCGAATATTATTGTTCCGTTCTATTATCACTTCCTAACATAACATCTTTTTTGCGCAAAGTTAGAAAAAATTATTAACATAGTTTCTAAAAATACTATCCCAATTACATGTTAATCCCAGTCCTACTGAAATAATTCATCCGATTTACTTGAATATTGCGACTAAGAACTGTCAATCCCATTATATTATTTGGTCGTAAGCAGATTCTAATAGTGCATTAATATTGCTCAAAACAAATAGACTTCAAGAAACATCACTAGTAGTATGAATAAAGTCCAAATGGCATGTAGGTGTTTATGTCTATATTGGCTCAATAGCCAACTAACAATGTAGCACCAAACGAGCGAAAATTTCCCAACAATGTAATACTAATTGGGTGTAGTATACTGGCAATAAAGTAGAGTGGTCAGGCCAATTAAGGTGTCCATCAGGGACGCCGAATCAACTATGTATCAAGAAAGAGTGAATAATATGTCAATTGAAATAAATTGAATTTTTAAAATGTTTGATTTTAGTTCCTTGATTAAGAAGTTTTCCCAGTACTAAGTTCAGAAAATGACAATTTTACAAATTCTAATTACCAGGGCGTTTGACACCTGAAAATTGACCTAATCCCTAGAAAAAAATTAATTTTGGTAGCTTTTAGATTTTTGAACAAATTCAAACAAGTGATTGCTACAGAATACAATTTTTACAGCAAAAAGTATTGAAATATGATTTTCAATAATTTTCGATTTTTTCCAAGGCAAGAAAACAATTCTCTTCTTCGGCTGACGTCGGAAGACATTTTACGTTTACTTTCACAGTTATTTTAACGTACGGCCGTTGCCTACTTAAAAAAGGCCAGGCCATCTACATCATTGTAATGATATAGGAGGTGAAATGTACATCAAAAGTGTAGACAACGCAATTTTCAATAGAATCTTTGTATTAGAATAACTGAGATACGTGATTCATTCAAAATTGAAACTTAGAACAGCACTAAAAATTTTGTCAATTTTTTGTTTGAAAATGCTTGGTATGCTTCACGGTATCGGTTCTTCGTTTGTTAGTAAGTTGCAGAAATACACGGCTATAAATGTGTTTTTTATAAAAATAATTAATTAATAAATATAGTAATTACGAACTCAATGCTTTGTAACTAAGGTTACAAGCTATACATACTACGAAATTTTAAATTTTTTGTATATACGATAGGCCATAAGCTTTACGTTTTAAATAGCCTCCTTGCTTGCTTCGGACCTCCTGGCCGTCTTTTAAGCTATGGCACAACTTATTTTGTAAAATTCCATTTTCTATGTAGTGGCAATACATCTAAAAGATTAAGTAAATAAACTTGTAGTTAAAATTTGAATATGCAGTGTTGTATACTATATATTATTAACAATAAAATAAAAACTATACATTATATAATATCCCTAGTAATAGTAGAATATTGCATTTGGGAAATCCTTTCTACATATGTTATAAGGTAATTGCTAATGATGTATTTTACAGTATAAAGTACATTCTCCTAATTTCTCCAAAATAACATATTCTAAAGAATTTGAGGAGAGATTTCCAAATACTATGTACCTGATTTGGGAATAACTATTAAAAGAAAAGTAAACAAAAACCACTTAGTAATAAAAATTGATCTTATTGACCTAATGTGATAAAGGTTTACAGTATTGATTTTTTGATGTAGTGGGATGTCCACGCTACGTTTTCATTTTTTGCATAAAAAAGTATTCCGCAAGAAATATTGAAAAATATTACATCTATTGTAGTGAAATGTATTTTTAACATTATTTTTTAAAAAATTCGAGGGGCTTCACCGCATTTGGTCATTCACTTGATCATGAATAAGATAGTATTTTAGATAAAATGCAATTTTTTCTATTTGATGATAAAGAATTTCTCAATGAATTAGATAATGAAGCTAATAAAACTAGCTATTCCAAAATATATTAGCTTGTTATTCTATAATGAATTTTGCAATGAATCAAATCTCTAAACAGTGCCAGCATGGATAAATATATATCTAACATATCCTAGAATCAAAAAATGGAATAAACAGCAATAAAAATTAATGATGCCTTCATGTTAATTCTGTTAGAAAATCATTTCGGTAGGCGGTTATTTTTTAAAAAAACGCCCTGGTTCTGAAGTGGCGTATTTTTGCAATCATGATCAAGCAAATTAATTCTCAAGAAGAAAGCTGACACTTAACCAGTTAAATTTTCTAGGGCTTTTGGTTCTGGAAAAACATTCTATTTCTAAAGTTTATCAAAATTATGATTAATTTACTAAGTAAATTATACTCTACTCTCATTACCACGATTTCGATCCTTGAATCTATTTAAAATTCTTTTGCAGAAACTCTTATTCTTGTATACAGGCATAAACTGTACAAAGCAATTTTTCGTATTAGGATTCTTAGTGAAAATGTTAGTAAACTGTTTTTTTAGCAAACAACTACTAGTTTGCAATAGCACATAAGAAAGTTTTAAGAGCTTTGTTTTACCCTAAATTGTTAATTCTAAATTTAAAATATGATATGAGATATAATACGTAGACTTTCGGCTACACAATTTATCATCAAAGGTCCTATTAAAATTAATTATAATAAGCCACACTTAACCGGGACAATTCAAGTGCTTAAGATGAGGTCTTACTTCTTCTGATAGTGGGAAACAACACCAAACAGTAAGGAGAGGTGAGGGCGTTCTTGCCCCCCTCCATCGAGGACTTTAGAGAAGGGCTAAGCGGTTTAGGGCGGATACGGGTACCAATGTTAATGGTACGGTCGGGCCTAGTGCAGACAAAAAATAAAATGTGTAAAAAGAGTATAATGCAAAAACACCATTTCAAGAAATTCACCACTTCTTATGGGACTATATTGGTAATTTGTCTTTAAATGTTTAAAGACGATCTGAAGTTTTAATATTGTTATATTATTTTGCTTCAAACCATCTCAATGCATTTTCAAAATATAGCAATCATTTAGGGTACAGGTGTCTTCTCACTTCACATTTAAATAAGCTTTTCGTGATTAGAAAAAATATTATTTCTAGATGTGTATTTATATTTTACCTAATAAATCATATTGCTACTGATAAATGTGTAGTATAAAAATGTTATTTAAATATCAATTTTAGTCTATTATTTTAATTGCTACCAAAATCATCACAGCTAAGCGAAGGTGCTTGTTAGGTTACCAAAGTAAAAACTTACTGCTTTTGCTTAGTTTACCTAATTGTATTAGAATTAAGTTATTTATGCACAGTGTTAAATCTAGGATTAAAATTCCGGGGTTTTTTGGTTGCACGGTTTAAAAATTTTAGCACGGCACGTTTTCACATGTGCTCACAAACACAGTTCCCTTTAATTTTTAACCCTTTAATCTAGCACATTCTTTCTCTATCAAATTATGATAAAACCAAGCATATTGTGTCTTACCATTACAACTAAAGAAAATATGTGAACCACAGCTTTGCAGATCAAAACATTTCCATTCTATTAAAATAAAATTAATTTATCATCGATCTTTTCTTTGATATGACTATTCGCACAGATGAAACCAGAGATGGACATGGCCCAAGTCCGGCTGAGCCTAGTCCTAATCCTGTACAGCGCATTTAATTCCTTACTAATTCAGCCCATTGTATGCCCATTCTGAGATGATCATCAAAGCATTTCCTCAATTTTTCGATTTGCTATACAAAAGTTGGATACATAAGAACACTTATGCCTTTAGTTGATCCATTAGTTCTTGCAGTAAAACCCCTTTTAGACTAATTCACTTTTGTCCATAAAACAAGTGTTTTTCCACACGTGCTCTTGGTTGTAGTACGGTTAACTCAGTCGAAATTTTGATAATCTGACAAACGTCATTGATGACATTGAAAGCCAATAAAACTCTGCATTTGCAATGCGATTTTTTTTGGGAACCATGAAATCAAACTCAAGATTACTGGCATTATTTCTCGCAATTAAATGGTTTTGCATGTCTACGAGACTTCACAACACCACCTAATGAGCACTGAGAGCTATTTACTTTGCAACTAGTATATTTGAAGACATAAACAAATGCTGAACTGGAGAACATTCTAAAGGAAACCGTGATCGTCGGTGCCGAAATTCAGGAAATTGACCAAATCTGTGAAGGCATTACAAAATATGGGTCAGGACTTTTTTCTAGGTGTATTACTAGATGTATTCTAGTCCTACATTAGCTCTAATATGATATTCAGAGATATAAGAGAAACCTAATTTTG
Organism: Hofstenia miamia; assembly: GCA_900660155.1. Lineage (NCBI taxonomy): Eukaryota > Metazoa > Xenacoelomorpha > Acoela > Hofsteniidae > Hofstenia > Hofstenia miamia. The sequence goes on from CABFPE010000044.1 coordinate 877,126, forward strand.
TTTTGAGTTAAAAGTTCATACATATATATATATATATATATATATANTTTTTTTACATCGGTTCATAAAATTATATTAATATAGGATTTTAGATTCACATCGTTTTTGATAATTTTTGGTACTAAGCATGTATAAAATTTTTAAAATTAGCATGCCTTAGGCCTAGTTATTTATGAATATATTATTCAATGCATAATTTAACCATAAAACCTCAATGCAAAGAGCTGGTTTTAAAAACATGTTTTTTAAAGTTTTTCTTTAAATACTAATTTTTTATGGGTATCCAATGCATTAAAGGGGGATATGGGTGCCACCAGATTTGGAACCGGTCAGCATTTTTGCTGACTCGACTGAACCGGCAAAGCTTTTTCTCAACTGGCTGTAACTGGTCGGTCAACAGGTCTATTTTTCCCAGAATTTTGACCGACACCCATAATTTGATATTTGGGACTCGATTGGGATGGTTAAGAAAGCTATATTCTCAAATGGGATTATTTTCGAAATTTGCAAATCATGCAACTAATCAGTACTGATTAAAAGTTTAGATAAGTTTGTTAAGTTTTGCTTAGATGTTGACTCAGACTTGCCTTTGAGGGTAGCATCATGAATACTATTCGGCTGAGATGCGGAAACTGGAATGATTTCGATTTTAAGAATTTGAAGGACTATCCGTATCTATATTACAAGAAATTAAATGTAGAACAATGTGATATGCAGTGTGCAGAACTACACATTAAAATATTACTTCTATCAAGAAACCCATAGCCTACTGGTAGGACTAGTTTATTGGCAGTGCCAGTATTTGGCTGTAGCGGTCAAAATTCGGGCATTTAGCCGCTGCATATACATGTAATTTGATTACAAGAATAAATTCTTTCATTTCCAATACAATATATCAAACTCTAATTTCGATTTATTAAAAAAATAATGTAAAGACATTAAACAATTTTGTTGCTACTTAATTTTAGCAATAAAGAAATACTGCTAAAAATAGAAAATCATTCATTTAGAGTCTGAAATCTTCTTGATTTCACTTTTTAGAACGTAAAAGAGACCACTTAACCCAAAACCTTTATGGTTGCTATGCGTTTTTGATCATTTTTAGTTACACTTTTCTAAGTAATAGTTGTCATCAACGAGAGAGAATACATCAGAAAAAAAGCACTTATGCAAATAAAAACACGGAATTACAATCAATGGTGGTTTCCAACAAATATTGTATCACAATTACCCAACACCATTATTTCATGAGTACTGCACTGAAATAATTGCCGTGGGCTTCAGGTCTCCTCGCAATGCTCATTATTATGTCAATTGAACAGCGTCAACCGGCATGGTAAAAATCCTGAGCGGAACGGACCGGTCGGGTCGAACAGGTTCCAACTACGCGTTGAGGAATCTGCTGATGTATTCCATAGTGTACTTTGATTTATTTCGTATTATAGTTAGCACTGACTTCAACTTCAATTCTTCAATTTCTGTTCCAACCAACTTTAACCTCTGCACTTTCTGCAGCTTTGAATCAACTTTAACTTGAGTGTGTGCAACAGTCTCACCCAGACTCACCCAAGGTCAACACTTCTGTCAATCAATTTTATTTTCAGCTACTGAACAAACTTTTATCAGGTTTTTCAGTCTCATTTAGTTAACCAATCCGTTATCTGTTTGGTGGGCTTTACATAAACGCTTTAATGGTGCCAGATATTAAATATATATAATAAATGCTAAAATATGAACAATAAAAAATAATTAAGATGATTAATAAGGGTAATTAGTAGAATTTAATATCTATAGTAGCCAAAGTAAACTTTTAAGTTCACAACCGAATTTGGAACCAAACAAAACAAGTTACAAATTAAAATATAATAAACACTAATACTGCATTTTGTTGCAGTCTTGGAAAATGCAGTAAAATTTGCCATCTTGTACAGGTTGGGCCCTTAACGATAAGTCACCAAATTACAAATTTGAAACGTACTGCGTTGGACGTCGCTAGTGGTAAGGCCGGTGCTGAAAGCAGATATTTCTAATGAAATATTGCTACCGCACATCATATACCATAAAATTGTCTACATTCCAATTATTCTACACTACATACTTTTAGTAACTTACTGCATTTGTAAAACTTCCTAAGTTCATTTTTTCATTTGCCTACTGTTCTGTCATAATATAAATTACGTGCAACATTTTGGATTTGAAAAGTGAAGATAGCAAAATATTTTTAAAAGTCTTTCTATTTATATATTTCCAAAATACAAATAATATTGGTAATATCCACGAACTTGGAATTTTAGGGAACATGTTCTCCAATATAGGTTTAGATATTTAACTTGTATTAAGTGTAGACACCTCGCAAAACTCGGAAGTTAGGAAAAGATAAGCAGCGTGAAAAAGCGCTTATTTCCCATTTTTAAGATTTTAGCTACTTCTAATTTGCTAATGTGCATGCGCTAAATAAAAACAATTTTTTCAAAATTTAATTTTTACCTAAAGTTTTCAATACAATAAAGTTGAATATAAACTATATATGCTTGATTATATTTAAGTTTTATGAACACGAAATTTTCACAGTTAGTGTGTAAATTAGAGATTCAGAACAAAAGTATATGTAATAAATGAGAAAAAAGTTTAAAAATGAGTAGGAATTTGAGGTTCTGCTACTTTTGAACAATTTCGGGGTTCATTATTTGCAGGTTTTTTAAGCCTTAGGCTTTTAATTTCCTCTTCGTTGAAATCATTGGAAGGAAAAAGGGAAGAAATGCAGACATTTGCTGGCAAAAACTCCTCTCCATATTTTTCGCTTTTTACCCATCCAACTATATCCCAAAATGGAATTTTCTCTACAATGTTCTTAATAGCATTTCTTAATTCTATAATATCAAATTGGTCCCCGCATTCATTCCTTGCACTTCGATCAATGAATAAGCTTGTAATAGACTCTGATCGAAAGTTGGTTCTAGATATAATCTTCCCATCTATTAGAATCATACAACGAACTGCAATTCCAATTTTGGGATTTCTGCAACAAATCATATCCTTGCAGTCACACAAAGGACATGTACAGATGTCGTCGACAATTCCCGCCATTTTCAATTGAATTTTCTGTTTTTGCAAACGAAACCCAAAAAAGGAATCTGAATATTCGGACTTCCATATACATGATGACAATGTAATGTCTTCAGAAGAGCGAAAATTTGAAAGGAGCAGGGGATGCTGTGTAGAAATAATTTTATTGTTAGCATCTCCAAGATATTCTCCCTCAAAAACAGGTTCAAGAATACAGACTTCACTGCCTATGCCAATTGTGGAGATTTCAAATAATGCTTCGAACTTCTCTACTGTTTTGGCAGGAATGATAAAGGTCTCGCCACTCAAATTGTCCAGTAAAACGATGACATGTGTATAATTTTCAGAAATTTCAATAGTACAATTGCCATACCGTCTAGGACAAAGTTTCTGGACAGGTTCTTTGCAAGTTGTAATGTGCAAAATGTTTGCTGATACTATAGTGTTCTCACCAATATCCTTCACACTTTCAATAGGAATAGCAGAACACATTTTCGATAAATTGCAAAGGGATTGAATTTTTGACATTGTAATTTAATAAATTGATAATATGTATAAATGATACATAGCCTTTATGTAGTACTTGTTCTTTGCACTTGAAACACGAAAATTTGAAGCACTACAATAATGTTTGCTAATTTATCTGGTATCTGTACAAGCTTTCCCTGGTTGTAATCGATAGGTTTGAAAGCTTATCAAATCACGAAAATTGATGCACTTCGCATCTGTAATTATATGAATTTAACTGATTAATCAACTAATTAGTAACAATCTGTATTTCCCTCAAATATTGCGCACTAATTAACACTATCATCAGCATCTCCAATTTGATGCAATTAATTTCTCCTGCATTTAAATTTACTCATAGCAACAATTTGAATGGCTTGAGATTACGACCTTTCCATAATGAATGAGGCATTTCATTTAATTTAAATTTTTAGGTAAAAGAACTAATCAAAGAACTTCTTTTGTAGCAAACATATCACATTACTATAGAGGGCTCATAAATAGGCTACATTAAGTTTTAAAAGAGTTTTCATTTCCAATAATCGCCCACTTATTGTGAAGTACGTAACACAGTTCTTCTAGAGTAAATGAGTAATTACTTTAGTAATATTCTCCTTATACAAACTGATGTACATTGGCAAGAAACTAGGGTTAACCCTTGATCTTAATATGCCGCAAATGTAGAAATCTACTTGGTTGGGATATTTACACGATGGATGGATAAGTGATAAAGGTGACCAAGTCCTCTTCAATCTTACGATTTCCAAAACTTCTAAGGCGAGAAATTCTCGAACACAGTTAAAATGGAGGAGGAGCTCCATATTGCTTGTGAAGTAATGGTGACGTAGTTGTACTAAATGATTGCTGTTTCAAAAAAGAAATGCACAAGTTTGTAGTGTCCCTAGAAATTTCAAGAAAATTATTTCAGGTTGTGTATATCTTCATTAGTTTTTGGGTTATAAGCGCTTAAATATTTTTCCAGAATTATGAAAAATTTCTCCCAGGCTATTTCAAGTTAATATATCGTGAGTAATCCAATTAAATATTTTTGATATATGCATAGATCATATAAAGTTATTCTTGATTTCTATTTTGTTTCTATCCAATATTCTAAGTTAGTATAGATAGTTATTTCGACATATGAATCTTAAGAAAATTATGTGTATTGTTTTTAATATAATTATTCAATTTGATTATGCACCATTTTTCAAATATTTTTATAAAAATAAATAACAATTGTTATGGTTAATAGGTTTATCAAAATCCCATTTTCTTTAAAAATTGGTAATATTTGAGACAAATTTGATTGAGTCTGAGTTCCGCTATGCACGGTAGCATAATTGTCCTTTAGTTGTAGGAAATTAATCCTTAAAAATCATGTTTTTATTTTACTTGAAACTTGTGATTTATTAAGTTTACCATTCCTTGATATATTATCAAATTGAAATAATTTTGAAAAATTAAAATAAATATTTGCGCTTGGTATTGTGTATTCTACAGCACCTAATGAATTTTCAATATTTTTATACCAATTCAAATTCATTAAACACTTATTCACCCTATAAAAATTTTTGCATTGTCAGAAATTCCTTCGTTACTTGCAATGGTTAATTAGTCTGACTGTTTTCTTTATTTTTATAGAAACATAATTGAATTTTGTATTATATTTTCCTTTTTAATGATGTTTTTAAAATTTTTTATAAATCACTTGTTAAAATTTTCAATATTATGTGTACACATTGCTTGGTTTTATTTGATAAATCTAGTTACCATTTTGCTAGAATATTTAGTTTGTTAATTTCATTTTTATAATTTTGAAATATTTTTCAATAAAATTCAATTTAGTTTTAACACAGTTATGGTAATAAAATGCTCCCAAATTTTATTTATTGGTTTTCTGTTAGTTTTCATTCTCTTTTTGAGTTTATTCATTGATATTCATTTGCCTGCTTTTCTTTACAATTTTCATTTATATTACACCACAAATGCTAAAAAATAAAACGTTTTGAATCAAAATTCAGATTTTTTTCGTTTCTGGCTTCACAAATGATATAATCAATTAAGGCTGAGCTTTTATATTTATATTAGGTAAAATCATTGCATATATTGCTTTGATGTTGCATACCTTCAAAATTTTATAAATATTATGCTGTTTCTCTGGCTGAACTTTATTCAACGTATGGAAAACAAAATGATATCCTCGCATTTTACCAAGAATCGCCAACTCCACAGTCAATGACTTACGACCAATATCTCTATTGCCTATTCCTGGTAATATTCTATTAAGGCATGCTAAATCCGATTTAGAGTCTTTTGTAAACAAACATCTAAGCTTCAACCCCGCGACCTCTGACTTTGCGCACGGCACGCCTCAATGGGTTCAAATATCATCATTAGGTGAATATAGCAAAGCTATATTATTTTTGTTCCTTATCTTAAGTGACTAAACTCTAAATTATTTTCTAGTTTCAGTAGGAGTTTTTTCCTAAGTTTCCAACTTGTTACATACATTCCATTTTTTAAATCAAAATAATTTTTGTTAATATTGAATGCATGCACCTTGTTAGGTTTTATTATGGTATGAGTTTTCAACTTTGGTTCTATTTACCTCCTAGTACTTCCAATTTCTATGCATTTTACATAATCTAGAGATTATAACAAGTTTTATATGATTTTAAACGCTTGAAGTTATTAGATATAATGTAACTTATGAAATCTGTTGGAATACATCAAGCAATAACATATGGACTAAAAACATCCTTAGAAAATTTGATTATCACATGACTTATTTTTTGTTCCAAACACCCATTTACGAATTTTAAGGTTTATGTGAGATACTTGGCTAAATTATTTTCTATATTTGAAAAATATAATCGTCAATGAATAATATTACAAAAAGCCGTCTCCAATTTGAGATATTTCCCACAGAAAAGTCGTTTTCTTTTACTTGGAAACGTCGTACAATGTCACAAACTACATTAAGCCATTAGTCAACAAATATATAGAATAAATAATATCAAGTTTTTATTAAAATTATAAATCAACCATATTTGAATATATTTTCAACTTTGTAATAATAAGCCTGCAAACATCAGTGAAAAATATAACCTAAAATATAATATTAATAAAAATTAATAAGGTCCGGATTCTTAGGTCTTAAAATGACAACTATTCATTAACGGTTTATAAATGCCCAAAAATAAGTTTTTTATGTAATTAAAAAACTTTTAGGAACCAGAATTTACTAAACGCGCTTATAGTGCAATTAAGAACACCCTTATGGAAGAACTGCCTTATTTGCTTGTGTATTTTCTAAGTGCAAAAATATTTTGAGAGAGAAAGCCAATTTAACTTTATATGAGAAAATGTACAATAATATTTGTACGTTCGTACCAATGCCTAATTCATATTTATTTACAACAAAGTTTTAATTACACTGCAACTATGAAAAAATTTCAAGTAGTTCCATGATTTGCGACCATTTTTCACATAGCTTTTGCTGTNGTTCGTACCAATGCCTAATTCATATTTATTTACAACAAAGTTTTAATTACACTGCAACTATGAAAAAAATTTCAAGTAGTTCCATGATTATTGCGACCATTTTGCACATAGCTTTTGCTGTCATAAAACAGGGCACACACTACTCTGCAAGTCGGTTGCTTATTTGTCATGAACTACTAAAAAGCAAGCCTGCCTTTTTGTGAGCTTTTCACACAATAACCAACATAAAAAATATTAAAATGTTGCTGTGTCGCACAACAGGCACAACGCAACACAGCAACAGAGTCATAAATGTAATACATTCATTAGATATCCACTAAAAAAGAGGTCGGAGGATCTCAAATGTGTAAATAACAAAATATAACTGAGGGGCTGGGACCAAAAACAAAACGCCGGACTGGACAAGGACAAATTTGATTAACATTTCCTTTATATTGTACTATATTTGCAAATATATAATATTCAGTAAGCAGAAATCGTCTGTAATATCTCCGTTCAGTATTCAATTTGATAAATAATGACTGATTTTAGCACATTTCATCTCACTGCGAAACCAAAAATAGGGATGTACATGTGGAGTGATGATCAACTACATGTATATGTGATCACGTCTTTTAAGAGAAACATTTGTCGCGATTTAATGCTATAATAGTTTTATCCTTTATCACAAACTTTCTAATTGTCTTAAAATTGTTTGCATTCCAAAATTCTATTATAGATATTTGTAATCAAATTCCAATAATCGATTACAACTATAAGTTTTTTAATATCTGACAACAAAAAGAATAGTGTAACATCGGTGCTGGTTGTTGGTATCGGCCAGTCTGGTATTTTCAGTATTATTTGTAAATATGTTGATAATGACTTTGAATACAATACGAATTAGTTGTTGTAAACAGAGAACAGTTTAGAAATCTCTTTTATAGATTGAATGGTAAAACACACTCTTGTAATAAACAGAATTGGAAAATTTGAAATCTATGATAACAAAAAATACATGCAATTAAGAAAAGTCCTCTTTTCACATTTGAATTATTTTCTATGAAACTAGCATTTTTACTTATTTGGTTGAGACTTTCGCTAAGGTATGAAAAAATTTGTTACTTCGACTTTTTAAATTTTGAAAAAATACTATCTGTAAAGAGTGTAAAGAGAATAATTACACACAATTTTCCTGGACGTTTAAATAAAAATGATTAATGATAAAATACAATATCATTTTAACTATTAAAACAGAGATAAGTTATAATAAATATTTAATTCCTATTTTAATATTTTTTAATTTTTATGAAATTGCCATTTTTGTCAATCCAAAATAAGAAATAGAAGAGGAAAACTAGAGAGAGCTGACTATCAATTTGTCCCTTACTGTATATATATATATATATATATATATATATTAACCTTTCATGCTTCATATGATCAACTTTCCTATTTATTTATTCATTAAACTACCATAGCATAACTAAATGCAATAATTGATAGACTGATTACTTATATTCTAATTAAACAAAATTGAAGATATCAAGAATTTCTCTAACATTACAAGTTTGCTTTTATCCTTCTGCAACCATGTCATTCTCTTCTAAATCTTTCTGACTTTGCGAAATGAATTATTAATCAAGGCTAGTTTATGCAATTGTGTTGAAAGCCTTTTAATTCTTTTATGAAAAAGAGATTTATAGGTCACCTAGTATAAATGCAACGCAAGTTTCGAGGTTTTTGTAGAGATCAAAGGCTTTGTATAAGTCCAGGACTTCCTAAGCCCAAAACTAGTTAAATGAACACATTGAAAGCATATTCTGATATTCATGGAACCAGTATGCACTAGCCTCTATTTTTTCAATGTTTTAAACATCTTCCAGATTTTGACCACGCTAGTTGATCATGATGGAGATATCTCCCCCATCTGAATTTTTTTTCGTAAGCACTTGAACATTGTACACTGTAAATCATGGACGTTAGAACTTGTGTTGCAAAACATCGTATTAGCACATGCAAATACTTTGGAGCAGACTCATGATTTTCTGAAATTTTTAATGAGTAGTGCAGTTTTCCGAAATGCAATATATATTGTATTTTAAATACGATGCTTATTAAATATGTCAGAATAGATTATTTTCTTAATAAACAAGCCAATAATAATAATTCGTCAAGAAGGAATGATGCACTAATCCAAGTAGACTATTTGACATTGCAGTTTCATTATATATTTTATTGTTTGGCAAATGAAATTTTACAGAATTGCATTGAAATAAATGCACCAACTCATTTATTAGAGAGCATTATGTATGATAACCTCCGAGGTATATGTGAATTCTCAAATTTCAAGTTCGAATCTAATCGAATGATATGATATTCACGAAATGAAACAAATCGAAGAGTCTTTCTATCATTATTGCTGAGAAAATAATTTTAGCTAGTGCTTGGATGTTCGCCCAGCACTAACCAGACATAGGGCGGGCGTGCAGTTTGTAACTGATAGGCATTCTAATAACATAAAAATTGCGAGTGGTTTATACCAGGAAGGAGTCATTTGCTCAAAAGTTAATTAGTTTATCTTACTTGAAAGTGATGAAGTTGTTTAATTTCGATCAAATTCTTGTGATTATATCAAAGTATTATGACACTTAGCCCTAAAATACCCAGATATTTTTTTACAATTTATGATGGTTTCTATAATAATTTTTTAACACTCATAACTCATTAAATAATAAAGGTATCTAAATTCTGAAAACACTTTACTTCGCGTCTCAGTGCGAACCCGTTTATCCCCGACGAATTCTTACTATGCACACTAGAGTCTAGTTACAGAAAACTGACTGTTTTTGATCAGAATTCCTAGTGTGGAAAGAATTTAAATGTTTTTGCAAAAATCAGACTTTCAATTGAAAAAAATTATATCTTCATGTAGTTGAAACACAAAAAAATTGATCACAA
>CABFPE010000044.1:909415-928100 GCA_900660155.1 Hofstenia miamia
TCGCATTCTGTCAATTTTAATTATTCTGTAAAATAGGGACATCTTTATATGATATTGAAAATGCCTGTGATATGAACTAATCTAGAAAACTTGTGAGTGTTCTCTTATATTTGAATTGAATTTTTAATGTTCTGATGGAGTAGATACAATCAATCAATATATATATATATATATATATATATATATATATATATATATATATATAGAAACAGAAATATATGATTTATTTTATTTAAAAATTAAGTACTACATTAATAAGTTTCAGTAAAGTTTTATATTTGATAAAAATTCATAAGTAAGAATTGATAGTAATAATGGTTTGACGTTTTGAGTGACAGCTACCAGTAGATTTTGCACAAAAGGATTGTTCCCAGTGCCAAGTTTTGCCTGATGTACAGGATATGATAACTGACAAACTGTCATTTACTGAATTGAAATTTTCTACATAGCTTATTCGATAGAGTAGTAAAATTTCTAGAATTTTCCCCAAAATCTTAAAAACGTTCTTGCATCAACTTAGAAAATAAAATAGAAATATTTTAAAATATTCGAATACACGGGGCACGAAATATCTCATACAAGAAATGTCATTGGATGTAATATTAATGTTTTTATGAAAAGCTTGCCAATGTCAATTGATTGTGTCTTCTTTTTTCTGTATCCCCTCTATATTGAATTTCTTTATTGTGATTTAACAGGTATTAAATATTTGCTAGTCTTCACTCAACTACTTACTTTTATTGGGAGTGCAAAATTGCACCCCAAGCTACATATCTTAAAAACTCAAATATGATTAGATGAAGAATCACGACAAACTTTCATATTCGCCTGAAATATAATTTTATCCAGTTCTTCAAAAAATTATCTGAATATCTTTTGCCAAAACAATGCATGGACATTTTGTCATAGGGTAGTAATATGTGTTTTCTTTACTGAATAGTTTTGTTTATATTTGAATTGTTTAATTCCCATGATGTATTTTTCCTAAAACTTCGATAGCACAGGTAGAACATAGGTATTGGGTTGTAAAATTTGCATCACAGGTAGAACAATAGCACAAAATTGCATTGATTCATTTTATCATTGGGAGCTTATAAGAAATGACAGATTTTGTTGACCGATAATATGCAATATCACTATGTGTATTTAATGTTTTGTGCTAAGAGAAGTGCCCAGACAAATGCCAAACAATTCGTTGATTATTAAGAAAAATAAGTAGAGGGACAATTTTCCATTATCCCAATAGTGGACGCATACAAAAAAACTCAATGAAAAATGCCGTTAAATGGTGTTTTAAAGAACAAATAATTTCTTACTCGATTTCTATTTAAAACACTGTGAAAACCTAGATACTTATTTCACTTAGTTTTACTTAGGATTAATGACTGGTAAGTTTCAGGTTCAATGATGTACAAAATCATATGCTCATGTCCTTATTATTTTCTAACAGCAACAAAATCTTCACAAAAATACAGAAAGTAAAAGTTATATCAAGAAAAACCAATCAATTCCCGCTGCATTGCAAATGGCAATTTTCCACATACAATGAGCTCTTAATTAGTGTATTCATAACATTTTTTTGACATTATTTTAGAAATTTACTCATATTTGTTCATAATAAATTCATCAGATGCATTAACAATATAATCAATCACCAATAACAAATATGAGTTTATTCAATTTAATATACAGTTTTTTTAAGAAAAACATTTAAAAACGGTATGAGACATGATTGGTTCACTGAAAAAGATTGTGCATGTAAGTTTGAGGAGAGTTATATATTGTTTGTTTTAATTTCCTAAATTTTAATTTAAGAACATTTACTTTTTAACATTATTCTTTATTTTCACTACTTAATGCAATTTAAATGTGTTTCTTTTCAATCGTGTATATGTATATTGGCTGTGAAGCAAAAACCTGTAGAGGTATTCAAATTATAGTTGGATCATGCTTGGGTCACAATTTGAAAAGCCTTTGGTTGGGGCAAACGCAATAAATGCTAAAAAATTTGATATAGCCTGTTATAAATGTCGATATAAAAATGAAATGAGTAAAATTGACTCGTTTGAAATGTGCAAATGTTGATTAATTTTGTTCACCTTTCTTGGCAAAGGTATAGCCAAATTTCGACAGAAGATCTGATTTATAGTAAGACTTGGAAGTTCTTATTCTTATATATATATATATATATATATAATGCGACCATCATTGACATTTTTACCGTTTCATATTATCCAAAAGGATTGCAATCAAAATTTATTTTAATTCAGATGTTAAACTTAGATTATTTATTCATCAGTTTTTCAGATTAGTTAGCCCTCTAAGTAAAACCCTGTATGCAATGTTTCCAATCTGAAACCAAGATGTATTCTTGCAAATTGCATTATTTTGATGTACAAGACTTGATTCTCCATAAAAATATAAATACAAGAAGGGCTCAGAGAGCCTAAGCAATAAAAAATGTTCTAAGGAGCATTTTATAAGCATGAATTAAAGTTAGACAAGCATCCTACGACTGGTTATATAGATTTAGCAAACTTGAAATATTGTTCAGTTTATTTATCAATGATATTCAATATAGAAACATTAAAAATTATCCTTATGTTATGACGTATTTGTTTTTTTACTGTTTTTCTTTTTACTTATAAAATCAATTATTGGATTTCAAATAAGTTTTGACAACAATTCAACTATGTTTTCACAAGCGGTAGGAGGCGTTTACATCAAACCATTGTTTCTTGTGTTGCATGTTAAATATACAATAGTGTTTTGCACCATTAATCGTGAGAACACTCTCAGAATCAATTCAAACAAACTTCTTCNTATATATATAATGCGACCATCATTGACATTTTTACCGTTTCATATTATCCAAAAGGATTGCAATCAAAATTTATTTTAATTTAGATGTTAACCTTATATTATTTATTCATCAGTTAGTTAGCCCTCTAAGTAAAACACTGTATGCAATGTTTCCAATCTGAAACCAAGATTTATTCTAGCAAATTGCATTATTTTGATGTACAAAACCTGATTCTCCATAAAAATATTAATACAAGAAGGGCTCAGAGAGCCTAATAAATAAAAAATGTTCTAAGAAGCATTTTATAATCATGAATTAAAGTTAGATAAGTATTCTACGACTGGTGATATAGATTTAGCAAATTTGAAATATTGTTCAGTTTATTTATCAATGANTTTTACTTATAAAATCAATTATTGGATTTCAAATAAGTTTTGACAACAATTCAACTATGTTTTCACAAGCGGTAGGAGGCGTTTACATCAAACCATTGTTTCTTGTGTTGCATGTTAAATATACAATAGTGTTTTGCACCATTAATCGTGAGAACACTCTCAGAATCAATTCAAACAAACTTCTTCTCAAGAACATTAGGCTCTCACAAAATTTATAATAATGAAAATATTTAATTCAAATTATGTTAGAAAATAAACTACATTACTAATAAATTAAAAATTATGTTTTTAGCATACGTATAATTTGAGATTATGAGGAAATTCCATACAGAACTGTTAATTGCAATGTATTGAAAGTTTACATATTTATAAACTTGGAATGTTACCATGTAAAAACCCCATTGTTTATCTATTATACAAATATAAGCATACTTTTACCACATGCTATGTAAACAGTTATTATGTCTGTGTAACTTGTTTACGCTTGATTGAAATATAGTTTATAATGCAATTGGATTTATCAAGTAATCCTTTTTATAAATTGTCCTAAAAGAGTGGCCATAGCAAATAATCATCAAAGCACTTGATGTTGGACAATGTGGGTTTGGCAATATATTAAACACTTCGTTTTGAATATGATTAACACATTGAGAGAAATTTGGAGACGTGTGCACGATTAAACACATATTTCTGCAAAATGTTTATATATATATATATATATATATATATAATTATTATTATTGGCGTTATTTTAATTTAGGTGACCCAGTTCAATTGACGTCATAAAATGGTTATTAAACTTTAACCTTAATCCTAACCCTACACCCCAACCATTGAAATTACATTGCATTTCATCATGTTGATAAATTTTTTGCAAAATTTATAAGTTTTGGTTCAGGATTTGGGGTTAGGGTCAGAGATTAATTATTATATTATGACGTAATTCCAAGTGGATCCCCTAAAATAAAATAACGAATGTTCATTAGCCGATGGCTTTATCAATAAATTATTCCATAGATATATTTTCAGTAATTGGTTGAAAAATTAAATCTGTTTGATTAGTGAAATCACTTGCATATCTAAATCGTAAACGGATGAATTTGAATAAAAATCTTGTTGCTATATATTCTCGAGTTTTACTATATATCTCAATTTGAAAAATGGTACTTTTTTAGAAATAGTTACGAAAATAATTTGCTAGGTGAATATTAAAATTTTTACAACTTAATGATGACAACGAAATGAGTGATATTTCCTTAGAATTTTTCTTGCAAGATTACTCTGAGGGAAACAAATAAATCGTTTGTGTGAAACATTCCCATTTTTCGTAGAATCCATAGACTAGTCGAAAACTTAGTTACACCCACTAACTTCTCTTTCTCAACATTTAAGCCAAATATCCAAATAGGCTAGCCATAGGCGCTCTTTTGTAAGGTATAAACTACGATGTATAAATTTCAATAAATTTGATGACAAACTTAAGAGAATCCACAAAACAATATATAAGCCAGATAATATGGTAAGCCTGTTTCCCAAACGTAAATATTATTTAATCAAGAAACCAAGTAACTCCCCATTGACAGAATCCTAACAATACCATGAACTAGTGACAGACCACGCTAAATTCTATTAAATATACACTTCTCTTTTTTACATGTATTTAGCTTCAAATTGTGATTCTTAGTTTATGAAGAAACGAATTAAGGTTAAATTGCATTCCCTCAAAATCCGTTATTGCAGAATTAGAATGAATAATTGAAACTATTTTTGTGTCATTTAAACACCTAAAAAATTGAATTTAGCTCAAGAAATGCTTTGATCATCAATGTGATTGCTTACTCTGAAGACATTCAACATCATCTAGGTATCATAGACTAATTGTAATGCATTTTCAAGATCATTAAAATACAGACATCGAAATTTATTTAAAAACTTCTTCAAAAATTTTATTTTAAAATGAATTTCATGCCTTATTGTCATTTTTCCTATCTTGACATGCAGACGAAACACTTTCTTATTTGTCCTATAAATGCCTTCTGCAAATCTAATTTCTTATATTACATCACAATTGCTTCTCCAAATTACATTCAAAAGTAATAGTGTGTTTCATTAACTAATTAATTTTTGCAAATTTGAAGAACTGAATATAATATCCATTACAAATTCGTGTTCTAAATTAGTACAAAAATTTTAGCTTTTGATCATTTCAAGGTTTTTTATTCTTAAAATTTGAACATTTTGTAAAAGTTTATGTGAGTTTCGTTGATATTGTTCAGTGAACCTTGAATTCAGTGGTGAATATAAATCTATAACAGAACAAAATATTTTTAGGAAAGAGAATTGAGCAATGTATTTATTGAGGTTTTGCAGACACGAAACAGTATTTTTTCAATTTCAATTTTGAATTTCGTTTCAAAAACGTTTGCTAACTTATGCAAAGTAGTCCATCAGGTTGTCATTTATTTCTCTCATAAATAATTCAAAGAGTTTGGATAATTTATATTCAATTGCCCAACAATATCTGTCAATTGTGCTAGCAAAATTGATGGCCTCATTCCACCTGCAGCCACTCCTCCTAATCTGACGTCATTTCCCTAAGGTCTGTGTCTCTTATACACATCTTTAATTATTGACCATTTAACAGAAGGGAAGTGAAATTTATCTCATATTATATCAAATATTTAATTCATATAGCTTATGCTTTTGTAGATTTCCATAACATGCGTATCTCTTTATTCAGAAGATCTTAAAAGGAAAGAAAACTATTTGCTAATATTATATTCAATTAATGACATTTCTGCCCAAGCAAACCTCACAAATTACTAATTTACCTACAGTCTTGGTAGATGTTTTTCGATAGCTCTTGTGGAAATTAGACAGTTTTCTTCGAAGCTTCATAACTATTATTTAAATAGATTCAATATTAGACGTGTGTCAATCTTAAAGTGAAAGTGTACATACTCTTTTTTATTTTAATGTTATTTAAACAGACTTCAGGTTTAACTTAATGTTTCTACAAGCGATTTATTTTGGCCTTATTCTTCGCTTATAGACGTATTGGAAAATTGTGAAAAGTTTTGCCATATTGAACAACCTATTACAATTTTGACAGAGGGTCTTCTAATAGGGGGAAAAATTGATAATTTATATCTTATGCATTGGATTTCATCACTTATCAAAATAGCTTAAAGTCTACAGTGCAAGGATTTGTAGGTTTTATTACCTATTCTTTAGATCAATTTTATTACGGCTACCGATGAATGATTGCATATTGATCTTAAATATCATCAATGACTTAGTTTGTGATTACTTCTTTCCCTACACCTTAAACTGTCTAACTAATCTTAAACGTACAAATACCACTTTTCTACACTTGAAAACAACTTTCAGGATTTTTCCATGCCTCTCGCTTTCAATATATAATATCCAGCTTTTTCAGGCTCTTTCCCTTTGAATAATTTTTTTGAATGAACCATATTTTTTAAGATCGAATTTGTATATTTTGCTTTCAATTAATTTTTCTTAAAGTATTTTTGTGATAGCAACTACACAGACACATATGAACCTTATATTTGTTGATTAGTGATATATTGTAGCATATTCTCGGGGATTATAACTCATTTGTATTACTAATGATCAATATGAGAGATTTAAGTTTTGATTACCCAACGATCAGTTGTATTGTTTTTAATTAGATCTTTCCCTAACCGCTGATTCACTAACCTTTTAGATATAATATATTTTCCCAAATTGGCCCTTACTGTTTTGGTTATCTTATGTTGCTTTATCTTATTATTTTATATTAATGTTTAACATGTATAGCAGTTAAATATAGGGCATCGCTTTGGGTACAGCAACGCTATTGGTAATCGCAACTGACTGCCAATAACCACTTCTGTACCCTAAGGGATAAGGTAGGTTTTAGGGGAGTAAGGTTTTTTATTTGCATGTACGATAACAAGCCAGTCTTGCCTTTCAACTTTTGATGAGTTGATTAGGCCGGAGGCCATCTCAACTAGAAGAAATACAATGATAATTCTTCTCTGGGTTGTTGTTGGAGTATACAAATGGTTCCACGTTACTACGCTAAACTGAAAATAAGAAGAAAATTGCAATTTACTACTTGTTTGCTATTTGTTTGGTTAGAATGTTCCAATGTGGAAGTAAGTCCCTAGGAGAGAATATTTTACAATATAATAAACTCATTTTTCCATTTAGGGGAATTAAATTGCATAGAAATGGCATCTTACTATCTAGTAATGAATACATGTAGCAAGCTACACTTAGATTTTTAAGCAATTCTTATAGTTTCACGGAATTTTCGCAAATCTCCCGCTTCTGCTCTTAGTAATTCCCGCTTTTATCAAGCTTGTTTTGTCAGCCTTGCAAAACCCGACATAGAGGTTGAAAATTCATGATGTTAAATTTGGTAATTAATCAAGCACATACTCATCAAATTTTATGCAATCCTACTTTCAGTTGTGGCATTCGAGAAATTGGACGGAGACCTAATTATATTTTTACATGAAATTGTGCTGACCTATTAGTTATAATACAAACCATTGTTCTATTGAACATCAAACTTAACCACCAATTGAATTTTAAAAATTATGATTAGGCTTGACTTATATTATCCCCATCTGAATTTGTTTTAGTAAGCAAAAAATAAGTCATCAAGGATTTCTTGATGTTCTCAAAACAGCGACTTCACGGTAAGACATTTGTCCCATTCAAAATTTACTTTTTATTCTGGACAATATTCACTGAAAATTTGTATTTTCTTTAAATGTATTAATCAATAATGCGTGACTTTTGGTAAAATATATTGATAGTGAAGAAGAGTTTTGGGATATTTGAAATTTTCCAAAAATAACGTGTTTATGGCGCATTAAAAAATTTCGAATCTTTTAAATTTTATTGTACGATTCATCAAAACTGTAGTTACAGCTTCAATAAATTTCGATTTCGATATTTTAATAAATTAATTGGAGTTACATGAATGAGCGTTTCAGGGAGATTTTTTGTTGATTTATATTCATCACAAACCAAAATCAATTTTGGGTCTCTATTGTATCATTTAGAGCTTAATTCATTTATAGGAAATTCCTTGCAGTTCACTTCCCATCATTGGGGAAAATGGACACATTCAGGAAATTCCTGATCCCCAAAATGCTTTGTTAATGATATTATTACTTAACTACAGGTTTATTTAAGCTTTATTATTCCTTATAAACAATATCACCTAATGGCATAGATTTAGTTTACTGATTTAATGAATTAGCTGTCAATCACACTTATGCTAAATAATATTTTTCATAGCTAATGACCCAATGTCAAAAGAAATTTTTGTACATAAATATTTTCAAAATGCATCCAAAATTTAAGAGCTACTGTTATTAAGAGAATTGAAAATGAAATGTAAAAAACATTTGCATATTTCCAAACTCTGAAGAAATTTGCGAACCCAGACAATAAAAATTGGAGTCTGAGAAAATAGTGCAATGCCTTAAATGATATCGAATTATTGCTAATGGAAATGAAAGTTATGTGTCACCATTTGGTCAACCTAAGAATATCTTAAGCCTATGCTACACGAACAACTTTTGTCGCCGATTTTGTCGTCCGAACGAACAACTTTTGTCGCCAACTTTTGTCACCAAATTCTGTCGTCCGAACGAACAACTTTTGTTGTTGATTTGGTATGCTACTCGAACAACTTTAGTCATTTAATTAGTTTTGGACAAAAGTTGGGGAGGGGATGCTACACGAACAACTTTTGTCGCCGAATTCTGTCGTCCGAACGAACAACTTTTGTTGTTGATTTGGTATGCTACTCGAACAACTTTAGTCATTTAATTAGTTTTGGACAAAAGTTGGGGAGGGGATGCTACACGAACGATTTTCGTTGCCAACAAAAATCGGCGACAAAAGTTGTTCGTGTAGCATGGGTTTAGATAGCTATAATTAAAACATACTTGTTGTATGTATCAATCTTTCGAGATTTATCAACAAAGTTATTCTTTCAAAACCCAAACCTCTCACTGTTATTTTTTAAATGCTGCATATATGTATTAGCTATACTATCATTTATAGAATAATTTACATGATTTATTTTGGTCAAATCATAAATACATGATTGATTAATTTTGGTAACAACTTTATTTCACTTACATTGGACTTTCAATTTTTTGCTCTATGGCTGACATTTAGGCTGGAGAAAGTGGCTTCATGTACAAACATAGTATTTAAACAGCGCTGACTGAATTACATTTAAGTTTATCGAGGATTTTAATAAAACCAAATGTCAATAACACTTGAAATACCTGAAGTTCTTTAATACTATAATGCAGTGTAGATCGATTTATAATATTTTGGAACACATGTAATAAATGCATATGCTTCTTCGTCCGTTTTGAAAAAAAATATTGTTGTACTTGTAAAATTACCTTGAAGACCTGCAGTAGTGTCACTGGTCAAATATCGCCTTGTATGCATTTCTAATAATTCTGGCATATTTGAATGAACCTTTGTGGATATCAGCATCCACTATTGCTGCTCATTTGATTCTTTAATCAAAATTACAGGAAATATGGGTAAAAATATCAAAATATATAACACCGTATGCCAAATAATACCGGAAAATATTATTCTAGTGATAAAGCAATAGCTTTGACCAAGTTTTAAAAAGTTGATTATATTTGGATTCTTATCAAATAGAATTTAAAACGTATGCTTTTAAAAGAAAACCTAGTAAACCTTTTTTAAATTTAGAAAGTTATAGTACTATTAGAAAATCAATCTAATCATAGCCTACTATGATCTAATGCTGAATTAAGAATTTTAATTCATTTATAGTCTCCTCCGTATTGGAGCATTGGCCGCCAAAGAGCATTTCCCCGAAAGTAGCATACCAATTAAGAATAGAAGATAGTGTTTAAGCAAAAAAGTACTTCAGTAAAACTTGTCATCTCAACAAACTAAAACCTCATATATATTGTTATAAAAGCAAAAATCATAATCAACAGTTAAAATCTTTGAGTATTCAACATTAGTCAATTTTGCAATTGAGGAATTTACCAATATTTATATTCGAATTTATCAAATTAATAGGCATTAAGTTTAACTACATGAACATTATATTAGCTCTATCCAAAAATTATGGAAAATTTTCTTAAAAAAGTAGCTACTACTTTTTAATGGCTTCTAGGCCACTGTAGATAGCCTAACTCACAATTATCACAAAGTATTAAAGTTCGACTCGTGTTCAGTATTTTCTCACCAGTTTGAATGTTGAAATTTTCATTTTTAATTTAAATTTTATTACAGCCCATTTCAAGAAAACATTTTTGTGAAATCAATCATTTATGAACCACCATTATGTATCACTATATAAAAGCTTGAAGGTTTATATATGTATACATAATTGTTAGAGGTAGTGAATAATTAAAACAGAATGAATATACGAATTTCTACTTGTCTGCGTACAGTAGACTTTCCAAATGCATAATTAAATTTTTGGTAAACGTTTTATTGACAAAAAAACATCTGTTCTATAAGTGCTAAAGCAATTTGTATGAAACAAAACATTCCCCAATTTGTATAATGGCGATTTCCTCCTTTCCAACATTTAGAATTAAGTTGGCGTTAAGTAATATGTCTCTACTTAAAAACTGTTTACTGTTCAATCAATAAATAGCACTGCAGCAAATCGTAATATATTACCTAATAAACGTCACCTTATTACATATTGCATTAATTTATGATAGCCTCAGCACATTTTATATATATCATATGTTTTCACAGTTTTATGAAATTTGTATTCAAATTATGATTTGCTTACCGGTGCTACAAATATTTTATACAATACAGCAACAAATCGAGAATTTCTTCTCGCAAGTCAGACTACTACTGGGTTTTCTGATTCCAATAGAAATTGCCTTTTCCGCTTCATGGTCATTCAGGCTCTCAACAGTGTCAAGATTTGGAGTATTTTTCAATTTATGAACATTTGTTTCTGAACATCAAACATGTTTATTTTCTGATATTGCGCAATTATGGAAATTGTAGAAACGCATTTACAGCAGTAAAATATTTATTACATTTAAAAAAGACAAACACACAAATCAATTAAATGAATTGCATATACATTAGGCTTTTGAGAAAATATAGGCCTACAAAGAATTTACATTACATGCACTTCTACATATTGATATTCATTAAGCCAGACATCAGAATTTATTTGATACCAATTCTATTATTCAGCCCGAAATTATGCTCTTGATAAATTGATGAAAGTTTATATTCAGCCTCTCACTACAATAGTTTCAAAATGGAGACCCACTTCCAGCGCTGGTCACACTTGCTATACTTTCTGCTCAAAATAAAAAAAGTGTCACTCTTCTAATTCTGAGAAATGTTACGCAATTGCGTCAGAGATTCCAAATTTCAACTGAAATTTCATGTATCTTGACACTTTTCTAGCCAAAATGACTCATCATAGACAAAATTACCAGTTATTTCTTGCATCCTTCAAAAGTAGCAGAGGATAGACAAGAATTCAGCTATTCCAATTGAAGCGCTAAAAGCACGGTAAAAAATAATTTCGAAAATACAAATCCATATGGGCAGACGCTACTGCAAATATATGAGTCGTAATCTTGGAAAGAACATGCATTCTCTAACCTTGTCATATCTGCAAAGGCTATACTTGCAATCCCTTAACAAGCAGTCCTCTGGAATGAATGTTTTCTCCATCTGTGAGTATCACAACTAAAATACAAACTAGGTGATAATAATATTAACATGCTATATTTGGAATAAGAAAATTTATTAATTTACAGTAAATAAGATTGCAAAGATTGTAAATTTTGGCTGAAATATTTTTTGTTCTTCGTGTTAGATTTAAATTTTGGAAGCTTATACATTAAAATTATTGAATGAATTTCTGCTGCTATATGAAATATTAACTAAAACAGGTTATGCTGTTATGGAATTTATACATGTTTGCAAAAGATTAAATTTATATTTTGAATTCGTTTAAATCAGGCCAGGTTAGAAGAATATTTGGTCATCTCAGATTAAAGGAAATCACCTTAATATATATATATATATATATATATATATATATATATATATATATATATATATAGGCGCTGTGTGATTTTGAGAAATTTTTAGCCAGATCCAGTTTCTTAAGAAAACAGTTTATTCAGCACCGAAATACTTTGCTAGGTTTTAATTTGTTAGGCATTCTTAAATACATAACTTTAATTTTAAAGTATGAAAAATTGCATAATTCTGTGGTGAGAATAAGTCGTTGTTCTATTGCTAAACTATCGAAGAGAAGATGCTGAACTTTTTAAAAAAAATTTAAAAAAATGAGGACACCTTTGTAGATTTAATAGATACTTAATCTTAAATAAATGTTCGTTCTTCTGAAATTAATCTGCATTTTAGAATATGTGAATGTATCGTTTTTAATTAATGTAGTGATAAAATCTGTTATTGCAACATTGCTTAATTTATGACAAAGCTAATAAGCGATACTGTTCTGTTTGCTGTTTTGAGATTACGCATTTAAACATGTAAATATTGATTAAATTTGTATTTATCATAGCAGACTAGTTGATTATAGGTAACTCACGTCTACAAATGTTGATATTTTGAAATTTTAAAAGAACTATATGAGTTTGATAAATGAAAAATAAATTATCGTTTTATGAATGATGTCAATCATATAATTAAAAATTCTTTAAAAAGAGTATTTCATTGACTGATTATGAAATTGAATTTATTGAGTTTTAACAGGCGGGACGGTGCATAGGATCTATATTAAGTAAGTGGAAGATGAAGCGAATACTTTTAACCCATTGTAACTAGTACGTACATGTACAATAACACTCTTAATTTGAGTTTTGGTTATTTTCAAGATAAAATTATAAAAATCATAATTAAGCAATAAATGGAATACAATTAGTACGCTGGGCAATTACATTTTTGCATATAAATGTTTATTTATAATGTAAATGGAGTGAATAATGATGATTGAATTTAATGCACTGAAATGTATTATAAAACTTAAAAATGAAAACATTTCCAACTTTTCAATTGTACGTTCAGAGTAATCAAGACATTTAAAAGTGTATGTGTTGATGAAACCAGAATGATTATTGAAAGATTTTTAATATTTGGTATAACATAATCATAAACAGAGGAAATTATTTGCATACCGCGCATTTGCAATTTTCAAGCTTACTTATTTTTTATGCTATGGTATCTTGTTATTCTAGTTGTTGATAATTTTGATTTGCTGTGCACAATGCACTGTCACAAAAGTGTAGCAACAATTTTGATAACTTGGAACTAGTGTGGCTATAGGTTGCCTACGTCTTGATTTATAAAGGCATTCAGCAAGTTTAGAAAACGCGTCCATGTGTCAAATTGCTTTTCCCATAGAATGCTTTGATTTGGTTTCCAGGTAGGCGTTGAAGTTGTTTATCAATTCAGTATACTTGTGTGATTTAACAAAAAGGCTAAATCATTGGCAGTTGGCTTTTTGCTCAACATTAGTACTGTAAATATTTCGCTAGGTTTTCCACTTTCTCTACGTTTTCATGGCAGAATAATGCATGATAAAACACCAGATAATTTCATAATTTCACATACTTGGTAAGTGATTCTCTCGAAGACGTCACCAAAAAGCAGTCCTAATTGTATGAAATAAAATGTGTCCTTTTGATAAGTTCTTCACTCTGCTTTTGCTTTGTCGAGTTACAGCAGAACTGTCTTGGTTCTCAAAAATTGAAAATTGAGTTGATGACGAGAAACATGCAGTTCCACACCTTCTTTATCCTGGTTTTGTCCCATGTTTAATTTTTCAATGACAGTCTCAGATCAGTCCGGTGAAATTTGGCTCCGCTCATTGTCACGGTCCTGGTACAGGACAATGTTGGCATATACATTATTTATCGCTGTTAATAACAATGTAAATATTACAAACATATTTCAGTTTATAAAATAGAATATGAGGGTAAATATTGAATCAAATTGGCTCTGGTCGCGGTTGAAATTCGAAAGTTGGTCCCGAACTTACGTCAACTATTACTATAGGAGTACTTCATAATGTCCATGCTAACAAAATACAAAAATGATACAAGTTGTGAATGGCAGATTTTAGGGCCTGTAATCCAAAAAGTGAGGTTTCGTTGCAAACAGCAAAACAGCATTTGCTCAGGGTTGAGTCCTACATCAAGTACAGTGGTACTCTATAAAAACCTAAGTTTACTAGGGATTTTTCAAAATTTGGGATGAATTCCTCAAATTTGTTTCTAAATTTCAAGCGAAATAATGAAGATATTTGAAGTCTGATAGAGAATTGTCTTTTCTTGCTTTTCATCTATATTTCGCGGCCTGTCACGGACCCGCCCAAACTTACATACTTCTTCTTCAGGAGCAAAATATTGGACTCATTATCTGAAAAATAGATATGGTAAGAAGTGGAATGTTTTTGCAAAAATCGTGTTTTACATTGAAAATAATTATTATTTGTATAAGTATGTTTCAGCCACCGGAATAATTCTTAGCACAAAATTTCATCATTACATTGCTGCGCACAAACCCGTAGATATGACTTTTTTAAAAGCTTTTAGTATTTCTTAACAAGCTCGAATAAAATTGTTCACAAATGTGGACATGCAGTTTGTTACTTTGAATCAGGGCTGTGCGATATCACTTATAATAAGGCCACCTAAAATATTTTCGTGTTGTCATTTTTAGTAGTTAACAAGAGCCAACAGAAATTCTTGGCTCCCGGATTGTGCCTAGTTATAGGGGGTGGGGGTGTTACCAGCTAATACCCGTTTTTCCCCGTCCCATCTCATCAGATACGGGCGGATGCTGGTACGGTTTTCATTTTACATTATGAGTATCTTAAATAAGAATTTATAAATAAAATGATGACGAAATTAAACATAATGAATGTCAATTGTATTAGAAATGTTGTTCGAAATTCTCAAATTGTTTAATAGCAGCAAAGAGAATTTTATTCTCGGGTATGGGCGGCTTTGGATATAAAGTTTTGGGTACAGGTGGGTAAGGGTCATAAAGTATTTTTTGTCGGATGAGTGCGCTATTAAAAAAGCTTTAACCCCACATTACTAATTGTGGACCGCGGGGCGTTAGCTGCCCACCCCAGCTTTACCGTAACGTGATTAGAAATACGGTTAAATATATTTTAGTTATTTTTAGATTTCCTATCAGCATTCTTTTTAGTAAAATATTAAATAGTTTTATGTCAAGGACATACTACGTTAATATGAATTTGTTTTATATGAAATGTGTCATTAAGTTTAATAATTGTTTGTCATTACCCTGACCAGGAATTTACTAAAAATATTTGATGGCTGCTTGAAAAATTTTAAGCACTTATAAACTTATAACTAACGAACTCCTGTTGTAGCAGTAGTAGTAATTATAGAAGTAGTAAAAGCCTTTATTGTCAAAGACAATTACAAATGAAAAAAAATAAATGTTGATAGCGCCAATGAGAAAAGAATTTTTACAAATATGCAGGAAAAATAATTAATAGAATGTAATTACAGTCCTTACAATGGCAAATTAATGAATGAGTTCATAATTTATCTGTATCAAATTTGTTGAATGCATACCAATAATGATCATTTTTTTACTTTAATGCATGGATCGAATATATTAATTTGTGTATTACAATGCAAGTAGTTCACAAGGATCGTAATTCTGTTGAAAATTGTTGGAATTCTCTGTCTAATTCTATGCTTTTAAATAGTAAGCGATCATGTGATCTAAGACCAGGTCTATTAGAAGTATATAGAGAAATATAATAAAAAATTGGAAAATCAATTTGCCATTGATGAGTTTTGTTAAAATATATCAAATGGTAGTAATGACATTTTATTAAGTCCAGTCTTCCATACCCATTGTGAGTCTTCCATACCCATTGCGACCATCTTCTCTGAAATTGTTCTAATTTTCAAGTAGTTTTATTATAATACCATATAGTTGGTCCATAACGTATTCTTGATAGAACTTAGGATTTGTTTAATTTCAATCTAGTTAGATAGAGAACATTAAAGGGAATACTTATTCTTAAATCTAAAACCACAAGGCTACTGTATTTTATTCTATATGAGATAAGCATTGACCAACTTAAGTTATTGGAAATGATAATACCAAGATCTTTTATTGAATTTGACGTTTGTGACTGAAAACTTAAAACTATACAAAATGATGCTATACTGATAAACTTAGTTTTTGGATTATTAAATTTCATTGAATTATCTTTTCTCCAATTCAATGAAAATTGTATTTTTTCTGATATCTAATTCACTATTAGAGATAATCTTAAGATCATCGGCAAATATGTACGGAGAACGGATTCAGGAAGATCATTAATAAAAATAATAAATAACAGTGGTACTAAGACAGGTTCCTTTGGAACACCACTAGTTATTATAGCTAAGGGTTAGATTTAAAACCAGTGACAGAACTAATGAAGACATCCAAATTTTAAAAGGACTACAGCATAGACAATTGTCTCAATAGTTTTTGAAAAATCGGAATTTAAATAAAAAATAGTTACATTATTCTATTACTTCAGAAACTGCACTACATGCCGCTTCAAATTTTCACCTTCGAGTTTGTTGGCAAATAGATATTTCCATATCTCAAGATTTTCATATTTCATAAAAAGTTTAGTGAAAATCTCTTTAAAATGAGCAAAAACGATTTTTCATTTCAATTGACACTAAATGGTTTAAGCTTAGAAATTACCAAGTAATGTGCTCAAGTTCGATTCACTAAATGTAGACTTACAACGTTCGCTGATGCCTTCTGTGGCAAATTCTTTCCCCATTAAATATAGAAATCGTCTAAACATCGATTGATGCCAACATGTTAGATAAGTTTGCTAGAACTTTTCTAAGAATTTATATTAGGGCTAATATTTCCTAAAATCAAGATGCAAATTTTGTAGGGGCATACTGTTCATAAATTTTTCATCCGTTTTTAGGATACCAATGTACTGCACAAATATACATGAAATATATTTCTTAACTATGTTGTTGAAAATTCAAATGCATGCATATATTTTTCTGTTCATTGCAATCTCGTTAGAAATTGAAATCAATGATTTGCAAAATGAAAGTTGCTTCTATGAATATCTGCATTACAGGTAATATGGATGCATATGCGCGATAAGATTTGAGTTCGTGATATTGGAAATCAAACATTCCGAAGAAACCATTTGTGTGTTGGCCCAATTCGAATTCAAATTAGCCCATATGCGTTGAGTGACTCTCGTTTGAGGTTTATCTGTTTGACACGAATATGATCAGAAGAATGGGATAAATCAGTTGCAGTTCGTGACGTAGTACCAACGTAAGAGCACATTGAAACAATGTACTCAATGCTTTATGGCACCATTCTCTTTTCAGTTATTGCTTTTAATATAGCTTACTTCTGCAAAGCAGATTATTTGATATTTGATACAAGAAATATACCAGCAGTGTTTTTATTAATGCATGAATGTTGAAATGTGAGATTTCGTGTTCATCTCTCATGTATTTGTGCTTTATCACCGGACCAGTATTGCACAATTAGTAAAAAATTTCTTACAGTATACGGTGTATTTATTTATAAAATATTTGTTGGAGTTTTTTAGTGGATCGGTTAAATCCGATCCGATTAGTGTTGTGCGGATTCATAATTACGAGTGAAATATTGGTTGTGACATTAAAAATTATGATTAGGGATGTTTGAACATTGCATTGCAATAAGCTTATTACCATCTACAAATTTCCAAAATATATTATTGTTGCGATGAAAAGACAAATACTACAAAACAATATATTTAGACTTCACATTGTCATTTTCAAGTTATACCTAAATGATAATTTAAGGAAGTTTTATAAAAGTTATTGTGACAATTTGATTGTAGGTTTCTATTCTTCTTGAACATATTCTCTGTGGAAATATCCCAGATTGACGATTAAAAATATTTTGGGTCATAAACCCGTCACATTTTTTTAAATGTTCACATATCATCTTAAACTTCCTTTAATTCGGATATAAATTAAATGAAAAAATTCCCGTATTTTTTATAAAACTAGCCTTAATTGTCATACAGTTATAACTTGAAGGTGACTCTATGAAGTCAAATGTGTTGTTTTTTTAGTATTTGTTTCTTCATGACTACTAGAAGCTTTAAACTACCTTCAAAATTACTCTTGTTTTGAGTAAAATGCATCCATAATTGTTGAAAACCAAATCCTTGAAGGCAGTTTATTTGCCTAAGTGTAAGCAGTTGGCATCACATTTCAAGAAGTTTTGTGCTCGACTAAATTTGTGCAAATCTATCATCTCAGGCATTTTGTTGTATTTTGAAGAATCTTTGAAAACACCCTAAATATTTTACCATTATAATGCTTGTAAATTGCTTGATTATATATATATA
>CABFPE010000044.1:928856-946509 GCA_900660155.1 Hofstenia miamia
ACTTAACAACAAAGATCGAAGCCCAGAATGCTTAGTTTCATCCATCGTTTAAAAATATACTTGTGATAGCTGTAACAAGCTATGAATTGGTAAAACTAAACAACATTTTAATATTCGCATTATAGAACAGCTTAACGGGCATTTTGAAACGGAAACATTCAATCACCATCATGAATTAACAGGCTTGCATATGGAAATACGATTCTTTTCCATTTCATTTCCGCCACTATTAAAATTTTTCACGTTTTTCCATTAATTTCCGCATGTTTCCGTAACTCTTAGAAATAGTGGTCAAGGTCATGCGAGACCAGAATTTTACTGGTTTCAGTCTTCCATTGGATTTGGATCCATCTTAATTCCACGCAATTTTCTGATCAGATAATCCTATTAGTTCAAGCCCTATATGCAGAATTTAAATTAACGGATGACATGGTCAATATCGAATTAACACTTAATAAATTCATGCAGTAAACTCATATGAACCACAAACTTTTTTTAGACAATATTTAAAAATGTATATATGCACATGCAGGGTTGCAACCTGAACTAGTAACAAATGTTAAATGTTACAAACGGATCCAGTCTTTAAAATATCTGAAATTTTGGACGCTAATATCCATATTTGTAAATAGCATGGAAGCTAGAATTGTTTTCGCTGTATTCGCTCTGCCTTCTATTATTCGGATCAGAATAATTTTGGTTATTTTAATGCAGTTGTGACTGTTCTTAAAGAATTTATCTTTATTTTAATATATTTAGGGTGTTTTGAGCATTTTCAACATTGTTGACAACGGCTTTTTTTGAAATCTCTTTTCCATAAATGTACAGTAACTTTCCATTCCATAAAATGATTTCCATTTTCATTCCATTTCTATTTCCATAATGTGAAAATGGAATGGACTGGAAATTTCCATTTCTATATGCAACTCTGTGAATTAATGAAAATTTTGAAATAGCCATGAAAATAACCCACGCTAGATNTATATTAACATCATCTAAAATTAGACATGTTTTTACATCATTATAAACGCATAAAAGAGTAAACAACAAAGATCGAAACCCAGAATGCTTAGTTTCATCCATCGTTTAAAAATATACTTGTGAGATTGTGATAGCTGTATAAAAATATGAAAAGGTAAAACACAACAACATTTTTATATTTGCATAATTCAACAGGTATTCTGAGATATAGAAAAAGAAACACAATCATGAATTAACAGGCTTTCATATGGAAATATGAGTCCCCACCATTTCTATTTCTTATTTCCGCCACTATTAAAATTTTTCACGTTTTTCCATTAATTTCCGCATGTTTCCATAACTCTTAGAAATAGTGGTCAGGGTCATGGGAGACTAGATTTTTACTGGTTTCAGTCTTTCATTGGATTTGGATCCATCATAATTGCACGCAATTTTCTGATCAGATAATCCTATTAGTTCAAGCCCTATATGCAGAGTTTTAAATGAACGGATGACATGGGACCTGGTGAAGTTTTATCGTTCATGAGGGCTAATGACCTCGATGTTGCCTTTTCTAATTTAGCTGCAATGTACTCTATACATCTGTGTGTACCTGAAACATTAGCAACATATATATATATATATATATGATGAATATCAAAACATTGACCAATAAATAAGTTATTGCTATCACAAAACTGAGAGTTAACTCAATTTTTTATATGGAAGCCTGCTAATTACTGACCGTTTCGACTAACAATTTGGTAAAGAATGCCAACATTTAATAATGAAACATTAGAAAACAATGTAATTTTCAAAATCAGCTGAATAAATAAGTGTCTGTCTGGCAAACATATTAAAGAGAGCTTTGTAGTATCATTCCAATTATAGTTGAAACATTGCTAACTTATGTGAAGTTATAAGAAATGTCGTTTTATAGGTGTAAAAATTTGGTTTTAATAATAACCATTCGATCAATCTTGCTTTGAACTTTTGCAAGGTTTATTCTAATCACAACCATAGTAATATTAAAAGTTAACAAATTAACAATATTTTTAGAACAATATAACATTTGATAAAGGTAAATGAGAATTAAATCACGTTGATATTTTGTAATTTTTTTGGTAGTTTTACAATGGCTTTCCTGGTGTTTTGTATTCTACTTCCAATTCCGATTTAATGTAAATTTGGGAAAACGATGTTTGATTTCCCTGGCGTAAAATCTGAATGAAAATAACAAAAGATGCAATTATGGTTTCTAATGATGTTAAAGAATAAAGCCAAGATAATAGCTCATATAATACATTTGGCAAAAATGCCCAAAATTGTTGAATTCCTGTAGGATTTGAGACAAGTCCGAGACCACAATCTAAACCCAAATTTTGAGCTTTAAATCTACTAAATAAATAAGAAAGTTATATATTATTGTGTACATTACTCGTTGCCTTAGCCGTTTTATTAATTAAAAATCGAATTTATTATTACATGCATTCAAAATCTTGATTTGAACTGTTTTTGTTTGCAAGTTAACAAAAACGTAAATTTAAATAAAAAGTGAATAATATTACTCGTTTTTGTACATAAAATAACCGAACTAATATAATTCCATAAATTATTTAAAGTTTGGAATTTTTGTTATTGAATGAGAAGTGAAATAAATTTAATATCAAAATGATAGTCATATGGGGGTTACTTGGAAAAATATGTGAGTTTTAGCAATGGAAGTGGCATTCTAGGGCGAAGGACACCTAGTCTTTAACTGCAAATTTTGCAGTTTGGGTCTAGTTCAAGCCCATTACAGTTATTAGAATTTATACAGACAGACATATTCCATTTTAAGCATTAAATTATTTTTACAAACCTTTATCATACATGTAAAAAATTTAATATTTACATGAAACCGATTTATAATGCACCACATAAAAATTCAACTGTACATGTCAAAGTGCAAGTGTGGAGGAAACTGTAGAAGCAGAAGCACTAGTGCTAAGGAATATGTAGCAAAGCAAGCTAAAGGATCATTAGTGGAGGTTCGAAATGAGTTGAGGAAAATAAGAACAGAGGGTGAGAGAAAGAATGCATGCCAGAGTAGGATAGAAACAGTGAGACAAACAAGATATAGACAGAAGGTGATGTATGGTGAATACTGGAGGAATATAGAAAACTGGGACAGAGAAGAGATCTACAAGTGGCCAAGGAGGTCAGGACGTAAAAAGGAAACAAAAGCACTAACTTTGGCAGCACGAGAGCAAGTAGTCAGGAAAATATGAGTGAAGAAGCACGTAGACAAAAGAGCTGAGGTAAGTGAAAAATGCAGGTCATTAATAAAAGAGGTCGGGATAATGAAACAGGTGTGAGAAATTGGCACTTAACCAGTATAAGATCAAGCCTGAAAGGATGCAGCATATTGTACACTGGAGCTTGAGGACGGAGCAAACATCATAAGAAGGAAATAAGTTGCATGAGCACAAACCCCACGGATTCATAAAGAATGAAATACTTAACACGCACACTAGCAAGTTGATAGAAGCACGGAGACCAGACATTGTAGTGGTAGATAGAGAGGAAAGATTGGGAATAGTGATGGATAGACCACTGTCAAAGGACAGAAATGTAGAAGGGAAACTAAAAGGTAAAATAGACAAGTACAGGAAGGTGACTGAGAAAATAGATAGTAGGAGAAGCAAGTAGAAACCATAAGGGCTACTTGGATAGAGTTAGGTTTGCCAAAGTGGGGAGTGACGGTAGTATAGAAGCGAACACATTTAGGAACAACTATTGTCCTGAATGTCCTCTCAGATTGCCTAGTAACTGGGTTTCCTTAGCTGAGAATCACATCAGCGTGAAGGGATAATAATAGTTTTAATATATATATATATATATATATATAGTTTTTCGCTAACATAAATATGTGCTCAGTCTATGGAGAAGATATAGTGTGATTTGCGATTTGAGACTGTTTGTATCGACATTGAAAATTGGTCGAGTATTATCTTAGCCAACCACCTGCCCACTGAAGTCAAAATTCAAACCTCATGACCCAATCTGAAACCTAACCTTCAATTCAAACTTCATTAGCCACCTCAAGTCCATAATCCTACTAAACAACACTCTTATATTTGCATGTATGTAATGCAGAATGGACAAATATAGCAATACCAGGGAGCGTGCTAAATTTCACATTAAGTAGGGAGTTTCTTACGTGATCCGTTAATTTCATTTTGTTTTGAAACGAAAATTCCCGAAATATTAAAAAATGGTTTGAAAAATATAGACCCGTACTACACTTGTAAATTTATGATTAAAACCAGTGATTATTGACCAAATAATTACCTAAAATATAGTTTTGATGATTATTTTTCGAAAATGTGACTGCTACGAAAACATTATCAAGCTTAAATTTAGACATCATGTCTAATGAAAGTGATTGTTCAGCTTGTATAGATAAGTAGAGTTTGGGGACAGCGAAAATTAACATCCAAGGGCACAATATTATCAATGTTAGCAAAAAAATGTCAGACAAGCCATTGAAAAAATACACATCATGCAAGTGATTTATTCGCAATTGCAAATCTATGCTTTTTAAAATAATTACCTACAGAAATATTTTATCAATATATTTCTGAACCAAAGCTTGTAGTTCAAAATTTTCTAAATAATCTGCAATTTTTGTGTACTTCATTGAAAATGCACCCTAACATTATACAATGTATTTTATTGCGCAAATTCCATTGTTGAGTTAAATTATTTTCAATGGATGATCCATCCCTTAAAAAACCAGTTGAAATTGTTACCTATTTAATTCTAAATGATTTACAAAATTTCATTTTATCATGATTACCGCCTGACTACAATACAGCCAAATTCACCACCTACCTTTTACTATTGGACTTAAATTGACTCTCGATGAAGTAGACATTCAGAATGATTATGCATATTTTAAAATAAATAAATGTAGACTAAGATATATTGAATTAACAAATGTAGCTTTTGTCAATATGTATTCTGAACTTTTGCATGCAATAAATATTTGCTCAATAGCCTACTGAAAATTAAACTGCTAATAAACCATTTTTATTTATATAATGGTGAAATTATAAATTTTAGTTGTGATTACAAAAACGTATTGCTTTTATATATCACAAGCTGGGATCTAAATAATAACATGAAAGATTGTACTGTGTACGTTTGTTAATTCATTGGCTATGCAATGTGTTACAATGTTTGCAAGTTTCTAGTTTTAATACTTTGTTTCAGCGTTCAGATTTTAACACCATGCGCTTAAGGGATTGTTTATATGTTTAAACACTTTATAACGGTTTAAGAATCTGTGAAAGCCATTTGTTGATTGATACTTGCTATAGAGTAAAGAAGCTTTATTATAAGTGTGATCAAGCAAGCGTGAAATACTACAAACGCTTTATTTTTTGATTTGGACAAATGGAAGCAGAAGGTATGCTGTTTGATGCTTTCCCTAAGTTAGTTTAGAGAGTATTGTTTTATCTGGAAAAGAATTCAATGCAATCGCTTTTGTGAGATTATTTCTATAATAATATTATTAAAATATTCAATATATTGACCTTTATGCCTATAAATTATTTAAAAATTCAATTAATTTCCTTGAATTTCGAATTTTAGGAATGCAATTATTGGTATTATTCCAAATGCAATAATTAAATTTATCATTAAATTTTACGTTTTACAATGAGAATATAATTTGTAACTAAAGTCATTACACTACAAGTTCCAAGAGATGTACATTTCTATTAATGAATATATACTACTTTCAGCATGGCTTTTAGATAAAAATCCAATGATACTTGTGTGCGAATGAAGTCACATTTAATTTGATATAAAAATGAATAACAAGTCTGATTGCTCTATCAAAGGCCTTACTCAAAGTAATCAATATATACTATTTGTTATAAATCAGACAATTAAAAATATTTAAGAGAAATTATAAATTTAGCAAACTGATCTTTAGACGACGGATCAATAATTGAGGATGGTGATGGGTATACAAAAAGTGTTAAAAAATTTATGAGAGGATCTTCAACTGTATCAAACACAATCCGTAAGTTTTTAGTAAAATTATTTATAAATTTGATTATTAGAATTAAACTGCTAATTCAGTAAAATTCAACTATTATGGTCAGTTGATGCCATATTATTAGCTTTAAACCCTGGGGATTTTCGAATGTCTTTCATCATTCTTTAAATTTTTTTAGCACTTGTAGCTTAAAAAGTATTAAAGCTGTGCTCAATCGTAATGTGCACCTCTTTTTTTGCTCATAGTCTGCTATTCGGGCCTGCCAAATATCAGGAGACAGTCAAATTATTTCTTTGCTGCTTCTATGGGGGAAAAACCTTATAGATACATGAACATTAGGTATGGAGAGAATTTAAAACTTGTCAAAAATTTGATATTTTCTAATAAAATTTTTGTTAATCATTTCAACAGTTTTAGCCACAGCAGAACACTTTAATATAAATTTATAACATTGCATTAAAGCATGTTCCCCAATAGACCTGCAATGCTAATAGGCTTGGAGAAAATTCTTTGTAAATGTGGAAAAACGGTTTGTCCTTTAAAATGCACCCATGCAGTTTATGGTTAGTTAACGCAATTTTCTATAAATTTTATTAAAGCGTTAAATATTTCACTGTCTCATATCTAGAGCAATGACTTTTTCAGGTTGTGAGTTATTGTATTATTTTTAA
Source organism: Hofstenia miamia (assembly GCA_900660155.1). Classification (NCBI taxonomy): domain Eukaryota; kingdom Metazoa; phylum Xenacoelomorpha; order Acoela; family Hofsteniidae; genus Hofstenia; species Hofstenia miamia. The sequence goes on from CABFPE010000044.1 coordinate 935,538, forward strand.
ATCTTACAATGCATTTTGTGGGTGATCAGTGTTGGATATTTTTTCGTGTTCTAAATTTTGTCTAAGAACAGTATCAAAATTTAATTTTTTTGCATTCAAGTCCAAGAACATTTGTTTTCCATTAATGTAATAAAAATGGAAGTTAAAAATATTTCCGAACAATGTAAATTTGGTAAAACATCAATGCAAAAGTAAAATTTCATATCTTAACAATAACCAACTATTTGACGCAGACGACGTTTTCTAATCGGCATATTGATTTAAGCAAACGCTTTTGTTCAGAAATAAAGGAAATGAATCTTGAGGCAAAATTAAATAAAATTTCCTCTGTTTCCATTAGTGACTTTCCACAGTCAAGAGTTGGAAATTGTGGATAACTCTCCCCACAATTGTATTCTTGTTCACAGCTGATAATTTACATTCAATTAGCATTGTAAATAACAGCAATGTCTGTTCTCAGCTTTGTGATATTAAATTTAAATTTTTAAAATGAATTTTGGACAAAGCAGCTTTTACGAGATGTTTCAAAGTTCTTGTTATTTTTATGAGCACTATGATATAATTTTTCGAATTTGAACTAAACATCTACAAGGCTACCAGATTTTTCGTAAATTTACCACAAAACAAAAGACGTAGTCAGATAATAAATTATTCCGTGTGTAAAAACCAATAGTAAAAGAAAATCAGTAACGTTGTCATTCTATGCATTTGAATTTTTCTTTCATTTTGAAAGGCGTATATATATATATATATATATATATATATATAGGATAAAATAATTTAAAATCAGTTAATTAAATTAGAAGAGACAAAGAGATGAAGAAATTTCTATAATAAAACTAGGCATTTCAAAGGACTGTATAAAGCTAGACTTTATGACTCAGCTATTTGTTAGCTGCTTTCAACAAATCAGTCTGCATTAATTTGTTCTTTATTTATATTCAAAAAAAGAAAAATATTCATTTCCATCAAAGAAAAAATTAGATTTTTCTTTGAGAAAGAATGAATTATTCACAATTAATTAAGAACATTATTAACAAACTTGGTGATAGCCTGTCCTCAACCACAAGTGAAGTGAAATTGGTTAAAAACGTGAATTTATCCTTATGTAATATTGACTTGCTTTTTGCTGATGAGCCCCATCAAGGCCACGCTAAGACAATGAGAAGTTATTAGTTTTTTCAATTCTGATGCACTTTCGTTTGTAGATAGCTTCTTATTTTACTACTTTTTAAAACAGAACTTTTATAGACTTTTGGACCATCATACTTTTAAACCTAATTTTAAAAGGAATTTTTCAATTTTTCTAAATTCCTTTAACTCACTAACTAATGAAGCAGTCACAATTTAGAAGACATCACAAGATCGATAATTAGCGAAATACCGCAGACGCGTTTAGGTTAACACAAGTTTCTCTTCAGAAAGCAAAATATTGTTAGTTATTTTTCCCATGTACAGTAACACGTTTGCTATCAGACTTAGATAAATTGTTCAAAAATGTGAACGAAAGGGTTTGCTACTTTAAAGTCATGCTAGTGGAAATAACTGTAACAGTAGAGTTGTAACTGTTCGTAGGAACAAAAAAAAGATTAATAAATTTAGTAAGGAAGTCAAAATTTTGTTTTTAAATTGAATTATATATTATTAATGAGAGTGGCATGTTTTGGGTGTGTTTCTCGCAACCTCTTGTTCAAGTCTGATTTGAAGAATGATCTCACATTGAATTGCGAATTTCCTTTCATTAGTAAGCTGACGTAATTTCCTGAGTTTATCTAGTTTGAATGACGTTTAGGTTTACACAAGTGCAGATATGTAACATAAACTAACTGATTGTATTTCTACTCCCTGGAGACTATTGATTGATTGAGCTTGGTCTCACTTATCACAATAAAAATGCTTTTGGCAAATCAAACAGGTCTCACGCACAATAATTCTAATTTTGAATTGATAATTGACTTTATTAAACTTAGTCCACAATAATTATCAAGTGCTGCATCAACTGTTATCAATCAATACAATGCCAAATTTGTAGACTCTATCATTGAATTAATATCTGAGAAATCTAGCAAATCTAAGTTTTATTAACACGTTGGTGATTTTTTTTACAAAGACGAGTTCAATTTAGGTGAAAATTATGTATATCAAAGTCCTTAGATAAATTTAAAAATACATTAATGCTAAAATTGAGGTTTCAAATTTCTGATATGCCTGCATTATCAGAACATAATCATATTTTATTACAAAGGATTAATTGAATTTCAAAAACACTAATTAGTAACACAAGGGATTTCTAAACAATAATCAATTACGCTCTACGTTCTCAGCATTTCTTTGTAATTTGCCTTCATATTTATTCCTTTCTTAAAAACATTCGTGACACTTACCTTAATGATCTTCGTGCTTGATGGGTCCGAAGAACATTGAGGGAAAGTATTGGCCACAATGCAGTTGATATAAAGTTTATAATGTTTCTCTAAAATGATCTAAAATCCTAGTTTTACTAAACAATTTACTAACTGATAAATATGTAAAAACTTTTTAATGAATGTTTAAAACTTTCAAAGACTTTGTAGACACCTTGCATCTCAATATTTGGCATGGAATTCACAAGCGTTTTACAGCATTTCTTAATTGTTTCTAACTTAAACCAATAAATGTCAATCACAAAAATTATAAGTTTATTTTTGGTGGTAAAATCACGTATATGCAGCCCTTGTTTGACAATAGCAAAAATTTTTGAAGGGATTTGGATCTGGACTGTTTCCAGGCCATGTCAGTTAAAGAATATTCAGTTCATTAAGCTTTGCCTTCTTAGAGTTGTGACAATGTGCGAGGTTATGCTGAAATATTCCAGTATCATCTGAAAGCCACTCCATGTATTTCTCCTTGGCAATGCTGCTTAAATAGAACAGCAATGTTTAGAATTCATCATTCCATTTATTGGCTTGATCTTTCCTCATCCATTAATTAGCCGAAGTGTGCTAAATAAGCACAAATTTTAAATGAACATCTCTTCAGTTAACATTTATTAAGCCGGAACAGCAGTTGGAATTAGTTTACAGTGGAAATGCAAGTGCATCAACGAATGACAAATATTGAATAAACAATTTGATAAGTAATTCTTTTTTTCTTCAAGAGCGCTTCATTGGTTTTATTTGGGAAATCTGTTACAGCCTTAGTCAACATGTCGCTTAGAAATGTACTTACTATACATGTTCAAATTTAATTATATATGTGTTTACCATAATCATTTGGTTAAAAATTTCAAATCACATCATATTATTTCCTTTTATAACAGTTAATTTTTCATTAATATTATTTTTGTAATTTTTAATATTGGCGCTTCTCATTGTCACAAATTGATTTGTTGATTTAATAAAAAACTTTCTACGCTTGATCAAATTGCCTGTACTTTTTTATTAAAATCAGACACTTAGTTTTACGTAACCTAATTTAATTTTCAATATCTACCACTTCTCTTTCCAACAGACGATATTTTGCTTTCTGCAGTCTTGCTAGAAATGAAGCAATGAATAATGTCTCTAAATTATTGAGAAATGTCGAAGTTTGACAGCTGCAAATTTATTCTAAATTTTTGCTACGTAATTTTAATGCATATTTACGGATGATATAAAAAACTAAGATTCCTGATTTCCATGCAATATAAAGGCAATTTGAAACTGGATTAAAGACATCAATTTTGTGTTGATTTATCTTCAAAACCTTTATTTGCATAAATTTCTGAGTATGTAAAATTCCTTACTGATTTCCTACACGTATTGTTTGATAGGAAGCCTTTTTCCTTCTGCTCTATCTCTTTCTTATCTCAAATATTGGTCATTGTATTCAATTAATTATTTGAAAGAGAATTGTAAAATATTTGGTTGGAACCAAGGCGTACTTGAATATTCAAGCATTTTTTTGAAAAAAGATTTGTTTTTTTTCCTCTAAGAATTTGAGGAAGGCTGACTTAAGCAAAACATATTTTTCAGCCCGAGCTCCATTGAATGAAAAGATATAGCTACATTTGCAGCCTCTGTAGTATTTGTAGTGTCTATATTCCTTCAAGATTACTGCAGTACATAAGACTTTGTATTTGGTTGATTCAAAACCAATCCGTTTTTTGGTCTCTAATAACACACAAATAGAAATATTATTTAAGTGATTACACATACACGCATACATATTATATATATATATATATATATATATATATATATATATATTTTTTTCATCCCATTCAATACCAGTTATCTTTTAGTGTAGAAAGAATGCAATATTTTACAAAACAAATTATTTTAGAGGGTATATTCCTCAGACATTGCTTTGAAAAATATCCATCACATTATTAGCCAAAAATTTTAAAATGCCAAATATTAAAGATGAGTGGTTGTTTACAATGAGAAAAAATATATTGAAGTGGTTCATTACCGCATGTGCAAGAGCATACTGCCTTTGTTCTTGGCCATAAAATGTTTGCTATAAAAAGAAGAATTTAAAACCGAAACAGAATATATTAAGAGTTTCTTTGTGTTGATTTTAAAGTCAATTTGTTATTCTTTGACAATAAGTATAGATCTAAGTCTTGCTGGTCCAATGCAAATTTTGGTTCGAGAAGTTCAGTCGGGTTTAATGTCTGATTTTGGTAACTGCAACTTGTGTATTGCTTAGAATCCCAACTTCATATAAATTGGGAAAAATTGAAAAAACAAGTGACAATTAGTAGATCAAATGTTTGCAAAGTGTATAAACATTAGGATGACGTTCATTATGGAAATTCATAAATACTATTTATAGGTTTTACAATGTTAGCCATGTCTATTTTAAATACACTATTTGTGTTCAAATATGATTTGTACCCTAACTAGTTGTAAATCTCAAATTACATTTTCAGAGCAAACTAACATACCTCATTTAAAAGTTCAATATTGTACAACTGTTTGAGACATGCGTAAAACTGAGACTGAAAATTCAAAATCATACTTATGCTATAACTGTTTCCTTCTTTAGCTGAAGACAAAAAATCAACCGTGCAGAGTTATCATAAAACAGAATCCAGTACTACTACAAAAACAGGTAATTTCTTACACAGCCAATTACTACTTCTGTAAGTTCTACAAATAAATATTTTAATACACTGATCTGGAAAAAAGAGTTAAAAATTCTTTATCTTTTGTGTCTGAATTTGGAAAGTTTGTATTTTTAGGAATGGATTTACGTACATTTTATAATTTATAAACAATCTGGCAAACATAATATGTAATTCGAGAAATAATCAAAATATTTTCTCTAATAAATGCAAAATATGATTTTTGAATGCTCATAAATGATATCTTCATTTATTGTATGTATAGAAAATAAATTTATTGTATTGTGATAATTTTTAAACATATGTGAGTGACGTTGTCTGCATAGCAGGTGTGCTTGGGAATGTTGTGTTTTTGTTACACCTAGACGCTTCACAAAATCCATGACTTCTTTTTTCTAGCAGTGAGATCAGAGCTTCCTACTCTTAATAATTATTATTTTTATTTAAATAATTACTATCTATATATATATATATATATATATAAAATTTCATTTGTATATTATTAGTTTTATTCTGCCTAAAGTAATAGCATTTGACATTTGATAATAGCTATTTTGAGGAAATTAATGAGCTTAACAAATAGTTATTGATGTACTATAGAATATTATTTTTAGCAGAAACTTAAAATTCACAATTACATCCATCTAATATCAATGCAATTCCAGTCATTTTTCAATTGGTTAATTTTTATTTCATTATCAATGCAAATAAAATGTGGCAGAGCGTAGTCAACATCTCTTGACCATGACTTTATTTCATTAAGCAAACCAGTCAATTGAAAACGCGAATCAGACGAAGCACCTTTATCTAAATTATTGATCGCAACACTTCAGTAAATTTCTCTTGAAAGGCCTTTACAATCTGATTGGAATTCACTTATTGAAGCCTTTCAAGTTTTGCAAACTATTTTCGTAAGTAGCTAAAATCGATGGAAATACATCCAATTATTTCTCCTTTCCCTAAGCTTGATTAAATCACAGTGCCATCTTTGCAATAAATATATAAATAAAAATCTCCATATCAATATACTATGATAATTGTCAGACTGTTTGACATTTATTAGCTATTTTAAAAGAAATTCCCGCATTAAGGAAGTCCATTATTAACAGAGAAGTCAAAAACGAGGCCGAATTTAGTTATTGAACAGGAATTCCTCATTACAGCCATTAATGATATTTTCCCAAAAAATTGCCATTTATATTTAAGAATGACGTTCACCAGGAGGTAAGCAAGTCTTGTCGGATCCGAAAAAATTCACTCGAGCCATATTTCTATTCCTTTAATATTGCCATCGACTGATAATTAGGAATTTGATGTTTAGTTTATAAACAAGTTTATTTCATATCTACTCAACACAGTGGGATCGGGTACAGAATTTGGAATCAAAACCGAAGCGATATTTTCAACATGAACCCGAAAGCTAATGTACCCAAAATTCACAGCATCTTACGAGAATCCAACCTGAAAAGCCGGACGGCAAAGTGACCTTCAAAATTTCAAACCAATGACTATGTCTTGTTCTCCTTTTAGACTTTTAATACACTGATTATAATCCCACTCTTTGGTTGTTTCCTGATAGGAAAAGAAATCTAATGAATATTAGAAATAATGTCAAAGGAACTAATTGTCTTATTATTTTTGTTAATACGAACAATGACAATCTTTTAAATGTCAAAAACTGAATCAACGTGAAACCAGTTGAGATAGATGTGAAACCGAACCGATTCCATCTCCGCTACGCAAATACAAAGCATTCATATATACAAATTCACATAAAATACACTACTGAAAGCCATAACTTGGTTCGAAACTAGAAAGCTCATCGCCCCTGAATATTTTAGGTTTTTTCTTGATATAAAACGATTTTTCGTTCTGGGTGTTTTTAGCCTATATGGAACACGTATAATCCGATTTTTTTCATTTTTTGAACTAAGCTATGGTTTTCAGTCGTGTATTTTATGCATTTGTTATATGTATGTTTTGCATTTGCATCTACAATGGTGATATCTGGTGTTTTAAGACTTGTAAAATGGCTGGNTAACTTGGTTCGAAACTAGAAAGCTCATCGCCCCTGAATATTTTAGGTTTTTTCTTGATATAAAACGATTTTTCGTTCTGGGTGTTTTTAGCCTATATGGAACACGTATAATCCGATTTTTTTCATTTTTTGAACTAAGCTATGGTTTTCAGTCGTGTATTTTATGCATTTGTTATATGTATGTTTTGCATTTGCATCTACAATGGTGATATCTGGTGTTTTAAGACTTGTAAAATGGCTGGTCCCTTCTAGATCGCCTCTAGCAACACCCTTAGCTACACTGCTGACGTCTTTCCCACCTAACCCTTTTGCTCACCCTTGCAAAAATTTCGTGTTATGTACTTGACCAACATTAAACTTAAGCGAAATTGAAAAAGTAAATCTGTTTGGAATATGTGCTTTACTCTGTTCTATCCGCTCTTGCCAATTTCTCGGAAACATTTTTTGTGTTAAGAATTTTTAAGAACAAAACTTCGTCAATTTCTTTCCAATGGCTGTGAAATTTCGTCAACATGTTATTCAGGACTTTTTCTAAAAATCTGGCTAAGAAATTAGGGATATGATGTTTAATTGAGTTTTTGAGAATTAGGTGCCAAATTTGCCAATTTTTCAATAAATGTCAAAGCTTTCTCTTCTATTCCATATGTTTAATTCTATGACCCAAAAATGTTTGTCTGCACATGCATACCAAATTGTAAAAGTTTGGTGAAGTTTGGTGGAAATAGGAACAAGTATAATTTTAATAAGACTCAATTTTGAGTAATTATATATATATATATATGTATATAATGAATGTGAATTTATAATTCTTTTATTATTAAAAAACCTTTACTTCTATGAGCTACCAGAAATATTATTGCACTTAAATTTTTCTGAAAGCTAACTGTTTCAATATAGTAATCAAATTTACAGATTTTTGAGTAAGCACTTTAAATTTTGAAAATTAAATATTAAATAAGTTTTGAATGGCTAATCTTTGTCTGAACATTTCATTATTTGCAAAGAAATCTATGAAAGCATAATTGCATTTGAAGTGATTGGAAAATCAGTATTTCTCTAACGAACGCCAGTCAATATCTGTCAGACTTTGACTTGAGTAGGAAGTTCTGCAGGAATACTTTCTAATTGCCTACAGGGACTTTTTGAACAGCCAATCTAAAACTATTTTAATTGGCGAAATTTGTTTAAGCGATTATTCACTGAGTTTGAGCAAATATTTCAGATTGCCAAAATTTAGAATAACTTTTTAATGAGTGACAGTGATATATAGCAACTAAACTATTAATTCTAAATTAGTACTATTTCTTCATAGTGATTGACAGAAACAGATTGTCAATAGAATAAAATTAATTAAATATTGTCTTTCAAAGAAGTGTGAAAATACTCACTTTGATTGTATACAACTAGATTCAAACACAAATTGGCATTAGATAATGCATGAAAAATTTTAGGCAACGATTCAAAACTTGTGATATTCTAGGATCAAATGCTCAGTGTTTCCTTACATAAATTCAAATTTGAAAGCCTTATTTGACTAAGTTATTTATATATATATATATATATATATATATATATATATATATCATTGCCTTTGGAATAGTGGTGCAATTTATTTTCTCTGAATATATATTATTGAAATATTAGAACTGAAAAATAAGTAATTGAAGTAATCAAATTTTCAAAATTATTTTACTAACAACATTCCAAATGTTTTAATATAAATTATTATTTTAACACTGTAGCTAGAAGCGCATGAAAAGAAAGGTAAGTTTCGATGTGAATGAGATGGGTCGAATTAATGCCAACACGCTTCCGACTTTCGTTAAATATTCATTCCAATACTATTCTTCTGAAATCAGCAAATTGTGAAGTAATATTCCTTGTAAATTTATTTTAAATGTAATTCTAGTAAAGGATTTACCGATGAACATTTATTCCTATATATTTCATCTGGCGTCGCGTCAATTAACAGTTCCTTTTTGTTGGTAAGAATTCTAATGTGTTCGTTAATTAATTCACAGATGCTGCTGCACAAGAAATCTGTCTAATACTAAACAGCAATTCTACTCTGTCTGCCAAATTGCCAGTGTCTCCTGATTTGTTGTTGGAACTAAACGCAATATACAAATTAAAGATAATTCTGTTTGAAGAATTTAAAAAAGGCCACACATTTTAAAAAATGCCAAGCTTATTGCAAATTTGTTCAATTTGTATGGTTTTTAACCAACCGTTTACTTTGATTATTAAAATTTGTAAAATTTTTAGACGTATTCGTTTTGAGCATTAGATTTACATGAGTAAGCATGTGCTGGAGAATTTATTTTTTAATGTCCATTTATTTATATATTTATGAATGATTTTTCCTCTTAAGTTTTTTATTTACTATAGACCGAAACATGCTTCCTGAAATTTTTATGAATATGTGCCAATTCATTAAAAACAAGTGCACCTTGTGCGAATTCGAGTTAAACACTTGGATTGATTCATATGTAATTAAGAAAATATATAGTTTGTTATAAAAAGTGTTATTTGATTCGAAAATGAAATTGAGAAATTACAATAAATCGACATGTTCTCCAACATTTACGATATGTAAAATATGTGTGATAGTTTTGTAAGTTTTAACAATGTAAGGTGTAAACGTTTTTATCTTGTATTTGGGATCGTTACAAATTTTGTTTCAACTCTATTTACAGAACTATAAATTCATTTGTATTTACTATCTTAGTAATAAAGTAAAAGTGCACAACGCTCTCTAAAATATTTGACCTTAGATTTCTCGTCTTCCTCAAAGCAGCAACAATAAATGTTAAAATTTAATTAAAGCAGACGAGAAAACTAACATTGAATTTTACATAAAAGGCGGAGTTGCAATTTTATGATGTTGCCTTAATTTTGTTTGAATGCGAATATTTACAAGCGATTAATAATAACAAATTTTTAATCAATGATTCATTAAAAATAATTAACAAAAATCTATCAATTGTTTCTATGTAATTTCAGCTCTTCAAAATCGTGTAGTCGGGAATTATTTTTTAATTTTTATGATTAGTGCCGTAGGTTTGTTTTTTACTTGTCCTATTGAATATATTTTTTAACTTTCTAAATATGTACAGGGTGTTTGAGCGAATTTTACAACCAATTTCATGACAGAAACAAACTAACAAAGGAGTAGTGCTTTGTTGTTAAAGTTACATTTTCTAAAATCATATTCTCTTGGCTATAAAATTTGACAGCAGAGAAAACGGGAAAGGGTGGCAGACCTCTTGCGTGCCAAAGTTGCTACAAGAGAGATCTGTTTTTGTAGTTGGCGTCTCTTTGAAGACAGTGTACAATGTAATAAAGGCTGTGGATAGTGGAAAAGGAACCATTACGATGTCTAGCAGTGGTGGAAAGAACAAAAAGGGGACTCCAAACTTTTTGGAAGCTCTTCAGACCAAGATAACAGAGGAGCCTACGAAATCTCTGAGGAAGATTGCAAAAGAGATGAATATGCAGCCCAGCACGGTTCAATTGGGATCTGGGTTACAAATCATTTGTTACGACCCAAAGGCACCTACTGACTCAGTCTTTGAAGTCAAAGAGACTGGTAAAGTGCAAATAAGTCATGCAATATCTCAGGACTCGAGGTAGAACTGACAAAGTATTGAATGAAAGACGAAATGACTGGTTCTTTGTAAAGTCAATAGAAGAAGTTGTTGGCAAATTCCACACAAAGAATCAAATCTTGATCCTGAATATCGTAGCCTCTGATGGCAAGAAGATACCCCCTGCTTTTTTCAACATGGAGGCTGATGCATAATACAAAGTGCTGAGGTACCATGTATTGCCATGGCTGAAGACCC
>CABFPE010000044.1:1005564-1018258 GCA_900660155.1 Hofstenia miamia
AAAAAGTTACTACAACTAGCATGTAAATCTATACATTTTTCATTTAATGAAGAAATATATCGACAAATAGATGAAATGCCAATGGGGTCACCACTTAGTCCAACATTAGCCAACTTCGCAATGGATCTAATTGAGAGCAAATTCGAAAATCTTCAAAACATTAAACCTTTAATATTCTGTAGATATGTCGATGATATCTTTGCAGGGTTTCATTCAAAAGAAGATTCTATAAAGTTTTTGAAGCATTTTAATGAATATGTATCGGAAATCAATTTCACAATAGAACATGAAAAAGACAATAGGATAAACTTTCTTGATATCACAGTAACTAAGCATATAAATGACATTTCAACCAAATGGCACCAAAAGCAAACTTGTACAGGTTTATACATACCATTCTCATCAAATTGTGATGAACGTCAGAAAATTAATACCATTTCATGCTTATTCAATAGAATATTTGAATCATGCTCTAATTATAAAAGTTTAGGTAAAAGAAAGTTTGGATAAAATAACAGAGGATCTTAAAAATAATGGCTATCCACAAAAATTAATTCGTAAGATCATTGATAAAGAATTTTCATCCAAGAAACAACCATTAAATGCTACAAATAACCAAGAAAAAACAAATATATACTGGAGGTTACCATTCATAAGAACACGAGAAGAACAACTGAAGACAACCATAAGAACATATAACAAAGAATTACAAGTTTCGAAAATTTTTCCAGTATTTTATGCAAAGAAAATCATGCAGATGTTCCTTAATAAAGATCATATACCGATTTCCCTGTCTTCTAATATCGTTTATTCATACGACTGTGATGAATGTTCAAGTTCATACATTGGCGAGACTAGAAGACATTTAGAAACTCGGGCAAAAGAACATATAAGAGGGCATCTACAATCAGAAATATATATTCATGGAGGTGCACCTAAGCTAAAAAAGTAGTAAAGCATCGTGAAACTAAGATAACAGAAGCCATATGTATTAAATCAACCAAGAAAACATTAATAAATAAACAAAGACATCAATCAAATTTAAACATTTACTAAAGATCAAAAACATTTAAAGAAAATGTTCGGGAACATTGCTACAAATGCTTGAAGATGACAACAATGTTTGTCGAAACATGTCGCGATAAAAGCAATAAAAGTTTTCATAAAAATATTCAAAGTCTTAAGATTATTACCAGTACATATATATATATATGTAGAAATATATTTATATATATACGTGTAAATATATATATATATATATATATATATGATATAGACTCGTATCCATTTTTGCCGAAATAGGACATGACCCGACTTATAAAGTCAGCAGACAAATTGTCTTCAATGTTGTAATGAAATTTGCTTCAAGGAATGAATATTAGCTGGGGAAATCGTTGGAACCACTGAACCCGCTGCTTGTTTCCAAATACGAGGCAGTATGCGAGTTTTGATGGAGCAGCATGCTAAATGAGAGACTACACAAAAATAGCTGCTGCAGGTTTGTATATCACTGCCGGAATACCATCACTCTCAGACGCTTTGTGAATGTTCAGTGAAGACAAATAATTGTCACAAAGCTTGTAATATAGATCTGCTAATTATTCTCATTGTGAAAAAGTGAAGAGGTTTCCTGCCCTCCAAATAGAGTAGGTAACAGCAGCAAAGATCTTGCCAACATCATCTACAGTGCTACCGATATCTGCATATTATAGCAGGCGCTTCGGGTAAATTTCTTTTAAAACAAACTAATACAACTACTATCACTACTATTCAGACGTAACACTTGGATAAATACGATAGCGCACTGTTCATTGCAGAATCGAAAAAACTGGTTTTGCTGTCAATATCCTGCACATGATGCATAGTAAACACATTTATCAATGTATCTACGGCTCATGTCATAAACAAGATTGGTTATTTTCTCCGTGGGTTCAACAAAGCAAATAGTGTGTTTGAAATGTTCAAGATGTTAGGCTTAACCACGTGAGGGCTTGCTAAAATAACATTATACACAAAGATCCGTGGGGTTCATCAACCAAATTAACGATGCACGAACGAGTTCATGAGCAAAAGTTACCACCCTCACATACCCTCTGATCATTCTTATATGGACTATCGTGTGACGACATGCTTAAACCCTGTCATGAAGCCAGCTTTCAGATATAGCGATCAAATCTGGTGTATATGCTGGCAGTTGAGTTTATTACTTGGAGTATTTAAACAGGTCATATTGTTGACCTTATTGACAACTTGGAAAGTGAGGTGGGATTAGTCATTGTGAAAATATAACAGCTTCATAACAATAACAGAGTCTCATTTACATACATTTATACAAATTATTTAGAATAATACAGGGGCTTGGATTGCGTGGCACAAAATGGGGCTTGAAGCCCAATTTAGCCACTGCATGCTAACTTCAGATAATAACCCTTGTTCTGCAAGACAGAATCGTGAATGTTTGTGATCGTTAAGTTTCATTGAGAAGAAGCAATCCTGAAATTCACTTTTTACTCCATTTTTAAAAACGCAGACAATTTATTCCAATTAATGCATGTTTTGTTTTTGGCCACGCCCAGTTTCCTTAGTTAAGTGTCCCACTCCGGTCACAAATTGATTCACACTAACTTAAAATTAAGCATATAAGTTTTGAATAAACTAATGAACTGCACAGATGTTGCAAATGTTTCTAAGTAGATGATGTGTGTATGATGATTTTAATGTGTATCACGAGATTGTTAATATATAAATACTTGGGCTCACTAGAAAGTATTGATCATTGCAACATGAATTCTAGACAAAAATAAATTTTACAAAACATATGTAATTATAGTTATACAACATGATCTCCTTATGAACTTCTGACATTTTAGTACTGTTTACGTAACATTTCTATTTGCTTTATACATAGTGTTCTTGTAGACTACGAAAACCTCTGCAACAATACATTTATAATCTTTTCTGCAGTTCTGGACTGGCTACTGACGTATGAAATTTTTCATTAGAAATCATGCGCCAATTTCTTTAGAAAGGCAATGGTAGTAGAAATTTGTTTTAGAACATTTGCACCAGTTCGAAATTTGCAGATATTGTGTATGCTCCTTGTCAATCTCAGGAAGAGCTAAATGGTTTTACCTTGCATGGCTCAGTGCATGATTGATAGAACTGTTCTTCACATGGTTAAGGATTGCACTTCTGAAATATCACACTGAGATTCAACATATCAGATTTTTTTTAGTTTTCTCAATTCGTTGCAGTGCAATAAACTACAGAGTATATATAGCTCTCAGAAACTGCTATTCATAGCTAATAATATAAATATTTTCTTTGACTAATCCCTAATAAGGTAAACTCTTTGTAAACAACAATTATTTCCACTGCATATATTAATATAAAATGTAGTATGTAAATTCTCAAAACTTTCTGTTTGCGTCAAGTATAAATGAATATTCCATATTTATTTGAAAGTACCGTGATGCATCATTCAAGACAAGTAAATAGCCTCTCTAAGTGTAATTGCACCATTTTGACACATTTATTATGTTTGACACCATTTTCAACTCTTTTTTGCAGACGCAAATTACCAATTACTTCCAGATTTCAGTTGTTAATTCAATAACACTTTGTAGATTCATTTGCAGTGGGGTGGGTTAGGTACAGGCTGAGTAAAATTATATTTAAATATTTCTAAAAAAATAAACTTTCGTAGATTAGAAAATATATAATTTCAGTAATTTGTATATTGACCATTTTTAAAAAAAATTCAAGATATTTGGGAAAAAAACGCCTGCCAAAAAACTTCTATTTAAATTTTAAGGTAGCAAGTTCATTGATATACTTAGCGTTCCAGTAATTTTTCTTAGTAGCCTGGACAGTGGATGTGGATGGAATTTTGGTTAGGGAAATGGAATGAGAGTTACATTTATTACCTTTGCACATTTACTTACAGGGTGCCCAGCAAAAAGTCAAGAAATTTGCTAACTCTTTCAAAATCGCTTTATTAAATTAATAAACATAACTAACTGATTAACATTAAACTTTTTAATGTTTTATTGAATATTACAATGAAAGAGTTCAGAGGAAATGTTCGAAATGTGAGCCATCACTGTCATAACAAGATTGGAGTCTTTTCTGCCATGTAGTTATTGTTTTCTGTTTTAAAAAGTACAAGCCCGTTGAATTGTAACTTGATCGATCGAATTCCAGGCGTTCGTAAGAACAAACTTTAAATCGTCAATGCTGATGATTTGTGAACGTTGTGATTGAACTTCTTTCAAAAGGATACTCCATATGCAATAGTCCATCACATTGAGGTCCGGACTCTTTGATGCCCAGTCACTAGGTTCGATGAAATTTGGAGTATGTCGTCTGAGCCATAACACAGTTTCATGTGCAGTGTGAGGCTTAGCACCATCTTGTTGCCACGTCCAGGTCAAATTTCCCATAACGTCATTGATGTCGTTAAACATTTGAGGGCACATTTCTTCCCTGTACACTTTTTGATTTATCGTTTTCTTTTTTCTCTTAGAGGCGGCGATATTTTCCTGACCATCTGCGTCACCTTCAATAAATCTTAATTCAGTTTTTCCGAACCAAGAAACAGCCGCGTAGCACATAACAGATGGTGCGTTGCGTTCTACCTCAATCAGTAGGTCTTTCTCGTCAATTTCAGTCTTCACTTCAACAGCTCTATACACACGCTCATTTTGAGTGTTTAAAGGTGGGCTAATGCTTATACTCGATTCATCAGAAAACCATACAGCCTTCCATGATTCATTAGAATAAAAGTGCTCCAACAGCTGGTATGACTTCATTTTTCTAGCACTTTTGTGTGCCTTGGTCAGCTTATTCGTTTTTATTCTTTGATAACATTTTAGAGGCGAATCATTTAAGATATTGAAAACGGTTCCCTTTGACAGATTTAATTTACTCGCAATTTGACGTTGACTCAAATGGGATTGTCGTTCAGAAGATGAAGATCGCGTTGGAGTCAAAGCAAGTTCCACTACGGCCGCTCTAATTGGAGAACCAAATTTTCTTGTGCTTCCACTTCCATGTTTTCTTTTACGCGCGGAATCAACATTTTCGTTTTTCAACTTTGATACAACATAAGAGAACTGATTCTGGGAGATATTACTGAAGAATTCTGGCAGAATCTTTTTGCATTTAGAGAGGCCCCATGTCGAGTTTTCTGTTTTAAAAAGTACAATTACTTCGCGCTGAAAATCGGTCACTTGCTCAGAAGTCATAATTAATGCTTATGAAATTATTTCTAAATGAAGCATTGAATAAAACAAAAATGATTTAATCAAGTTAGAATGTTAATCAGTTAGTTATGTTTATTAATTTAATAAAGCGATTTTGAAAGAGTTTGCAAATTTCTTGACTTTTTGCTGGGCACCCTGTACTTTAGAACGAGTTTTTTTTCTAAATTATACTGCACCCTCTGCTTCCCCCTTCCGCCGCAGCTGAACCTTGAAAAATTAATTCAAGGGTTGTAGCAAGATCTAGGCATTCCTTGAATGAAATCCACTCCAAATTACCAACTCACAAAAATAATTTTTTGCAATAATTCCAAATAAAAAATTTTCGACCTAAACTAAATTATTTTATTGTATTTATTGCCAATAATTTTTAAATAAATTATTTATTGTGCAGCTTTGGTTGAGAGATCGAAGAGTCATGGCTGATTCATTGATTTGAAGCAAGCCCATAGAAGCTGCGGGCCGTTTTGCAAAAATATATGAGTTCTTGTTGTTACTCTCTGCAATGGTTTTAAGAATTGGGCGACAGAATAATTTTATAGGTAGCATAGCAAGACAAAAAATCTCAAAACATTCTTATATGCAGAAACTTGACAAAGTTCGCAAAAGTACACCTGCAATTATAGTAAACAGGCTGAATTTGATGTGATTTTTATATGTGAAGATCTTGCAAGAATGCTCAATTTTGTTTTAAAATCCTCATAAATAGGAGTCGAAAATTCTCCTTTATAGTTTGCCATTTCAACAATTTAAATATACTATTCGTACAAAAAAGATATGCTTCAATTATTGAAATTCCAAATATGATTATATATATATATATATATATATATATATATATATATATATATACATACGTATATTTATGGGTTTATAGTTATATATAATGTACAATGCATATCAGAAATAATACATTTATAAATATAAGTAATTTGCATATATAAATTGCCAATGCATCTATTATTGTATAATTTTGAAGATCTACTATCAACGTATGTGCCAGTCAAAGCCGTAGCCAAGGCGGGCACATTCCCTTCAAAATTGCAAAGTGTTTTCGAAAATATATCACGGTTTGACATTTCTAGAAAATAAAGACATAATAAGAAATACTTAAGATGTGAATTTGAGTGCATGCTAAGTTTAGCCGGAAATGTGTACAGTGGAAACGTTTTGTTAACCTCACTATATGGAAATCACAATAAATCTTCAACCTCTTTCTATCATTAGTTTATATTATAGGCGATACAACTAATACGCATACAAAACATTTTTGCTCTAGATCGCTCCTAGAATAAATAACAACTATTTCAATATTTAGAAATTTGTGTCTTAATGTATGACATCCCATTGCATATTGAGAATAAATGTATTACTTCAACAATATAATTTTTTTCAAAATAACGTGTACAGCCAATGAAAATGTAAAAAAATTTATTTGTTGAAAAGAGTTTATGTTAGTCATTAATGCTAAAATGTTTTAACGTTTGAAAAGTGTGTCACTTCAATATGTTTCATTTGTATGCATTGAATAAATAATTGTGCATATGTAATTGGAACGGTGATCCCCACATTTAGTAATAAGTGGGAACTTAAGATCGTGATAGGACTGATTTTGCCTCCAAAAATTTTTATCTCTGGCTACGTACCTGGTGCTTGTAAATTCTGTTTCTGTAATAAATGTGGGTAAACTATTGTTCTATATATAAATATAATAAATGCTCCTGAATCCATTTTCACACCTCATCAAACTGTAATGATTTTTTTTAAATGTGTAGACAGGTGTTGAGTTAAATGAATGTCCAGATGGTGAGTATTTTACTTATCTAACTCTTCAGCAACTCAGATATTTAAAAATATATGACTTCAGAAATTGATTCAATAATTGAAAATATTAAATAGGCGGTTCTAATCTTCAACACACACCCCTACACACATTCATATAATCCTTATCTTTATATATATATATATATATATATATATATAAATATGTATTCGTTCTGTATTATAAGAAAAGCAAAAACTTGTTCGGTTTTGATTTTGAATATCCTTTACACCAGAAATTCCAGAAATTCCAATTAACTTGTAAAAAATCCCATTTCGATGTTCATATGTGCAAATAGTTGCAATATTATTGGGACCTCCACTTATTATTTTCACATCCTTCAGACAGAATAAACTTCTGAGGACAGAAGAGGCTAAGTTGAAAAAAATTGAGATTGATTACTGAAATTAACCTTTTAACATATTTTTGTTTTTTCCTCCATAGTCTTCATTCTTCAAGCAGTGCTGATAAATTTCCTCTAAAATTAACAATATAAGTCAAATCATGAAGAACATTTCGTTATAGTTGCAGACTTTCTGAATCGCATGTGCATGTAATAATGAGAAATGTTTTTTATTCTTTTGTTTTGCGTTATCTGTGTGAGCATTAATTGATTATTCAATAAAGAAAAAAATTTGCTACTCCCATTGAAAATTTTTTTAATAATGTGAATGTAAGGATATTAACCGATTGTACTTTGGAAATAAAGTTTAATACAAAACCGTGTGCTACAGAGTTTTTGTGATGTAAAGGTCGTTCATTTGTCTTCAATTTAAAAGCTTCCCCACTAAAAATCTCGTTTTTAAAGAAATAAATTTCAATGCTGAAATTTTTGGAAATATTTTACCCAAAATTGCAACTACGGAAATAATAAATTATTTCGATATTTTAAATTGAATATTTATTTTAAGTCAAATATTGAAATTTGTATTGTATTTCACAAATTTTGAGGCTATTTTTGTGTCCATGTATATATGATATTGAGTGCAATTAAGAAAACAAATGTCAATTTGAATGCGTGAATAACACGTGAAAATGAATGGCGTTTTTAAGAGGTCCGGCCTTTCCCAGTAATTCAAAACAGTTTACTTGAATTTTGCTAATATATTAATATTTGTTACTACTGTTGGTGAAGAAGATTGAAGAATTGCTATTCATATGACTTAGTTGAACTATAATTTCATTATATTACAGTCAGAAAATATTATTTAACCTATATCATTCTATTGTGTTTATTATAAAACAATTAAATCATAATGAGATATATGCGCACTTAGCAATCGCTCGATGGCTATTATATTCATCATGAATATCCTGCATTCAGTATATATATGTATATGCATATGTATATATATATATATATATATATATATATATTAATGCCTTGCGAATACTTGAAATTTGATTTGATTTCGAGTACTCAAACTCGACTCGAAGTTTAAAAACACAACTCGACATTTCGAGTATTTGAAGTCAACTTGACATTAGCTTGAATGGTATTTATTTTTCTTCAATTTTTGCCTATAATGTCGAAGATTCCAATGGCCTTTAACTTTTTCCTCATATTACAGCCATTAGGCTTGGTTTGTTCTTCATTAGGTTAAATTTTGTAGATTTTGTACATTTGTATAGGGTAGCAGAGTTATATATAGCTTAGTCTACTGAGAAAAATAAGTCTAAATATATCTGTAACTAGGATCAAACTCACGAGTTAGGGTTGCAACTTGAATCGAACTTGATCCCAACTAAAAAATCAACTTCCAGTTTTATATATATATATATATATATATATATATATATATATATATATATATATATGTATATGTATGTATGTTAACTAACAGACTTAGCTCTTAATTATTAATCAATTTAATGTTCTCTCATTATTCTGTAAATAAACAATTATATTCATTTTAGCAACAATAAATTCAGAAATATCGAACATATATACATATATAGCCCGAGCTATGCAATTTTCTGTATCACTAAT
Organism: Hofstenia miamia; assembly: GCA_900660155.1. NCBI lineage: Eukaryota > Metazoa > Xenacoelomorpha > Acoela > Hofsteniidae > Hofstenia > Hofstenia miamia. Next base: position 1,014,638 of record CABFPE010000044.1, read on the forward strand.
TGATTAGATGCAAACGTTTAGAGTAATGAAACTAGTAGTCTTCGATTTTCCCATGAATTAAAGTCGTTCATTAACAGAATGTCTTAGGGGAACACATCCATTTTGCTAAATTCGCATACCTGCGGTAATTTTAAACATGCCGAAACTGCAAATCAAATCTTATTGAATAATCAATACATTATTTGCATCTGAAGATGTGGCAGCAAGCAAAATGCATATTAAACGTACATTTCCAGTTGCGTTTAAATTAAAATAATGTAACAAAGGTAATTCATCGCAAAAGTGTAACTGCTTTTACTAAAATTGCTTCAACAACACAATTATGGAAGTCACATTTTATAAAATTTTTGAATTATCTTGAAAATGTGAATTAAACTACAGACATTATTTGCATTTTTCGACGCAACAGTGACCAACTCCCGAACCAATTTTAAAATCAAAATTCATTTGTCGGATATGAACAAGGGCTGTTCAATTTCGTCTTTATAATTCGAAATACAATACATTAAGATTGGCTTTCAATGTTCATATATGATTTTCCCATGGAATCTTATAAAGTATTCCGTGGATTGCGTGTTCTTCAGCAATACTTTTTGTCAAAAGCTAATATATTTGACAGCTGTGAAAGACCATGTCATCTTCCGTGTTAAACAAAACATTCAATATGTTAACACATAAAATTAATAATTAATAGTAGTACCAGCAGATGTTTTATTGAATAAATCAACAATAAATATATGTTATACGTTGTATCCTTTGTGTGAAATGGGCAATTGCTAACAATATAAAGTTGTGAATATGCATGATATGATGGAATAGTTTTATTCCAACGCACTCCTTGTAAAAAACTGGATTCTGGAGCAGAATGATGCTGCAACTCTCCACACTTTTCAGTATATATAATATATGTATTTATTCATATAATATATATATATATATATATATATATATATATATATATATGAATCTATATATATATAATTTTTAAAATTTATTTTATATACTAAATAATTTATTATAAAAGTTTTGTTGCACATTTTTAAAGAACTTCATTCATATATTTTATGCATTCATGTCTTTCAATGCCAGGTTAAAATAAGTATTCTATTTTTATATTATACTGTATGTAAGTTACTGTATATGGATGCATCTTATTCTTAATATTACATTCTTAGGATATATAGATACAACTGGACTTTGATAATTGTCATTTGTGAGCTAATTTAAATCAGTTTAAGGGAATTGATTCAATTTGTTCCTTTCTTTCCTTTTGTGTGGTTCACCTCACACAAATTTTGCATCACATCAAACGTTAGTTATTCCGCTCTAGCAACAATCGAAATTGCACGAAAAATAATTTTTCAGCAGGAAAGCCTCTCAACATAATGCGGGAACTGGGAATTTAACTAACTAAGAACATTGCACCCTTGGGACCGGTTTTGAGAGTTTAGAAAATAATGACTTTTAATGACATTTTACAAATTTATATAGATGTGATGAAGAGTATATTTGATACTTACATTTTTCGAAATCCGTACAATTTCTGCAAAATGATGTTTTAGAATTAATTACTACTATGTGTATAGTATAAATAAGAAACAGTAGTAAATTTTTCGAGTACTTTTTTGTAAGGTGTATACCATAACTTCGACGCGGTTTTTGATTTCCGATAAAGTACAGTTTAGATTCATACATCGAGCTACTGCTATCAATATATTTTCTATACGTTCTGAAAAATGGTCTCACACAGTCTTTAGCATTATTAATGATCCATTTTGTATTATTTTAGCGCATTAATCATTGCATTCATTTTTTTAAAAATATCGGTTTTAGAATGTAATTTTTAATTGTTCGATATCTTGGATAAGTGAGATTTAAATTTCAATCATTGATGTATGGTCCGATAGATTGAAAAACATAAGTCATTGAACGATTCAAAATTTCCGATTACGACAAAAACTGATCATTATTATTGACAATTAAAGGAATGTCGTTTCATCCCCAACTGCTCCCCATGAAATAAAGACAGCAACAGAGCGCAACGTTGTTCTTGTTCATGTGCATAACTATCGTTGCCAAGGTCACTCAGCCGATGTGATCAAGAAAAATCTTATGGAGTTTGATGGCTGGATCGTCTCAAAAGGCGCAATAAAATGTCTTTGTCTTGTTTGTTTCAATGGTGATGATGACGAATTTGAAATGATGCTTTTGGAATTGAATGATGATTTTGATGAGTGATAATCAATGATTCAATATCTATGTTAATTGCTTTTAGATGCACATATACCATGAATACATAAATTTTGTATGAATATGCTTTCATTTCATATTTCGGTTTGAATCATTAAACGTTAATCGAAAACTTAGAATTTTATAACCAGTAATTTATTTTTTAGTGTTTATTGCGCCTTGAAATTTTTAGAAATATGCTATCTTGAATTATGAATTTTCTTAATTTGATTGCAATTTAAATAAAACTAACATCAAGAAAAGTGTTGTTTTTGCAAAAATTTTTCAGAAGATTTTCCAAACTTAGCTTCTATGCTCTAGGACAGATACAGTCATGTGATAAAAAGAAACAACCGAGTGACGTAAATTTTTTTGTTAAAATTGACCTATCATTGGATAATGAAATATGGAGGTCCTAATAATTATTGGAAAATTAAAGATTAAAATTCACTAATTGCATTAATCGACTACAACTTTTGCCATCACAAAGAAATATAACACAGATGGCTGTAATAAAATAGTATAAAAAAATAGAGTTAATGTGTCTATGCTATTTTCTGCACGGAGCAATCAATTATTAATGGCTAATTATCAGTTGTCATCTTTGAATTTAATTGATTATCAAATCATTTTTAGTAATTTTTGCGATCATAGAGATAAATGTAATTTTAACTAGAATAAAGTTATGGATTTTAATCTTAGTTTAGCCATTCGTGGATTAATGACAACTAATATTCGTATATTCAACTAAATTTGCTTCATTTAGAATGTGACCATCACTCTTAGCAGTGGCGTACTCAAGGGAGAATATGGTAGAATTTCCCGTCAGGTTTTCAAAATTCAAATTTATATGGTTAAATCAAAAAAAATTTCACAAAATATTTAAAATAATTAAAAACTAAGGTGCAAAATTGTATATTTAGGGGCTATTTTTCAATATTTTCAAACTATTTTGAGGGGTTTTACCCCACTTTTATAATTCATTTGTCATAACTGAGTAGTCCACCTTTAGAAAATCTTCCCTACTCCTCTGATATTTACTGCTTTGCTCTTAGATTTTTGAAATTGGGTAGTTTTTGATCAGCTATAGCAGTATGCAAAACTGTGACTCTCACAAAAAATTTATTTTTTAATCCTAAAATTGTTTGCTGTATGTATAGAAAGCTTCAATAACACTACATGCATATTCCTAAACATTGGGATATTTATTTATTCTCATTCAATGAATAAAGTATTACAAATTCTGTGCCTATATTTCTAACCATACACCATTTGCTTTATTTTACATGAAATATATAAATTTATACGTGCATGATCAATGTAATATTTTCAACACTCTCACTAATCTCCACCACATTGAAATATATATATATATATATATATATATATATA
>CABFPE010000044.1:1026117-1038792 GCA_900660155.1 Hofstenia miamia
TCTCTGTGCATGAAACCACAGTTGAAAGAACACTGAAAAAAAGTGGAGTTACAAAAATTGGCAGAAAAAATCGACTTCTGATTACAAAAGAACATCAAGAAAAAAGATTAAATTTCGTGAAAGATTGGAAAGACTACACTTTTGAAGGTGTTTGGATAACTAATGAGTGCGTATTTCAACTACAGAGAAGCAAAGTACAAGTGTGGTCGTCAAAGAAATGTCAAAGACCAACAAAAGCGGTTCCAAAGTTCGACCAAAAAATTATGGTTTGGGGAGCACATTCATATTGTGGGTTTTATTTGAAAATTTTAGACGGAAAGGCCACAATCGACAGTCGAAGATATTGCCAAATTATAGCTGAATTTATGCCTTATGCTGATGCTTTATATGATGATGGATGGATACTCCAACAGGACTGAGCAACCCCGCACACGTCAGCAAATACGATCGTCTGCCTGGCAGTTTTTGTTCGCTGTAAATATTTATCATCGTTGTAAGCGTTATATCTGATACTTTCAGAGTTAATTTAAGTTTTAATTACCTAACGCAAAGTCGTATTATTTTTAATTACAGATTTCCCTAGCTGCTGATTCGATTAACCTTTTAGATATAACGAAATTTGGTAAATTGGTCTTTATTTTTTCTGATATCTTTATACATATTCTATATTTTTAATTGTTATTTATGATTAGTATGTATAACTAATTATAGAGCATCGCTTCGGGTACAGCAGTGCTATTGGTAACCGTATCTGATTACCAATAACTAATCTGTACCCTAGGGGATGAAGTAGGAATTAAGAGAGTAAAGCTTTATTTGCATGTACGATAACAAGCCAATGTGCTCTTTCAACTTTCAATGAGTTGAACGTAGGTACTATGTTTTCGTTATTTCTTCGTCGGCCGGAGTCCATCCAACTATCAGAAGAATTACCATGATCTTTCTTCTCTGGGTTGTTATTGGAGTACACAATTGGTTCCACGTTATCTAGCTAAATTGCAGATAAGAGGCAAATTACAATTTATTACTCTCTTGTGTTGTTTGGTTAGAATGTTCCACCGTGAAATGAAGATTCCGAAGTATTGAACATTCTACAATATATAATCAATGCGTTTAGGTACAACGAGNGTGGGTTTTATTTGAAAATTTTAGACGGAAAAGCCACAATCGACAGTCAAAGATATTGCCAAATTATAGCTGAATTTATGCCTTATGCTGATGCTTTATATGATGATGGATGGATACTCCAACAGGACGGAGCAACCCCGCACACGTCAGCAAAGACAAAAAATTGGTTTTCTGAAAATAATATCCAGTTTTTGCAATGGCCACCAAGTTCTGCTGATCTTTCTCCAATCGAAAACGTGTGGCAGATATTGAAAAATGACGTTGAGAAGAAAATTCCGAAAAATATATCCGATTTAAAAGAAAAAATCCAAGAAAGTCAACACATTTTGACATCTGAAATGAAGTCCAATTTAATGAAATCAGTTTCAGTTCGTTTGAATGAAGTTATTTCTACAGGAGGAAAACAAATTAGACTTTGATGCTTTTTACTTATAGTCCTTTAATGTATCTTTAAAATCTTACCTTTCTTGAGTAGTTACGTTCAGTAGTTCAAAAGTAATATGCCTTTTTCTAGTGTCTTTTTTTGCAGCCAACTATATATATATATATATATATATATATATATAGTAGCATAATCTCGGGGAATTAACACATTTGTATTATTAATGGTCATTATGAGATGTTTTCTTCGGTGCTATTAATTATGTGTTTATGCTTATTTTGATTGGTCGCTAGCTTCGAGTCACCATTAGTTTGTGCATATATTAATTTGAATTGTTATTCAATGCTCGATCGTCTGCCTGGCAGTTTTTGTTCGCTGTAAATATTTATCATCGTTGTAAGCGTTATATCTGATACTTTCAGAGTTAATTTAAGTTTTAATTACCTAACGCAAAGTCGTATTATTTTTAATTACAGATTTCCCTAGCTGCTGATTCGATTAACCTTTTAGATATAACGAAATTTGGTAAATTGGTCTTTATTTTTTCTGATATCTTTATACATATTCTATATTTTTAATTGTTATTTATGATTAGTATGTATAACTAATTATAGAGCATCGCTTCGGGTACAGCAGTGCTATTGGTAACCGTATCTGATTACCAATAACTAATCTGTACCCTAGGGGATGAAGTAGGAATTAAGAGAGTAAAGCTTTATTTGCATGTACGATAACAAGCCAATGTGCTCTTTCAACTTTCAATGAGTTGAACGTAGGTACTATGTTTTCGTTATTTCTTCGTCGGCCGGAGTCCANTATATATATATATATATATATATACATAAATACATTTCTTAAGAAACCTCCCTTTTCTACTGACATAATAAGAAAATAATTTGACTACATTACTATATCAATAAAGATGTACCGCTATGAAAACGTAAGAAAAGAAATATTATCAGGAAAAATTTGCAAGCTTAGTTTTTTGCCTGTATCAATGACGTGAATTTAGTTTCACAAATGCAAAGAAGAATATATTTCGGCAACGCTTAGTTAATTACAGCTTCTTAATTATCGAAATACAATAATGTGCATCACATAAAAGAGTCAGTAATCTTCTTAGACGATTCTCACACTGAACTGGTGACAAATATAAGCATTTCACCATTCATCCTTAATTGCCTGAAACCAGCAATGTAAAATAAATTGGCAAGTTCTTCATTTGCTACAGCAAATTTAAACAGTTTAATCTAATAGATCCAATTCATTTTGCATCAGTCTACTTTAGCAACAAGAAAAGGTTTCGAATGTATTCATTTCGGAATGTACATAGCGTAATCTGCTTAACGAATCTTCGCGACCAGGATAAACGTCTTGCAAATGTGACTAAATTCAGTTCGTCCCCATACCTTTTAAGAATACTAAATGTTTTCTATTGGGTTTACTAAGAGATAAATGTAATATCTACATAACAGTTTTGTATGTCATGCTGCTGGACGAGAATAACTGCTGAACGAACTTCTTCAGAACCTAACAAATGACCTGTGCCGCTCCTCAACTCTAACAAGAATACTTGGAACGAAGATATTATTGTCATATTGAGGTCCATCAACAGCTGAAAGTTGGCTTGAGTGAGATACCGATTATGTAAAGTTGACTGTTGAGAAAAACAATGAAAGCGTATTGAAGGTTGAAAAGAGGAGAGTAACGGTGCTATGACCTTTCTTTCTGATCATAGGGTAAGTTCTGGGCAATGATAACTACAAATTGCAACTGTTTTTATATATTTTATGGAGAAATTTAATTCTTAAGCCAAAAACAGATCTGCAATATTGACTTATATTTAGTTTAAGACAGAAGTTAAGCCAGCACGAAACTTACTGTCACTGTTAAATTAACACAATTGTATTAAAATTAACATTTTTTAGTAATCTAAATATTTAAAAGCAGAAAAGTTAGAATAGCAAAATCATGTATGTTTTTGAATAATTCTTTAATAGCACAATTTAGCACTATTGTCATTACTCTTAATAACCATCCATCCAAAAATGGAAATCGGCTAAACATTTCAGTGACCAATAATTTTTTTTTAAATGTGCCCGAGCCCTGCCGTGCCCTGCATTTCCCGACCCATGTCTACTTCTGTAATTAGCTCAATTCGAATATAAATATCCAAAAAGCTTTTTATTGCTCAGTGATTGTACTTTATTATAGTGAATGCAGTGGCCGATTTAAGGGAGGGGAGCTATGGGATTGCAGTCCCCCTGAAAAAGTAAAGTGGGGTGCAATCCTAGTAAAAAAAACTTTGGAAAATTTAACAAAAAAATTTCAAGTTAGTTCATTTGCAAAAGTGTTCATTATTTGCCAAATATTTTAGGCGAATTCCAAATAACTTGCACACTTTCCAAAAATTTGCAAACTTTCCATTAATTTGACAAATATTGGCTAAATTTCTAAATTTTCTCAAATTATTTTGCATATTTCTTAAAATATATCCAACATATTATCATATGCAATATTATGCAATGTATCTACTGTCCACCAAACTTAACTATTTAATAAATTATAAAAGCAAATAACGAAACTTCTTACACAGCATACGTAAAACTGTGTACAGTTTGTAAATAAAATAATACTTTTTTCAACGAAGGTGCCAAGACACTTCATTACTTCCCACATAATGAAGACAACACAAGCCATTTGAATTCTTCTAAAATTCTATGTCATACACAATCATCACATCACGATGGTGTCGGAAGCCTTAGTAATAATTCTTTTGATTTTTTAACAGTTTGGAGAATTGTGTTAAAAGGAACACGGACAAGTGTACCAAGCATTCTGTATGAAAAACTCAATATGTTTTAAAAAACAATTATAAATTTTCTATTTCAAATATTATTAAAAATGTATTCACAATATTCTTGATTTTTTTACATTTTTCTATATTCAGACAATGAATAGCAAATACTCAATATTACAGAAAAAGGTATTACTAAAGATAGACCATCTGTAAATGCTAAAATTGTGCTTCAAATTATAAATAATATCGTTACAGCAGAATATATAATCAATGAAATACTAATAATTTCTTTTCCTCTCACCAAGTTTCAAACAACATAGGTTTTCTAAAGATTCACAATGATGGTGATATAGTCCACAGATTTATGATGAAATGGTCCCATTATATCCGCAATATGCGACTGATAGTGGTACTTAATGGGACCAACTTGATTCAATATTTGATCTTATATTAAATTTGCTAAACTAGATAGAATACCAAAAATAGTTGTATATATATATATATATATATATAAAAGTCTACATTCGACATATTAACGTAATCAAAACGAATTCGAACAAACTCCATAGTAGTAATTGCGAACTAGGCAGGGCCGTGGCTAGGGGAGGGCCAGGGGGCCATGGCCCTCCCCTGTTGGGCCAATTGGCCCCTCTTCCTCTTGGCATCCTGGATACAAAGCTCCACAGTATTAATTCTAATATTCTGTAACTAAGTTAGAGTAAATATATTTTAGTTGAAATATATAGAATACTAATGCCATTTTATTTAAAAATTCAATGAAAAAGTGTGATAATTTTTCATATGAGTAAAACTATGATTAATTTATTGAACTTTGCGGTTCCATGGCCTCCCTAAATTTCAAATTCAAGCCACGGGCCTGGAACTATCACATCAAAAGGATCTTTATGATTGTTATCATAGCGTGTAGAAAAATGCAAGAATAATCAAAATTTCATCAAGTATCGAATGAAAATTATTATGCAAAAATCCCATTTATAGTTTTTAGTAACAGTACCCCCATCATGAATATTTCCGAAAGCTTCAATGCTTCAATTCTATTTATTACGTAAATATTCAATTTCAACATATGCTGATTTTTATATACATTATTATTTACATGTGCTGGTGTATTGCAAATTTGGATTATTTACAGAAATTATATGAACATATTTATGTCCATAAATTTGATCTTCTGCATATTTTTGGTAACTTTCTTCCTCTTAGCATAGTATAAGCAAATAGTTTTTAAACACAACCAGAAAAATTATATATACATCTATATATATATATATATATATATAGCCTTGATATATAGTGTGCAATAATTCGTGCTGCTTTGCACCAACTACCGTTTTGCAGAGAAAACAGTTTTTATTAAAATGCGTACTTTATGGTCTTTTAGGCCTCATAAACTATGCATTTATTTGAAAAGTACAATGTATTATATATATTAAATAAGCAATATAATATATTTGGATAATATCTGTATATAAATATTTATTACATTTTTCCAATTAAATATCAATCGCTCTCAATCACAACAATTATATTTATGAAATAATTTCTCTTTTTTTAACAATTACTCCTAATTTCTTTATGAATCGGTATTTATGTTATCAATTACATTACTACAAAAGCTCTTTATACATTTTCTTTAACCAATTAGAAGATAAATAAACGACGGTGGTGTGGATTGATTTACTAAGCCGTTGATTATATGAGTTGCATTAAAGGAACATTTGAAAAATTTTAAAACTAGTATTTCTCAGTCCAAAGAAAAAATAAAAAAGATTAATTTGGTAATTACTAGAAGCAATGTAGCCAGTGTTGGATCTCAATGATCTTTCATGCGCAACACAGCACTCTGGCGAAAACCAAATAGTGCCTTAGCCTCTGACTGATTGAGAGTTCTTTGCTGCCTCCTCGTGGCGAGATCCGGATAGTCAACCTAGTCCTTCGACTTAGTTGTCGTGCTTCCCGTACGGGTTCATGTCTACGGTTGATGAACGAAATGCTTAGAACTCCCCCTTCTGCGGAGCGGCGAACCCTTAAGGGGAAGGTTTAGCTAAAAGGAAAATGAGTAAGACAATGAAGAGAACCAAATACTTGCTACCACAAGGGCGTGTGGGACACAGGACTGATCAAGGCGATCAGGGACGTCCTACCAGATTTGGTCTATTCAATGTTCGAACTCTAAACGACGGAAAAAAATTCCGTTTAAAGTTTAGCACTTTCATTTAACATCACCTAAAAATTATTTATTTAACAGATCTGTTTAACAGATTTCTTATAAAATTTTGCTGATTAACAGAAAATAGAAACAAAAATTATATTACATATATTTGTGCAACTGGCCTCATACATATGTTCGAAGTAAAATAAAACATTGCATATTTTTTATCATTCCAGGACATCCACATTTTTGGCGGCTTCCACCAATAATGGTATTATGATAATCCAATACATGGAAGCCAAATAGATATTGAAAATACTAGTCCTTACCGAGCTCGAATATCAACAATAACCAGAGAAAAATATCAAATTTTATTTTGGTCTTGTTTTTCACAAGATTTAAAAAAATATTCGACACATTTTGAAGGACCGCATCCCATTTAGTCGTATTGGACTTGACTCTATTGAATAATCACATAAAAAGGCATATTTCTATCATTGTAGGGAAATATAGTAATAGCGTAGACAACATATTTCTAACATGGAAAGCCAAATATGTCAATGGTATTCCAACGAAAGCCAAAAATTTTGAATAAATAAAATATTTGCTAAATAGATTTGTTTGAATGCAATATCTGGCTTAAACAAAAGTTTAATTTAGGTTTGCAATGAGTTCTGAAAATAATTTCTTGGAACAATATGCTGGAACAGATAAAATTACAATCGTGGAATTCATGAAAATTTGGAAATATTATGACAAAGATTGCAGTGGTACACTTGACACAGATGATGACAACAATGAGTTTGAGTTGTTTGTTAAAGACTTCCTAGGTGTCTTACTGGGTGACAAAGTATCTGATGCAGAAGTAAAGGACATTACCAATTATTTCTTAGAAAACCATGACAAAAATAAGGATAGAAGGTACACCTATTTTATTTGTACATATAAGGATTTGTGCACAATCCCAGCGAAGTGCAAACTTGCATAACACACAGAAACAGTTGTGAGTTATGGCTTTTTAAGCAAGCTGAAAGTGTCCCTAAATGATCAAAATTTTTTGTAGAAAAACTTTCAAAATTGATCACATTTTGTTTCTAGATATACTTTTATTGGATGGGGGATAAACATTTATGAACAATAGTGACTAGTTTTTGCGCAATTTCCCTGGATGTTCTAGAATTTTGATTGAATTTTTTGCATATATATAGTTCAAGTATTAAATGATTATATATATATATATATATATATAAATGTAAGATGTAGACTATTCTTATCAACATTTGAAGGTGATGGCATTAAAGAGTAGTTGTATTAATATTAAACCAACTCCCAAAACATATACTATATCACTTTGCACATTTGGATAAAATATGTAACTAAAAAGAGGTCTTGAATGACGAAAAAATCGCTGAAATCTATAAGCGTGTGTTATTGTTAAGTTTATAATGATACATTTTAATATTAGACATTTCCAATTCCATATACAACGATACTATAAACCTATAAATAAAGCATGAAATGCGAAATACTAAATTGCGATTTCTAATGCTTAAAATTGAATGGCAATGTAAAATGTTGTTTTAGAGTACTTGAAAAAACATCTCAAGGCTATGCAAATGTAATTAACATTTTGTATGCCATAAAATAGTGTAATTGAAGATATTTTATCATTTTAATCTAAAGAACGATTTTAGTTTCCAATTATATCCGTCGTAATCATACATCTTTTAATTAGAACAGTGAAATTATGAAACCAAATTTAATACAAACAAGCGCTTAATAATTTATATATTCGATCAAAAAATTAAAGAAACAAAAATATCTATGCATTGACAAAACTTAAGTATCTGGAACAATCATAAAGCACTGATTTTTAATTTTGCCAAATATGTTTAAAATATTGTCTAACACAATTCATTTGTGAAACAATTAATGATGATATTAACAAAAATTCTCTAACCGTAGTTGCATCTCCATTGCAATTTAATCATATCTATGCAACTAACCGCAGTAACATGAAAGAATTGCAGTGAAATTGCTTTCGCGCATCAGTGGGCTTTATAATCAGAGACTTATTAATAATTTAAGAAAATATTATTAAAAATAAACTATCTAAATAGAACCGTGTTCAATTTTAGCAACGCTTGTTTACCTTAGTAAACAATTTTTGCTTACTTTCATAAAAGAAAACTTTTGACAGGTTCAGAAGCTTTTTTGAAATTTCACAGTGCAACAATTGCTTTTTGCCTATCAACCACTAAATAATTCGATCTGAAATAAGGTGATTTGTAAATCACAAATATGGAATTTTGGACTTTTTAAGAAGAAATATATCCCATGCTATTGTTTTTTATTACATAGAAATATGATCAAATAATGCATTAACCTTTGCAAGTTTTTACATTGTTATTTGCAGTTATCGACAAACGAAGGTCACCAACCTGTGCATTGTAAGAAACAATTGAATCCTTATTCATCTTAATGTCAAAAGAGATTAAACATACTACCAATATAAAAACTAAAATAGTCTCGAAATTGCAGATTTGCAGTAAAATACTAATAATTTAATAAATTTATTCTATTTTAATTAACCAAATTATGAATGTCTCTAATGTGCCATAAATTTTACAAAATTGTTTCAATATGAATTGCCAAAATTACATTTAAATTGATTGAAAATTGTGAGCCCGTTATAATAATAGACTATAATAGCGGATTTTAACAATTTTATAAACTTTCAAAAATGAAAACTTTTCAATTGAGTTTTACAACTTTTTCATCTTAAATTTGACCTTTCATATTATATATGATAGCTTATACCTGTTTTGGTTCTACTCTAAGAAAAATGTGCTTTACATAAAAATTCATGATTAGCTTACAGTATTGCCAACCGAGTTGAATACAAATACCAAAAAGTAATATTTTTCCAAAGTTGTAGCTTAGCTTTATGAATAAATTAATGAATTTCCATTCTGCAGTATTATTGGCAAATTGGTTTACTATATGAAGCTCTATACTTTTAGTAGACTGGGAAACGTGTACTTACGATCCGACCCGACCCGACCCGAATGAACACTAGTCGGGTTGCGGGTTATTCATGATCGTTTGGATGGTAGAACTCTAACAGATTTAAGGAACTTTGCAAGAACTTCCATATTTGAATCTTTCAATTTCTTAAAGATTTCAGCTGTCTTTGTATTTTAAATTGATTTTGTATAGTTTTTATTGATAAATTTATGCGAAGGCGGATCATGATTAAAAAATGTGACCTATTTCCCAACCGGTTTATAGACGCAGAACATGTTATTGATATTAATTAATAACTAATTGCACGAGATTTGAAAAGTAAAACTTTTCTACGTGGAGAATTTACATTGTGAAATCCGAGTAGCATAGCACCACTTTTAAATTGGAATTAGACGCGAGTATTTTTGTTGCTCCAAAATACATACTTCCCAATTTTTTGATAAGAGTTCGCTCTTTATTTGTTCATGTGTCATAAATTGATATTCTAGATGGAATGGAGGCACACAATTTAAGTGGCATTTCTAAAACTAACCGACATAGTGTTTGTCTGCATGCAATAACACATTCAATTCTCAAACAGTATTCTTATAAAAAATCTGAAAATGATACTAATATTTTTAAAAATTTAGTTAGTCGAGTCACTCACAGATGTAAATTCTGATAGAAAATAATGTCACACAGACAGACATTTTTATGAAGTACGATTGAAAATAATATGAAATGTGCCATCTTGGTGCTGTTTGTTAATGTGTATAAGATACATCATGCATCAAGTACACTTCAAGAATAGGGTAGCAAACCAATAAAAAAATTGAGAACTCAGCAGAATGTCTTAAATTTTGAATGTTTCACAATATAATTATAAAAGTTAATATGAAACAATACCGTCTATGAAATTAATGCACAGCGTAATTTCATGTTTTGCTAATGTACACGTAGTAAATGATGAAGTTTCAATAAAATTGATCACAATTATAAAAATGACAACAGCTCCCGTGCTCCCCTTACTGTATGATGTAGTATCAACAGGTGCAAAAGAGAATGATTTTAATTATATGTATGCCGGGTTGAACCGGACTGGACCATTTCCAGCTCTAAGCCAACCCCACCCTCAAATCAATGCTTCACGAAAAACTCTATAAATTTTCTGAATTAAAAGAGTAAAAGTGCTAAATTATTTAGTCTATTTGCTGGATAATAATTGTAGCTTACCTCTAACCAAAATCGTTCGCCTCCACTGATATAACTTCACTTTTTCATTGTGAGCCTTCAACTTCAGTTTGCCATAGATCTTCTTCTTGAAGTATACATTTTTATTTAGAATTTTGAATTTAGGTTTGATCTGAATGAGATGCTGGAAATTCTACCAGTTGAGGATAATCTATTGACATCCTTTAAAGGAACCCTTAGCGAACAAGATTTCAACGACGTCTTCTCTCACTATGATGCCGATGGCAATGGTAAGATTCAGGAAGAGGAACTTAACGGATTTGTTAAAGATTTAATGACCAGAGGCAAAACTGAAGAAGACAATCCCCTATGGAAAGAATTGGAGAAATTTAAAATGGAGCTTTTGCAAGTAGCAGACACCGATGGCGATGGCATGTTAGATAAGACCGAACTGAAAATGTACTTCAAAAAGTACCTTAAGAACTAGTTTTGCAATTGCTTTCTGGTAAATGGAAATTTATTATATTTATGCATTTATAATCGCTATTTTGCTAATGTTTAGAAGATTAGTAGAATATATTGTTTTCTAATATTTTTCTACTGCTGCAACTTTTAGAAAGTTAGCATTTTATTAAAATTATTGCTTCAGGATATTTATTTGCCTCGTATTCAGGGTTGAATGTCTTAAAAATGTATGTTAGATGATTGTGCGGGATCATCCAATACTATGGGACTAGGGTCCATTATTACAAATAGAAACTATATCCTGAGATCATTAAATGAAGAATTGGACGAGACTGCGACAAATCCAATGTGGTAGCGTGGGATGGCTATCCAAAAATTTTAATCAGAAGAATCCCAGGAAGTAACTATTGATATTGATATTGGAATTGCTATAATGCAAATGGTTCGCGAAATGCTTTCTTCTACGAATACTCATGGAAATACGTTTACTCCAAACTCCAGATGTTGTCTTCCAATTATCAATTTCTGCCTAAATTCTATTCCTCTTTTATTTCTACATTCGGTGCTTCTGTACATCTATGATTAATTTATGCTGCTATATTTTCGCTTCATTGAGATCCCTCTGTTTGTTGTGTGCTTAGGGTCAGAGTTTATTAATCCAATCTGAACAATTTTGGATAATCGTATTATTTGCTGTGCTGTATTATTAGTAAAACAGCATATGTTGAATCACTCTTCTCATTTGAGATCCTGAATGTGGAATTGAGCAATCTTGTGTGAATTTAGGTTTCTGCACTATGGTTGGTTCCAGTTCAAAACCACAATATCCCCTGAATATTATTTTCTAATGAGTGAGCCTACTTCCTGATTTGAAACTAAAAATGAACCAGCCGTCACTGGAAGAGATCATAGTAAACATGTTATTCGTGATTTTTAAATTTTTTACAAATATTGTTAGTCGACTTTTAGAGTTTTTATTCTGAAGGAGTATATCTTTATTAAAATGCTGTTTGCAAGTGAGTTCTCTAATTAAATTTAATTATAATTTTCAAATAGACCTAATTTTAGGATAAAGTGAATCAATAATGTAATAAGGACAAAGAGTGCAAAAGTCACACTTAAGCCATACCGAAAGACAAAATTGCACAAAGCACTCTTAAACATAAAACGTGAGGAACAAATTAAATCCATTCGAGCCTTTATAGCTTCGACCTTTGAAATCTGATCACAAATATTATATAGACTATATAAACATCGCAATCTAGAATTGTATGTAAAACAATTGCTGAAGCGCTTTTCAAGCATGTAATGTTCGATGATTCTCTTGCAATTGAAGTATACTAATAATAAAAGCAGTTATTTTAGAGGCTAAAGTTATTTATGAAGACAACAGTATCTAAATGTTAAGTTTCAACATTTTGCCAAATTGCAATTTATATGTTTGAATTGCTTCATTTTGAATGTACATGTGCACACAAGAAAAGATATATCTGTGCACCATATATATATATATATATATATATATATATT
>CABFPE010000044.1:1083862-1098372 GCA_900660155.1 Hofstenia miamia
AATACCTAATGGCATGTGATATGCCATAGTTTTTTCTAGTACCATTTTGAGTTGTCTTTGAGTGTGTTCGAAATGCTGACTTCTTGCAATATGAGCATACTATCCAATATTCCAAGACTGTATTCTCTCCATTTAGATCCACAGCAACTGGATGCATCATATAGCGCCAAACTTTTTCATTTTTATGAGATTTTTTATTTGTTGAAGTGTAAATTCTCCTAATTTAACTTTTTGTATAATTAGTGAATCAGATAAACTATCTGATAGCTCGATATCCATAACAAACAGTGAAATGCAAAGTAAAAGGATAAAGTGTTTAAATAAACAATTATACAAACTAGCATCTAACACATTTGAAGCAGTTTTATCCAACAGGGTCAGAAATTAAATGCTATTACAGTAAAATATGCCTACCTGTTGCCCCTCATAGAGGATTTGTAGTATAGAACTAGTGAATATAAAAACTTTTCATGCCTAGATCTTCGTAAGGCCCACTGGCAAGTGCCTATGAAAAACAAGATATTGAGAAAACTGCATTTTCTACACAGGAAAGTCTGTTTGAGTGGCAGTACATGCCTTTTGGGCTTTGCAATGCCCTCACTATGTTTGAACAATACACAAAATGAGTACTAAAGAATGGAAATCACAATTTAGAGCCAGGATTAATGGCATATATAGACACCATAATGATAGAAATTCGCATGGTAACAGAGCACTTACAGAAATTGTCAAGAACATTAAAAATTTTATACAATGTGAGTTTAAAAGTAAATGGAAATAAATGGAAATTCTAAAGCCAGAAGTATTGTTTCTCAGACAAGAGATACAACAGGGGTCTATAACCAAAAAAAATAATGCTAAGGATTTGATCAATAAAATTAAGACCCCTTAAACTAGAATGGACATACAGTGAATAATGAGTTACCTAAACTAGTAAATTTTTACCATCCCAAACCTAGTGGGAAAGACAAAGTTGATTTTGAAATTTCTTTATAGGAACATGGCATTTGAGTGAACCGTGCAGCATGTGGACAAGTTAAAAATCATACATGAGGACTTTAAGAAAATACCATCATTAAATACACCAAACTGTAACCTGCCTTTCATAGTCAATTGCAGCACTAGTACTGTGGACATTGGTGCAACAACCAATCTAGTAGGTAATGGAAAATTGTATCCAATACAATTTTTCAATAGAAAACTCTGCCAGATTAAACTTAACAATGGCTCTACCAAACTTGAAATGCTGACCCTGGTAGAGAGCCTAAGAAAATTTTGATATTTTGTATTAGAAAGACAGTTTACTGTGAGGACAGACAAGCACAGATTGCCATGGCTAAAAATGTTTTCCAGAGACCAGAGTAGCATAGTCACAAAAAGGATAGAATACCTCACAGACTTCAATTTCAAAATAGGACATTGCAAGGGAATGCTACATACCAATGCTGACCTATAGATGACCTTACCTCCATACAAAAGAGACTTGAGGAAATCTGAGGGTGAAGTGAATGAATTTGATTTTCTGCTCATGGCACAATATTAGGATTTGCTGGAGAATAACACAGGTAAACAAGATCACCCAATTTTGCCATCCTTATGAATGAAGAAATAGTGGCAGAAGAAATTAGACAATATTAAGAGAGAGATTCAGTAGGGAGGGAAACAAAAAATGTCATTATCCAAGTTTAATACTAAGTAAATTATCACAGAAGTACTTTAGAATATAAAATTTTAAATTGAAAAATAATTGTTTGTTGTACACAGTGAGTCATAATAATAGGTTGGCTAACCCAGAATATGATATAAGAGATCCAAAAGGTGCATCAAAAAGGAAACATTGGCATAATGCAAACAAAAAACACATTTAGTAGTTGATATGTCTGTACATGAGTGAGAAAGGTAGTAGAAGATGTAATTGATAAATGTGACATACTGGTGACACACATTACAAGAGAAAGAGAGTGGAGCTAACAAAAATTATGACAAAAAGGCCAAATAATATTGTCCTTGCTGTTTTAGAGAAACTCTTCTTAGATAATGAAGGGTATGAAAATGTGCTGATAATCATAGATAACTTCATGAAATATGCAACATTCATACCATTAAAAAAAGTGAGTGGATAGTAAATTTCAGCTACATGACAAAACTTGTGAAGATAGAGTTCTATAATTTGAAGGCCAATTGCTAAAAAATTGATGGAGAAAATGGAGGTGTTTAAAAACACTAGCAAAGCATAGCACCCACAAGCTAATGGGGTCATGGAGAGGCTGAACAGAACATTAATAAAGTAATTGCAGACAATGACTTCCAAAGTTGGAGGGAAGCATTAGTTGTCTGTGTTGCACATCACAGAATTTTTTCAACACATCAGTGCATAACACAATGAAAATAATACCAATTAAGGCAATATACAGGAGAGAATGTCATATACCTCTATCAATGTTGTTCAATAAATATACAGAGGGAGCTCATAATGAATATGTAAAAAAATTCATGAAAAATATTCAAGAAATTAATGAAACCATTTGGTGTAACACTAAAAGGAGCACCATGAGACAAGAACTTCATTATATTAAAAAAATGCACAGAAAACCAAATGAAGTAGGTGATATGGTATATAAATATACAGTAAAACCTACAAAAGATAAAACCAGGTGAGAAAAATTGAAAGCAAATGGAGTGGTCCTTATTGAATTGAGAAAAAGCTTGATCATAATAATTACTTACTAGAAAATTTTGAAATTTGAAACACACAGTGTTATGATAAATAATGATATTGAATTTGAAATAATAGAGTTACAATTTTGAGATGCCAGAATTGGAAAGCATGGAAGAAGAAGGATATGACAGCCTGTATGAAGGAAATACTAGAGAGGAATTATAAATGCTACCAGATAGAGCCACAAAGCATAAAAATATATATGACCCAGATATCTGGGATTTAAACATTTCAATTTTATTTAGGAATCATAAAAAACATTAAGAACCAGAGAAGGCAAATCAAACAATCAAGAGATGAGAACATGATGCCAACACCAAGGTAAGCAAGAAGGGTGAAAAGGAAATGTAAGGAGAGAGAGCTTCAAAAATGGACATCAATAGAGATTGATGAGAGAATTGCAGAACAGTTGACAGCTTTGCACAGCTTCCATTTGAGATCTGAACTGACAGACCTCTGCACTAAGGGGTCAGAGACTCAAGTAAGTATTACTAAGAAATGGGGAGTCCACAGGGTTGTCTTTCAAGATCTAAATTGATAGGCCCCAGCATTAAGGAGTCAAGTAAGGAGAAAAAATATAGTGTAAAATTTAAAAGTTAAAAAATGTCCTTTTAGTGCAGTGCAATTAAGTTCTCCTAGTAATAAAATGACCCCATGGGAATCATCTACCCATATCAAAGGAAAAACAAAAGGTCATATGTTGAAGAAAATCTTATATCAGTATTTTATGGCAACATGAAAAGCAAAACATTTCACAGATATAAATATATCAGAAGGACCACAAAGCCTAATAGGAATGGTGGGGATAGAAATAAAAAAGAGTGTGGTGCTATGATATTTCCATACATTATAGATGCAGAGACAAGACCAAAATGTAATGCATTGATACTCTATTATAGACCTGCCTTGGAACTATTGGAGAACAATGGTACACATATTTTGAAGGAAACCATAAAAAGATAACCTTAACAAATTTCTAGATGTGAACCACAAGATTAAGAAGACTGAGTCAATTAACATTGACTATTGGAATTTTTCACAACAGATGAGATATTTGATCAGAAAATAATGGAGAAGACTGAAATCTGATACAAATTGGCAAAGAAAGAAAAAATTTGTGTGGTACTATTACTAAGAGAAGAGAAGAGGCAGAAATACCAAAGCAAATCCAAGCTTTACACTAGCACATGGAGAACTTTATCATATTACATGTTAAAGAATATCACATTCTAGGCCTAGCAGATAAAATGCACTCAATTATGAAGCTACTATTCACCAATATATTGTGAAACAAGAAAATACCAGAACATAGATTAATGGTGGATGCAAGACTAGCATTGGATGTAGTGATGTAAGCACAATTGATGGAAAGAGATCAAACTGATGCAAACAATTGATGAAGAGTGGCTGAAGATAGACATAAAATGCCCAATAGGATGATACCATCATACCATAGAGAAAGTATTAGATGAAATACACATGCCATGGGAATTAAGAGATAGAGAAATATTTAACACATGGCTATTCAAAGAAGAGAACCTGCCAGAGATTTACTTGAAAGCAGCAATTTGGATACTGAACATTTTCTAGAAGAAGATCAGTTAAAACTACTTTTAAACAGAGAACAATTTGAATAATTATGTAGAAGAAGAAATATGAACTAGCATTATGTCTGGCCACCCAGAGAACCAAGAATTGGTTATTGTGTAAAACAACCATACCAATGTTGCCCCACAAATGTAGAGATACAATTTTATATCAGTACAAAAAACTTTTTGCTAGGCTCCCCAATGATAGTAATTAACATCACAGAAATGTGTCATTCAGATACACAGATATTCTTCAACACATTAAGAAAGTATATGCAGAGAACAACAAGTGAAACAAAATACAAATTTTATGTTACTGAGAATGGAGTGTTATGTACAGAGAGCCTAATGAGTGTGATGTTTACTCAATGAATAATGCAATTTTTCAGACTTGGGATAATGCATACCCTATGAGCTCATACAGTGACATATATGAAACTCATGGCACAATAACTAAAGAAGAAAATCATATTATTTACATGAAAGACACCAAACTAATAATAAATTTAGATCACTACCATGTAAGACACCACAGTGGCTTATAATTGAAGAAGATTGTATAGCAATTGTAGAAGAGATTGAACCCCCCCCAGATGGAAATAGAGAAAATTTGGCATGACAAGTGATCATGATACCATTGCAATGATGACAATTTTTCTTACAGAATTATTCATGAGAGAAAAAGTGAACAAATTGCAGAAACCCAGAATGGCAGTAGTGCTGGATGTGGAATGTGCAATGGCAAAATAATCACAAAGAAAAAAGACATGGATAGATTAAGATACAAGGGCTTGTTGACTTTGTCTTGGCAAAAAATAAATAGAGTGGTGATGTACTACCCAGTAACAATAGAAACACTCAGACTGGAGAATAGTAACAGATTTTGATAATATTCCACCTCATTTAGTGCATACATTCTTGATACAACTGATGCAGAGAGTTAAGAAAAGGAAACCATGAATGCACATTGGCATGCCAAACAGGCTTAACTGTATAAACAATTTAAGAGATCCAGAATGGAATATGAAAACATCTGTTTAGAAAAAGACTTGAACAGCTCCAATAGAAGGAGACAATAAGGAGAGAGTGTATGTTGATGGTAAACTTACAATCAAAGATGTGTGTCAGAAAGGTATTCTTGTACACTTACAGTTGATAAAAATAGAGAACATGATAAGAGATTTAGATCTACATGTATTAATTCTATTTTCAGGATCTAATGATATTGTCTGGTTGGATTGCTGGGAAAAGAATAATTGCTATAATGATGTAAGTCACAGATTTGAAATAATTACATTAATGATAAGAGCTGGAGTATCAGATCTGGAGGAGCTAACAATTTATGATGTGCTATGACACATTTCAGTGTTTAATGATTCAGTCTTACCAGGAATGTTTGTATCAGATACTTTCACACATTTCTACCAGAAATGCAGATAGATAGAGAGGATGCACATCAAAGTGATGTTGTCATGCTGATGACCTTCAAAGGGTTACACCTATACATGAAGCACTATTCAAAATTTGCAAGGAAAATAAACAATTTGCAGAGATAAATAAGACCCAACTTATATTCATTAGGTAGTGGTAGTGGAGAATCATTTGCCAAGATAATTACCAAAGCCTACAGATCATTGGCAGGACCTATGTCAGTACTCAATTAGTCTGCACTTGTGGGGGAATGTAGTATCACTACAATGGGTGTAATCATATCTAAATTATGTAAGCCATCTGATGCTTTTTAAATATTTAAGTTGTGGCTGTTTGTCAGAATATGATTTACTTATTGTGCCCATTACTTATTGTGCCCATTGTTTTGGATTATGAAATTAATAATTTCACCAAGTGTATTCTTAAAACAAATATTATTGCCATTTGATCAATTGTAAAAATAGTGCAGGAAATTGAATTTTAAATGGCAGGTATGATTGTCACTATGATAAAAATTTGATTATTAATACATAGCAAGGATGATTAAGATTTGAGTGATAACACATTGTTAATTACCGGTTTTTTGCTCTAATCTACTTGCATACAGTTCCATGTAGCCACCATCAGTGGTCCAATAGTGGGAAATGAGTGGGATTGGCGGCCTCCAGTCCCCACCAGTGAACCACTAGTGGAGAAGTAGTGGCAGTAGTGTCAATTGCAGCCACTCAGTGGCACCAGTGGACCATGTCTGAGTTAGTTTTAATAATAAATAATATATGAGGTAATTCTTGCAAGTAATATATTATTCATTATTATGTTTCTTAGATCTCATAAATATATATGATTCATTGGGAAGAGCTTTTTTGCAATTTTCTGCTTGAAAAAATTATAACATATATGTGCAGAATGAAATGTAAAAATAATTTATTCATGATTATTCCCGGAACTTGGAAATAATGTCTATATGAGAACTTCAAATTGGGCAAAGATGTCATTCATTTTCATAATATGTATATAGCAAAGAGTCTATTGAATACACAGAAACTAAAAAGGCAAATAGGGTTATTTTGTGTTTGTGATCTACTTATTTACATGAGGTAAGGTACTAACAACCATAAAAGTGAGGTGTGCTAGAAATTAATACATGTGAAACAAAACAGTAACACTATCAAAACTTGATTAAAATCTTATTACACATTAACTGTGGATGTCAAGTAATTGTATGACATTGGCAAGAGGCCATGTAGTTGTTAATTGTGTTGATATGGAATCAGAATCAAAGAGTTGAAATTGTCATTACCTAAATTACATCTGTACTAGTAATTTAACAGAAGTAAATTCTGAACTAAATTGCACCCATTGATATCTTTTTTACGCATTATGTCCCCTAATGTAGGTCTACTTATATAATTAGGGTCCTCTTGCATAAATCAACAGATATTACAACATATATATATATATTTTTTTTTAAATGTGATATTGCTAATATATGTAAGACAATCACAGCAAAAATGTTAATACAGATCACTGTCTGCAGACAAATTTCATAGTTGACAGCACCTTATGTTTCAATGTTCATTTTCAAATCATCCACCTTGCTTGCTTTTTATTTTGTTGATGTACCAATAAATCATTTAGGCCATCCGAATTTTGAAAAATAATTTTTGATGAGTTGTTTAATTTTTATCAATGCAGTTTAATGGAGAGAAACTATTTCAGATATTTATATAAATATATATATATATGTGTTAATTGCTTTTAAGTCTATGCTTTTCACTTTTATCAATGACATCTTCCACTATCCTACAAACACTTGTGCCAAGATGCCAACAGAAAAGGTGTTTTCTGTCTAGGTCATTGATTGTCTGTGCAAATATCATTTGCAGTAGGAAGGGATGACAAGCCTGTTGTTGCTTCTGGTTGCATGTTGCAGACCTCAAATCGGAAATCATACTTATTGAAGTACCTACAGTATGCACTAGCTTACTTATCTACTCATTCAGAGGTTATTATTGATGATAATTTCCTTGAAGGCAAAATCTTTTTGCTGCTCCTCTCATATCTTTATGGAAATCTCCTTATTAATTGTAATTGGCAAAATGAAATGACACAATTTTTCATCATCAATGGCTGGGATTTATTTTTAACCTCTCTACATATTTTGTTGTCTTATTGCTGATCTCACTCTATCAAAGTTAATGATAAAAAATTGAATTGGAAATTCCTTCCTATTGTCAATCTGGATAAGGGTTCCTCCAATTGTGCCCATGTTACCTGCACAATTTATAATGAATGTTGACTTATAACTTAGAGTAATTAGAAACAGCAATTACATTACATCATTGCAAATCACTCAAAACTCATCATCGCCTCTAAGCTCTTTTCAAATTTCTCTTCATTAGCTTAGAGGTGTGTTTGGGAACCATAGCAGTTCAGAAATTCTGTTTTTTTCAGAAAACTTTTTTACTTGTTGGTGCTTTCACCTGATCAATCTTTTCCTTTGCATGGTTCTCTAAGTTAATGGACCATTGTCTTACATTTCTAAACAAAAACATCATACATTTGCTGTCAATACCTACAAACATGCCACAATTAAGATCTTGATACTAAAATAGAGTTTCCTGAGATGTTCTTCAATGGTGGTATTAGCTATTGGGATATCATCAATATGTACTGAATTTATTGACTTTAATACTGCATATTAAGAAGAACTGATTACTTGTTATGAGGCTAAGCAGTAGTGCAGCTTGTGGTGATATATTAAATATTACATTCATATTTTTTATCAAGTAACCTTTTCCTTTGTGGACTTTTATTTTGTTTTATTGTTATATCTAGCTGTCATAATTTATCACAAAAAATAATTATCTACCTTTATTTACAGTGTTTTATTAGACATTTTCACTGAAAAAATAATTTATGTTGACAATGAGGTCCTTTTTACTTTTTGAAAAAACATCTCTGTAGTGAAAACAATGAGTAAGACTTTATATTTTTCTGAAAACTTAGATAATGAAAATTGGAAAAAATATTAAGAATTATTTAATAGAAACTAAATTTTTATTGTGTTTGTAACCTAATTGAATGCCATGGGAAACAAGACGGAGCAGTTCAGTAGCTCTATGCAAAACTGTTTATTATAAAAAGCATCTAAAAATTGCATTGCACAATTAATCAAAATGGATAGGGTTTTGTATTGTTTTGTATGTCTAATGGTTTACAAAATTAATGCAAAAAACAATTTACATACACATTTCATAAGTATTCAGGGCCATTTTTGTTAAAGAAAATCAAAATCAAATTGATAATGTATTTGGCATGGAATCAAGGGGATTCCATGATTTATCAAACCTAAATTATCAATTATTTACACTAAAAAGGGAATTGAAACAGAGTCAATTATATTCAATTTGTTGCAAGGAAGAAATAATAATCCATCAAAACTGAGAGCTGATTCAGTTATTGTTCATAAGTCAATGTGGATTTCTAGTACCATTAAATACAATATTTGCAAGTGAATCATAACATTAATTTTAAATTATGCTTTGTTAGACCACATTTTGTAATGGAAATGCTGAATATTAAACTTAACCTCCTAATTAAAAGTTTGCACATTTGTAGTAATCTATGAGCATTGTCCTCTACTAGAAAACAAATGAATTTAAAATGGTAAGCTATATAACTATTTTCTTTCAAATGATTGATGATAAAATATCAAGTTCAGCATCTAATCAAGCTAAAGACATATAATTTTCTATTTCTTGAGTTCTAATACTATGTGGTCTGCCTGACCTTTGTAAACCTTATATGGTTCCATTTTGATGATAAATGGTATCACTATGCACATGATTTACATGATTTATTTAATAATCATACTTATTTAAATATTCTTCTTGACTATGTTAGAAAACATGAAATAGCAATAATTTTCTGTTACAGAGTCTGTTTTTTCATGTTTATTCGTGAAAATCTGCAATTAAGCCACAGAATGATGAAAAAATGTTTGCAAAATATACAAAAGACTCATAAAACCTTAATGAATAAACATTCACATTTGGAATAAAGCATAAAATTGAATATCTATAGTTTAACGATGTTTCATTTTAATATCTGGTGATTTTAGCCAGCCTACAATAATTGTATGTATTAATATTATTGAATTATGGAAAAGCACTCTCTGTAGGACGTCTTAAAAAATTCAGTTTTGGTAAAATTTGTAAGCATATTTATTAATAATATGCTTGAGCTATGGGGTGTAAAATAACTGTTTTCTCCAAAATATAAAAAAACCAATTGATATATAAATTAATGCAAAACATTGTTTACTTTTGAATTTAATTTAAATTCTTTTTGTATGCTTTTTGTAATATTTTGGCAAAACTCAACTACATTTCATACCCTTAATGTTGTTTTTAATAATAGCTTTTTGAAGATTGCATGTAACACAAAACTTTAACAAATTTAAGCAATTATTGACATAGCTTTTGTAACTAATATAAGAAAAAGCCTGATCTATTAAAGAATTGATAATATTTGGTTGCTAGGCTTGTATTTGGTATTGTCTTCCTTAAAACTTATAAATATGTCTTCTTTCCATAATAAATATCCACATTTGCTTACATTGTAACAGCAAACAATTGAATAATTTCTCAAATGTTAATTTGCTTGCCTGTATCTATTAACCAAAATACAATTCTTAATACCATCTTTATGAATTTCATAAAACTAGTGTTCAGCAATGTGTGGGAGGATAGAGTTTTAATAAATATTGCTCTTATTTGTGCTTGAAATTGTAAATCTGGACTCTCTATACAACACACCCACTGAAATCCATGTCTGTGCATGGTTTGCAGTTTGAAAGTGATTGAATAAAATATTTTCAAAGTAGTAATTGAAAATGAATCAATTGAATAAAGCCTTGTTACAAAGCATACCCTAAAAAGCTAGTAGTTCAATAATGTTTGTCTTCTTGAAGTACTGCTTTTACCCTACTCATGCATCAGCCTAAATGAATTCTAATGTTTAGATCTAAATTTTCCCTTTCTCAAACAGGTGATTTCTCACAATCATTGGATACATGTGATAATGATAATGGGAAATAACTAATTTTCAAAAAAGAATGAGTAGCCTTTAATAAAGAACTTGTAGATGACATTATAACAATATAGCATAATTTGGAATTAACAGATTATTGCATGAACTTTATTAACTATGTGTTAATAAATAATTTAATAACTTACTGATATTGAAGTTTTGTTGAATAGGTCCACGTCCTCTGATACTGCATGTTTGCTATATTGGCTTTCCATTGAAATTCTGGGTTTGGATATGCATATGCTTGGCAGAATAGTGTAATCCTAGAATTAGGAAATGCCTTTGCATTTTTTGTATAATCCACGATGATCAATGCTAAAATATAAGAAAATGTAAATTACCTATCAATAAACTATGATGTAATTATATACCCTGCTGTTCAGTTAACTCTATGGAGATATTAATATTTGTAGACTAGGAATAAAGAGCTCAACATTAAGTTTCTATTACAAATTCATTTTATAGATGAAGCTAATTTCAGTGTAACCTTTAGTTCAAGTTCATTGAAAGTTGCTCTGCATAAATGTGCACAAACAAATTATTAGCAATTCATAATTAGTAACAGAATATGGTCTTACATTGTTTGCAATTGCATTAATCTGTTTATAAAAGTTAAATTACCAAAGTCCTACAAGTATATTTGGAATCAGGCAGTGTGAAATGATGCAATGCAGCTATTCAGTAATGAATATTATTCAAGTCTTAACATATGTTAAGCCCATAAAAAATTTCAAAAAAGTGAAGTGCATATTCTAGAAATTTATAACATATAACAGTATAACATGAAAACTGTCAAATTAATATAGATAATGTCACTATTCCATATATCTGCACAGCAATGTCAACTAAATTATATATACAATTTTTGAATTTTTCACAATATTTTTATGACTGTTTTTTAAAAAGTGCTTTGAATATCTTTTTGAAAACTGAGTTCGTTTCTAAGATGGAATATTTCAGAAAATTTGTCTACACAACAAATATTAACTGTTTCATTATCTTTGCAGTTTATCCTTACAATGAGTTACTGATAGTCACAAAACACCACCCCCAATCGCTCTTTGCATATAGAGAACAGTTATGATATAAAAACATTCTTAAAATTTTTCTTAAAATGCAGCCCCCTATGGAAATAATCATTTTAACTGAGCTGTTTTTATATGGTGTTGAATTTTAGTTTCTTTTGATGAAATGCACAGCCATTTTTTGCTGTCCATAGCAAAAGCAAGGTAAGCTTTTTTCAATGCAAAATAGAGCTGTTATGTAGAATTGCTTAGATCACAGTTTTAGTATAATCCAATATTTTAGATATTTTACATTTTTGCTAAGATCCAAAATGTTTTCTTCAACACGCAAGCATGTGGTGAAATTAACTAAAACAAATGAATTTTTCTTAAAACAAAACAAATTTGATGATAATAAAATTTTTTATATTATTACTGAAATATATTACTGAAAACGAGAAATTGAGTTTTGGAGGCTTCACATTTCATTACTAGTTTTCAATATTGCATTATAATGATACATGAAGAACATGGATTCTCATACATGTCGCATTAATATGCAGAAACATTTAAACTTTAACACATTAAGAAAATCAATGTTAAATGAAGCTTAAATTGTTTTAATTAAAAAAACTGTAAGTAAAAAGTGGTAGATTGCTGCATTAAATGAGACCTCGTGAATCACCATTAGAAAACCATGTCCAAATTGGTCACAACTAGAGTCTGGTGGCAAAATGAGCATCAGAATATATGCATATTAATGACCTTCGATTTGATAATTAGGACTCTACAATATTTGATAAAGCATTATATTGCACCCTTTGGGGTAAACCACAATGTTCATGCTATATAATGAACATGAATGAATATTGATATCTTGTCCAAAAATTTTTCATTTACATGCTTGTAGCTCGGTATGCCACTTCCATTTGCATGCATGTACATTAGACTGTACACTTAATTTTCTTGAGATTTTTATATTGGCACATTATTGGAACACGAGTTTTAGGTTAAAAATCAATGTAGTAGCATTTATATGTTCAAAATTTTCAATAAAATCCCCCACCAATTCTTAATATATAACTTTTAAATACATATATTATATGTGTATAATATACATTAAGGTAGCTCATAAATAAATGGCAAATTTTTTTTCGAATAATTTTTTAAATAATTTAGTACTTTCATTCTTTTAAATAAGAAACCATTTTCTGTAAAATTTCAAAGTTATCGGATAAAATTTAGAGTTCTTGCATTATCAATTTATTTTGTCATATATTACTTATTTATTGAATCGACAATCCTTATACATTCGTGTATGACCTTCAAAAATTTGTAAACCAATGTAATATAAAAATGTAATTTGATTTGAATAAAATAAATTACTACTCAAATTTTCTGAAAGTAATGTCGTTTCATTATTTTATTGTAGAAAAAATGACATCAATAAAAAGACTTCTTAATTTAATACGATATAGCTCTTTAGAAGATTAATTATTTTGGTATTAAAATTTTGGTTTATATACTGATATTTATTTTAAAATTATTTATAGAGCATGATATTCAAAAGAAATAGCACAGAAAAGAAAAAAATGATAAAGTTTGGGGTAAAAATATTATTCATTTTGAGAAACCAAAGACATTTAGAAACTTTTTTTCCATTATTTGAAAATAATCTAAATACCCTTTCAAGAGCGCCATCGAAATCTACTATTATTGGCCGTTTCAAGTTGCAGAAGAAATCAAATGTTTATGTGAAAAAACTGATTTTCTCTCTAATTTCCAGCAGATCAGTCAATATAAAAGTTGAAAACATTATAGAAAGATTTGATAGAAATTTAAAAAGGCCATCAGATGAAGATTTTGATGATTTATTTGGTGTAACAAACGTTTATGGCGTTTGGCGGTGAAGACCGTAGACTCTATGACGTACAATTGTTGTCAAGGGGCTCTGTTGGATATATGACCTCAAAAGAAACACCTGTACCTCCAGGAAAAGTTCAGTTATTCAAAAAGACTCATTTGAAGAACTTTCATGCTTCAATGTTGTTAATTTAGATTCTGAACATTGAATGCCACAATGACTGGCTGTACTCAAGCTTCACGATGGCAAGGCTGAAACAATTTTCAAGGGTCTTTGTGATATTATTGATGAGTTTGATTTATGGCAATTAATAAAAATAATTATCACTGATACTGCAGCAGTAAACACTGGAAAGAGAAATTGCATTGTTTTAAAATTTCAAAATATGTTTAAAGAGAAGAATTTCGAGCCACCACAATATATTGGTTGTCAGGATCAAATTCTTGACACTGTATTGAAATTCTATATGGAAAACTAACATCTACAGACAATTCATTTGAAGTTTCAGATAAATTAATTTCCAAATATGATGATCTTATAAGCAATTTGAACAGGGTGATATCAAACTGAAGAAGGAAAAAAAGATGATATGCAATACTCTTATGATATCTGTAAAATTTATAATAATTATTCAGAAAATTCAGTTTTTCCTTACACTGAATTCAAGTCTCTTTCAAATGTGTCCAATGCCCGCTGGTGGACTTCTAGCTTTGCTAGCATTCATTCTATTACCAGAATATCGTCCGCTCCTGAAACCTATCTGTGATTTATTAGTATGGTTTGATGTACTGTATGGATTTAAACGCATA
>CABFPE010000044.1:1099372-1128170 GCA_900660155.1 Hofstenia miamia
GATCACGCATAGGATAATACTAATGTCGAGTTATTCATTGTTAAAAGCACTACTAGTAATAATAATAATAATTATATATATATATATATATATATATATATATATCGCTCTCTGTATATGGAACTAGGAAGTAGTGCTTACTGAGTGCATAGCTCTATTTTACTTGGGGAGCAATTTGACACCATATTTTAAATAAACTATCCTTTTATAACTTTTTTCTTAAATTTGTTTGAAAATTTTGACGCCAAAATTATGGATCAAGGCTTATAAAGCTATAGCGATTTTAAAAAAAGTTTATGAAAAACTGAACTTTCTTGAGAATTTCAGAAACAACCATTTATTTAGTGAAAAGCTATATGTAAATGGAAACCAATGCACAATTTTCCTAGAGAGGGGGGAATTCTTTGCAAAAATCGTGATCAGCTTAAAATGGCACAAGCACATGCTCTTAGGGGTATAATCCGAAAAACATTGTATATTCTCAATTCTTAGACATTAACAATTTATACATTAGTGTGAAAGAAATCCGTGAACAAAATATATCTATCGGTTTTTTCCAAAACCGNTATATATATATATATATATATATATATACAGGGTGAAATAGATTAATTCGCAATGATGCTATCATCCAATTATGTAACATCTATTCAACCAATTGTATTAATATTTGGTAATAAAATAAATACAGATATATTCTACGTTTGTGTAAAATTGTAAATCATAATCTTCAAAAATGAGTCGAGAACAAGACATCCGAGCCACCACAATTGCTGGACTGCGCCGTTAGAACAGTTAGACAAATCCGATTAAGAACAGTGTATAGCAAAATAAAAAAAATAATTGATGATGATCCGAGTAAGTCCATGCGATCCATTGCTAGGGAACAGAGTGTGTCACAAACTACCATACATCAGAAAATCAACAAACAAAACAATCGTTGGCTTTTTTCAGATCCCACTGAAGTTCCAATCATAATGTCGAGAAAATTTCCAGCAACAGTTGTGGTATTAGGAATGGTGATGTGATGCCTCCACACATCTTTCGCAAGGGTTTAAGAGTGAATACTGATGCCTACATCAAGTTTTGAACACCGTTGTAAAGCCTTGAATATACAGAGTCGCAAGAGGGAGAAACTACGTCTTTTAGTAAGATGGTGCACCTTACCATAACTCACATTCTACCCAATCCTGAAAATGTACCTGAATTCTGGAAAAAAGAAGTTTGGCCGCCTAGCAGTCCAGTTGTAATCATTTGGATTATTTTGTATGGGGCGTGTTAGAACGATATGTTGATAAAACAGCCCATAACAGTGTTGGATCAATTATAACCAGTCTGAACCAAGCAATGTCAAATTTACCCAAGGAAAATGTCGTGTTCGCATGTAGAAGATTTTGGACTGAGATCGAAGCAGTGGTGACTGAAGAGGGTGATTTTTTGAGTAATATAAAGAATGCAGATTAATGAATGTACCCACAAAATTATAAGAAAATTTTTATGCATGTTTTATTTTATTAAATTAATTTGCCAATTTTTCTGTTTCACCCCGTATTTATTGTTTGAAAATAGATTTATTTAGGCTTTTGACAAAATTTTTTTAGAATGTTGTTCTATATTATCTTACTTTCGTCTGCAAATCCATCGGTAAAACATCATTAACATTTTTTATAAAAATCAAAAGTAAATCTCACTGGATATCTTTACACCATTTCTCTTTACGACGACTTGCTTTGGCTTGGGAATACTATTAATTTTAAAAAAAACTTTTTGCTGTCTTTCTGCTCCGTTTTGAATTGAAACGCCATAGTTAGTTGGACTGGTAAATACAGGTGGACCTAAACTAGAGTGAATTTATTATTCGAACATTAAAATTACAAATGAATTCCAGGAGGACATTACTTAGTACTGTTTTATTCAAAATATTATTCAACTGCAGTGGAGATATTCAAAATGTCATTTGTGAGAGCGGTCACATTCAATGGTTAAATAAGGAATTAGAATAACATTTTAATCAAAATACGAATCTGTTAGTCTCATCATTATAACATAGGCTAAAATAGTTTACCTTCAACAAAAATAGAAAATTTATGTACAGGAGTTTGCCCGAGCTTGTTAATTGCGTAACATTCGTAGTCACCATTTGCCTCATAAACTGCTTTTTCCATGTGAAAAGTTCTGCCATATTCTTGAATGGAGTACAATTCGTTGGGAACATTTTCAGGAATTGTAAACACGGTTTCTGCAAAAGGATATCCAAATGCGATACATTTTAGATTAATTTTATCTCCATAAATATAGTGTTCTACTTTTTGTGGTAAACTCGCCCATTTTGGTGCCGAATCCTTAACTTTATCCGTTCCTAAATTTTGGAATTTTGATGTAATTAGTGTAGCAGTAAACACAATGTTTATTTGCAGTCTCCATGCTATGTTGATGAAATGAGGATCTATGCTAAATGGAAAGCAAGTTGTTTTGAATGTTGCGCTTAGTTAACTCATATGCTGATTGTATAATTTTACATACATTTGTGTGTTGAAATTGAGATCAAAAATTTCTCTGGTATTTGATAACAAAACGTATTTCAATTCTAGTTATTATCTTATCCCTGAAACTGAAAAACGGGATTTTAAGTGAATGGGAAAAACAAGTGGAATTCAAAGTTTTTTGATAACATTTGGAAGATATTTTGAACCTTTAAGCGAAAGGCATTCTGATTTCATATATATTGGCAGAAATTACATGGAAGTTTTATTAGAAAAATAGCTTAGAATGCAAAAAGAGCAAAATTGATATTGGATAGATATTTGTACTTGAAGTTAAATTGGAAATTTTGTCTAACTAATTTAACTCAATACAATTTTTATGTGCATCAAACATTCTTGAAGTCTGCTTAATAAATGTCAAGTTCAACCTTATTTGTACCTGGCTCTAAAAACATGGAGAGTTATTTTAGAAGCAGCCAAATACAACAACATAACCGTTAAAACTGGATATAGTTTACAGCAAATTCAGTTGATGACAGTTGTTTGTTTCCGTCTTATCTGAACACTAGGAAGAAGAACAATTTTATCAATTTTGCAAAAAAGGGATTTTCCAATATTCATGAACGCAATAGAGTTCTGCGTTACCACAAAATTCTTGTCCTGGTGCGGTACGATGCTGTACCGATAAAAAATTATAGTACCGGAACAGTCGCTGTGCCACAAATCCTACCATCAGCACTTTTTAGTCCCACGCTACAAGTAGCCCCAAACGTAAAAAACCGAAAAATAGGAAAACCCAAATAATATATTCATTTCCTAAAAACAAAACCGGCACTTGAAAAGTTAAGCATAAAAAAAAGAAGACGCAAAATAATTCATTAATTTCTCAAAAAAAATATATTATGAAGTTTCGGAAGTGCCGATCCTGTATCGTACCGTTAACGGTACCACATTTTGTAATGTGGTACTGCATCGAAGGAACTAGTACCGGGAAGGCGATCAGAACTGTTCGGTATGACAGACCTCTATTTCACAAACACAAAAAGGATTTTATCACATATTTTCACCACATTAGGCTCGCAAACTTCCCCAAAGCTATGTCAAATTCACAAGATTCCCAAATTTCTTAATATAGTTTTTGAGAAAATTTTTTAATAACCTAGACAAAATGCTTAGTGACTGTAAAAATACAATAGATGTTTGGGGTTAATAATTGATTTGAACATAATTTCTCAATATTTGAATAATGGTTTGGAAACATTGTGGTCCTCACTGTTGAACATATTGACCCCATTTGCTACATGTGCAAGCATCTATAAATTTTAGCTTTTCGAAGATCTCGATGTATCGTTTACTTTTATGGATTGAAAAGTATTCATAAAAAATTGAGGCAATTTCACGCACCTGTTCTTTTACTATAAGACTTTTGCAAGCAATATTTTCAAGATTTTAATTATGCCATGTGGTGTTTTTTACATGAAGCTACTGATTTTGATTTCAGCTGTGTGGTTATGATCATTTCATGACTTTTTCTAGTAATTATAACCAAACGTAATCGATTTTTTTATAATCCGAAGCACCCTAAATATTTTTGAACGAAAAAGAAAATATTCAAAATAACAAAAAATTTCTACAAGAATACGAAAAATCGAAAAATTCTTTGGTACAAAATTTATGGAAGGCTTATTTTGACTGAGCGAATAAAATTCATGTGATCTGGATCAGTTAGTAAAATGTGTATCAGACAGAAGAGAATGACATCAGAAACTCTTAACCATTTTCGGTTATAACCATAACCGCCCTAACCTTTAAAATTTTACAACAATAGCGGTTAATCGCGGTAAACAGGGGCTAATCCCTGCTATATCCGTAACCACACAGCTCTCATTTTGAGTTGCAACTGTGCCTAATTTTTAAAAGCATGGCCTTGCAGGGCATGGCGCGACACGGAGTTTCTAAAATATTATTTTTTGAAATGGCACAATTTTATATATGCTCACGAGAAAAGTTCTTACAATCTTAACCTTTCAGTCTAGTGAATAACATAGTGTATCTCATAAAAAATGAAGTGATTATGAAAGAATATGTGAGACCCAGCGTTGCAGTTCGCAAAATTTCTATGTCGTTCACATGAAATAAATTATATTATTGTTATATTCAAGACCTTTTTATAACCATTCCCTAAATGAAATTAGAGATGGGAATAAACAGAAAATTTTGGTAGAAGCCTTCGAAGAATGCATTGACCAGGTTTTGTCAATTCAAAAAGCATCATAAAATTTAGTATATTGAAAGTGTCCCAAGCATCAAAAAATCACAAATTGTAGGCCACTGTAATTAAAAATTATTTACTCATCACCGCAATGACATCATAAACTTTCTAGTGGCTTCATGTTATAGAGGAAGAATTGCTTTAGTAAGTTACAAAGCTTCATAGCAAAATATTAGAAAAAATTTTATTAGGCGGCTGAATCCACTCTTCTTTGAGTTCCACAGTTCAAAACCTATGGCAAATAGGCTTAAACTTCTAGCTAATTCTTAGTTGTAGATTTTCAATTTTTTCAGATGAATTACTAATAATTATCAGTTAATTTCAAGAATTATCTATGCTATTTTTCATCAAAAATATGCATTTTGTTACTTCAATGGGAAGAAGATTTTAAAACCTGAACAAAATATATGAAAAGAAACTAAATTCAATATTTTATTCACATTTAAGCACTCACAGAAAAAAGCTTTTGTTGTTCTAATAAATCAAGTTCTCAATATAAGAGTAAAAACTAACTTCGTTATTTTGTAAAGATTTCTTGTTTTTAAAGTGTAGTAGCATAATAAGAAAGTATATATTGTTAGTAAAAAATTGAAATGAGATATTTGAATTCAATGATGAAATAAAGATCTTGTACCGCAAGAAGTGAAGAGACTGATTTTGCAACATTTGCATTGTTTTAAAATTCAATTTTTTAGACAATAAACCTCAAATAAATTAAACTCTTGATTTTAAATTGTATTTTCTAAAGTACTATTTTAAGAGATCAATTTATTAAAAGTATTATTACAAGCGAGATATAAATTGGATATAAGAAATTAATTTTTTAAATTGCATAAATATATTAGTTTTCATGAAAGGAACATTCATTTATAAGTATCACAGTATACTTTTGATCAGTGTCTGCATCATAATAAATTAAATATACATTGAGTGCTGCATTGCAAGCGGATGACTCAAAATGTTAGCTTTTTCTACGAAAGGTTTTTGCCCTCATAATGCTACCCAATATCTAAATTCAAAGTAATACCCAAGCCTACAACTTTGACTGTGCATCAAGGCTTTAAATCAGTAAGAGGTAAATTTTAATAGTCCCTGTTTAACCAGAAATAGGCAAAATACAGAACAAGATTACATGTTGAGAATGGTGAAACAATTTATCAAGAATTGCGACTGGGGCAGAGTAAGACTACCTTTTCGCTAAAATAAATGTACTACAAAATTCGGAATGAGCTACAAGCCCCAAATGAGTTAAATATGATGGAGGATAAATTCCAAAACTTACACTGACACATATGTATACGCAGTCTAGAAACTCTTCAAGTGGCATATTTGTGAATCGAAAAAATTAAGTAGCTTGTGCAGCAGTAGCTTCATTTAAAACTCATCAAGAACTATCCCATCTGCATACAACATAGATACGCTGATTGCAAATAACAAATGCGTCAACTATAGAACGTATATCCATCCCATTTCGAAAGGCTAAGATCTACACAGAAGACACAGCAAGTGAAAATGTCTAATAAGGAAGTTTAATAAATACCTACAGGATCGCAAGCAAATTATACCAAATATTCTAATGTCATAATATAACATTCACAACCATGGAACATCACATGCTTTTCGCCAACTTAGACCTCAGAAACATGAAGACATTTTAGTTTCAGATTTTGCCATTCAAGCCGACGATAGTCGTAGTTAGAAAAAGAAAACAGCACAAATAATTCGAATTCCATTTCATATACAAGCCGAATGAATCAAGAGGATACTCAAAGGGGGAAGAAGGTATGTCGGATAGACTTATTGTGATAATACTACAGAAAGTTGAAAGGTTTGAAAATGTTGTAAATATTAGTGATCAACATTCTGAAGCATTAGTGTAGATAAAAACATGCTGTTATCCCACAAGATATTGACATGGGCCGAAAATTTTTGCCAAAGCCAGCCGGTCTAATCCGTCCAGTCCATTGAAAGGTATGCTCATTTTATGAACCTCACAAAAAATTTAGTGAATTTCTGGGTTTGCTAAAACAAATTTGCAGCCTATACTAGAGACTTATAATAAAATATACAAAAAAGAATTAAAAAGGATAAATTGAGTTTTAGCTTATGTAATACTAAAGTAAAATTTCGAAATGTAAGTATTATTTATAAATTTCATTGCATTCACAGCATTTGGGTGATTTGCATGCGCTTTTGGGTAATAATAGTTTCTTTACGAAAATTCGATCCATTTTTAGCGCAAATTCCACCATTTTCTTTCGATGATTATAGCAAGCAATGTGCAAAATTAAAATGAAATATTTGAATTCCTCGAACTTGATTTTTTTACCTAATTTGGTCTAGAAACTAATTCACTAGGATTTATTAGGCAGCTTAAGTTATTTTGAATCCCTATGAACTTTCAAATGCACTATTTGTTGATAGCTTACCAAAACCATAGTACTCACTTTGAAAGCAGATTTTTAGCACAGTTTTGAAGTTTAATACAAATATATGCAATATAATTTGAAGAAATTCTAAGGGGTGATAACTAGTGGCAAGATAACAAATACCAGACCAAGCTTCGGCAACGCATAGCAACTAATTAATCACAAATGATAGAAATTGCATAATTAGAACTAGAAACTTGGTTAAATTAAATATGATTTTTTTGAAGTGGCAAATTTTACTGTATTTAAGATGTCAGGATTTCATTGTAGCTTTTCTTAAAGTGGCATAATATTCATGAAAAAATTATTCTGAAACGTCGCTGTACTTATAGACTATAATTTCTATTAATTTGAAATTTGGAGATTACCTTTTGAATAGCCTTTTTATATAAGAATCTCAAAACACATGATTTACATGGGTTGTTTTGAGAACTGATTAATTAAAGCATTAGTTT
Source organism: Hofstenia miamia (assembly GCA_900660155.1). Classification (NCBI taxonomy): domain Eukaryota; kingdom Metazoa; phylum Xenacoelomorpha; order Acoela; family Hofsteniidae; genus Hofstenia; species Hofstenia miamia. Next base: position 1,107,012 of record CABFPE010000044.1, read on the forward strand.
ATTTTAATATATTGTCTTTATTAATTAATAAAAATATTAAAAAATTGATACTGTTGAATTCGCTTTTGCTTCATATCGCAATCTTATAAGATATATCGTATAGTAGTCTTTCTAGAAATTTTAAAACATTTGTTACTGTGAATAGTCCAGTAGATGTTAAATTTAGCATAGATTGATATATATATATATATATATATATATATATATATATATATATATGTTTTCTCTTAGCTGAATATAACAGGCTGTTAACAGATTAAGGATAAATATGGAATTATTAATTACAAAAACGAAAAATTTATAAAAAAGAGGATATTACAAGAATCAAAGTGAAATCAAAGTGAATTTTACAACATGGTTTACTACTAGATATTAAAGTACCACTGCACCCTTCTAGGTGATTCATTTGATCACTAATTAGTGTTAACAAAAAGTAGAAAAAAAATATCAAATATATATATATATATATATATATATATATATATATTCATGTATTGGAATATTGAAAACATTTTTTGCCATTATTTTGTGTCTTCAAATTAATGTATTATATTAATATATTATTTAATGAAATTTTAACATTATAAACAACAATCCATTTTTAAGCTTATCCTATGATTTCACTAACATGGTGCATTGTTTCCCATTTTTGCATTAGTGTCAATAACAAGAACAGTTAGTTAACTGTCCTTGACAAAAATTATGGATAAGGGCAAAAAAATATTTGCACAACAGGAGTAATCATTTTAAAAATATATCATTAAAGGTTCCCGATAAAGTTATTTTCTTGTTAAATTCGAACATACCTTCCACTTTTATGTAAAGATAGTCGGTTTTTATTACATTAAAACGAAATCCAGGGTTTTCTTTGAAGCCTTGAAAAGGATTCATGTCTTCATCACCAGGTATCAGATAGATAAATATTAAATCATAATCGTTGCCATACACAATCCGTTGAGTTTCTTGAACCTTAAGAATCTAAACATCAAAAAATTACATCTTTAGCTAAAATACATTTACGATAATAAAAACTAATCCATCAACTAGCGCTTATGCAGTATTGGCTGTTATCATAGTACTCATCAGCCTGAATTGAAATCCAATTAAATTATCTAGAAAGTTTAGTATTTTAATGTTATTTTGAAAATTATTAAGACATTATTAAAACATTATATATATAAATTTATATATATATATTATATATATATATATATATATATTAGGGTGTCCCTTATATTTCAAGTTCGATAATTTTTGACGCATACCTTCTTAAAAGTTTCGTATTAGTACTATATTGTCTAGAAAAAAATATTAGTTTGACTTATAAACGATAACCCGTGCCGACTTGCTATTTAAACTTGTCCATACAAGTTGTGTATTTTCTGCACTGTGACTTGTAAGTACATGTTCTATTTATCATTTCATAGGTGTTTTTTTAGATTATTTTTGCTTCATTGATTAGTGCATAAACATGTCGTTGAAATTACGGAGTGATCAACAAAATATTTTCCTAATTGGATCGCCTAGCTAGCAAATGAATGGTACAAAATTACCCTCTAATCGACAAGTTCTATCAGCTTTATTTTACAATATTCGCGAGGTTAAACTGACTGTTAGTGAAAGTGCAAATCTTGTGATTAGGGAGTGTATCATATACTGGGAAAAAGCAAGAATTCCAACAAAGGCATTTCCTAACTGCATTATGAAACTTGTTAATCTATATGATGTTTGGAGAGAGTTGCAAAAAATTNCGTATTAGTACTATATTGTCTAGAAAAAAATATTAGTTTGACTTATAAACGATAACCCGTGCCGACTTGCTATTTAAACTTGTCCATACAAGTTGTGTATTTTCTGCACTGTGACTTGTAAGTACATGTTCTATTTATCATTTCATAGGTGTTTTTTTAGATTATTTTTGCTTCATTGATTAGTGCATAAACATGTCGTTGAAATTACGGAGTGATCAACAAAATATTTTCCTAATTGGATCGCCTAGCTAGCAAATGAATGGTACAAAATTACCCTCTAATCGACAAGTTCTATCAGCTTTATTTTACAATATTCGCGAGGTTAAACTGACTGTTAGTGAAAGTGCAAATCTTGTGATTAGGGAGTGTATCATATACTGGGAAAAAGCAAGAATTCCAACAAAGGCATTTCCTAACTGCATTATGAAACTTGTTAATCTATATGATGTTTGGAGAGAGTTGCAAAAAATTGTAAGAAAACTCAGGTAACGTTCAGGAATCGAGAAAAGAATTTTGAAATTGATCTTGATAATTTGTTTGATATTGCACATGCTCATGCTTTGGAGAGAATGAAAATAGAGGAAGACAAATTATTTTTAATGAAACAGAGACAGCCAGGTCGTTCGGGATGTTTCGGTGGTGCACAACAAAAAATGGCGAAAAAAGAAGAAAGATCTAGGCAACGACGGTTGGAAGAAGAAGAAGAAAGAATTGTAAGACAAAAAGAATCACTAGCTGTTGCATCTACTTAGAAAAGTAATAACCTAGATAGTCTAGAAAGTTCAGACGAAGAACAAATCTTGAATTCCGAACACAAATTGCCAGACGTTCCCTGTCATAGACAAAGTTTAAAAAGAGGTAGAAAGAATCTCATTACACCTAAACTAGTTGCAGCTTTAGATCGATGCCAGTTAAGCATTAGAGACTCCATTTACATCCTTAATGCGGTGGTAGAAGCTCTTGGTTTGAGCTGTGATTACTTCCCTATTAACAAATCATCGATTCAGCGAATTCGTACTGAAACTAGAAAATCTAGGGTAGAAACAATTAAATCTAACTTCCAAAACAATGTACCCGACGTAGTCACAGTCCGTTGGGATGAAAAACTATTGCCGGGTTGGATGTACGAAGTTCAAAAGAAGAACGATTGTCCGTTATTGCTTCGTTTGATGATAGAGAACAGCTTCTTGCAGTGCCGAAACTAGACCGTTTCTGGAAAACATCAAGCTAAGCTGTCGCAACAGCTCTCTTTGACTGGAACCTTCTCCATAAAGTACAAATAATGTGCTGTGACACAACAGCTTCCAATACTGGCCGTTTCAATGGGGCTTGTGCTATTTTGGAACAAACTTTAGAAAGAGAATTGCTGCTTTTCGCCTGTCGTCATCATGTTTATGAATTGGTCCTAAAAGCTATCTTTGAATGCAAGATAAAGCAAATTACTAGTAGCCCAGATATTCCGATGCTCAAAAACTTAAGAGAAAATTGGAAAAGCATCGATCTAGAAAAATTGAACCATCTCTTAATTTCGTAAAAAGACGTGTTTCCGGGACAGACATTCAAACTTTGTTAACGTTTTACAAGACAGAATTAGACCAAGGTTTTGTAAGAGATGACTACCGCGAATTGGTAGAACNTGAAGATGTTAAAAGAGTACGAAAAAGTTGACGCTACAATTTCTAAAGCCTCTAGTGAAAGGACTGTCAAATTAATACAAGATTTTAACGGGCTTATCACGGTTNGGTTTTAATTAAATGTTAATGTTTATCTAATTGAATTTTTACTTTTATTCACATATTTTAAAACATTTGTAGTGATTATATGACATTTATAGTGAATTATAGCAGACCGAAATATCAAGACGAAATAACGTTTTTTACTAAACTTTGAAGCTCTGTCGGCACTGGTTGTAATTACGCGAGGAAGACGAAATTTTATATTTGAGTATCTTTTAGCATTAGTAAAAAATATAGAGGGTATGCATTGTGAAAATCGAAAAAAAAATTTTTGTCATATAAGGGACACCCTAATATATATGTGAGTGTGCATAGAGTTTAAATTTAAATCTTATATTATCAAAGCAATTCGACAATATAAATTGTCATCTTCAACATAATTAACCGCTGTTTTTTCATGTTTTTTCAATATATACTTAACATGCTGATGTGCTTTGCTTGTTCATTAATGGTCTTACCAAAAATTAAATTGCAATATTTTCTGCTATTTTTGTTTCTTGATGTTTAATTCATATTTCAAAATTATCTTTTTTGGTGAGTGTAAATGCGAAAATATTTTGGAATTAAGATGAGCTGTCATTTGCTCCTCTATTCTTGAAATGAAATACCAATAGATGAATAATTGCATTTATCACAATTGTAATTATAGAAAAGTCCAGATGACAAATTAATGACTACTTTATCTATGTTTTTGAAAATATCTTATGTTTTAATTAATACTAATATTAGACACATTTTTATGATGGTAAATCTTTGTTTAGCATTTTTAATGTTTCTTTAATGTTATTTGGACTCTTTTTGATATAATGTGGCGTCAAAAATATCTTTGGTTTTTCTATATCACTTCGTTGTTTATTATATTATTTTATTTAAATTTTGCATTTTTCTAATTAAATTTTCTGGATAGCCATTTTTTTAAAATTAATAGGTTTGTCTAGGTTTTTTAAAATTCTCATAATTTAATCAGTTTGTAAGTACTCTTGGTACTAGACACTTCTTTTCTTTTGAAGTTTATCACAGTACGAAGTGAATGGTATGTGACGATCCGTTTTTCGTCTTTATTGGTTGATATTGTTATATCCAGGAAGTTCAAACTGCCATCAATTTCATGATCAATTACAAAATATTTTTTTTACATATAATATAGAATATATATATATATATATATAGCAAGCCATCCTATGCCACTTTATGCATTTCTTATAAATCTCTTTGTGACCCAAAGTTGATGATAAAATCGAAGTATATAATATCTTTAAATTATAATAACATGGTCGAATCGGTCGCTGAATTAAATGAAATATTACAATAGAGCGGCTATGCACANCTGCGCTGTGTGCAGGAACATAGAAAATTGTATTTAGACTGTAAAAAAACTACTCTAAAAAGAAGTTATCCTTACTGATTGTTATTAATTTATGGTTTTAATTAAATGTTAATGTTTATCTAATTGAATTTTTACTTTTATTCACATATTTTAAAACATTTGTAGTGATTATATGACATTTATAGTGAATTATAGCAGACCGAAATATCAAGACGAAATAACGTTTTTTACTAAACTTTGAAGCTCTGTCGGCACTGGTTGTAATTACGCGAGGAAGACGAAATTTTATATTTGAGTATCTTNATAACATGGTCGAATCGGTCGCTGAATTAAATGAAATATTACAATAGAGCGGCTATGCACATCTACAGTACATAAATTGATTAAGAACATTTTTTGAACACCTCAAAGTCTAATGATGCAACCATGTTAATAGCTACAATATCATCAGAAACGGGTTAGGATAATTAATACTCGATTAAAGTTAACACTAATTCTATAATCAAAATTTTTAACAGCAAAGATATAATCGAAAATACAGGGTGTTTCAAAAGTCGTGGGAACATTACAAATGCGTTTATCTCATGAACTATTCCAGGTAGAAAAATGAAAATGTTGCCATTTTAAAGCTTGTGTAAACAAGTTTTTGTTCATACTAATGATTATTGTCTTATCTTGTCAGGTGCGGTAACTCCTATCTCAACATGCTGGAAGACTGGTTAATGGCAAAGTTGGAAGAAGAAGAATCTTATGACTTCATTTTTCAACAAGATGGTGCACCACCACACTAGAGTCTTAGAGTGAAGCAGTTTCTTAACATAATGCTGCCTGATAGATAGATTGGGAGATCTGGGCGAGGTGATGACGTTCTCATGCCCTGGCCTCCTAGATCTCTAGATCTTACCCCGTTTGACTTTTTTCTTTGGGGCTTTGTCAAGCAACAAGTTTATGTGTAAGTAGAGAAAACAGAGTCGGCTGTATCGATATTTAAATTTGAATTTGAAAGACTTAGCAGATCCTATGAAGTAAGGTTTTTCAGTCTTTAGCATCATTCTACCGTCATCTACTCCGAGTTGTACAACGATGGACTTTGATAGGGAAGATATTCGCAAACGGATCTATTTTTTCTGGGAGTCTGGCTTAAGTCCATCCGGTGTTTGCAAAAAGATCAACGACGCACGTGGTCCAGGAATAGTGTCGGGTAGAACTTGCCAGAGATGATTAAAAAAAATATTATCATGTTTGCATCGGTCAAAATTTTGTTGCGAAGCCTATATTTCAGAAAATGCTAAAAATTCTTACTCGACCAGTACAGTCCATTAGTTGAATTAGTTCCAACTCTGAGCTGAAAGCAGCTTTCCTAAATTTTCTTTAAATCTAATATATCTCTTACATGTTTGAAAAATTTAAGTACAATTTCCAATTAAGAGTAAGTCATGTCATACCAATTTTAATTTCTGGAAGAAAAACACTGGATAAACTCAATATGTTTGACTATATTTCTTTATACAGAGAAGTAGAATTTGATGTTATATGAAGTTGTTACAAACAAACTCCCGTGTGATTTGAAGCATGATCTGATTCCATTTTACACATTCATTGTAACCGATTTCAATAAGATCTTACGATAAGTATTTAGCAATAATACAGAGATTATTTTAATTGTAGAACCAAAAAACACTTATGCTTTAGGTCTCTGCTTGACTCATCTCTGCTACCAAAGATACATGGCTATTCAGCTGAAGCGATCTCCATTTTTTGGCAAGACGTAAAAGAAATTAAAAAACTAAAATCTACTTAGCCTATAGCAAATAACTGACAACTGCAAGTACAAAAGTTTCTGTCAAATAGACCTTGCTTCTGAACACAGCATTTCTACATAAAATCCAAAACAGGTTTTTATGGATTTGGGCGGTATTATCACTGTTAAATTTTACAATTTACAAGTTTGTTTTCTGCATAATGATGAGAGTGTTTTAAATACTATATCAAAGACAACAATTTTCTGAAGGAAAAGAATGTTATTTTAGCGCAAACTTGTGTATTTCAGTTTGAAATGTGCTTTGCTAAATTAAAATATTACTAAAATTACTTGTACTTAAGAAAAACTAACTGGTTGACCTGTTTTGCTAACATGTGACGCTGTTATAGCAAAAAAATAATAACTTTAAGGGAAATATTGCAAGAATGCTTACTTTTAATAAAACAGACAACTCAAGCCAAAAATATCACTAATATGGTAATGAGATAAAATGGATTAAGGAAAAGACTAAACTGTTACAGGTATCAAAGAAAACTAGCGTTGTGATCTTTGTCAAATAGACCCTACATATTGATTGCAACAGCAACTAAATCTCAAATTTGATATCATTCTTTGTTAGCAAACCTGCACTATTCTCGGAGAATTTTCTTTCAAATGTTAATTCATAGCAAAATATATTTTTGGCGCAAAATCATGAAAATCCATGAAAATCAGTCAAAGTTAGCCATATATGTATGTGATTAAATAAATTTCTGGCTTTAAAACACAATTGAAAAATATTTTGCTCTGTCAATTTTGACAATGTAACATCAAGTAAAAATTGTAGACGGCTTAAAAAGTCTACTTGATTGTGGGATCTTGTGTATGAACAGGTATCAATCAAACCTACAATTGCAGCCTCAAATACTGATGTTAGCGCCACTGAATAATTATATTTTGCAAATAGTAATACAAGTGAATTTCAAATATCTTACTTTTACCACTAAATTTTCTATTAGATTTTAAAGAGAAATGCATTATCAGCATTTTAAAATTTTGTCATGCCATTTTGCAAACAAATTTCACAAAATGGGGTCGGTTAGGTTTTTTAAAGTTTATTAGAGTTCGGACTGGTTCGCTGTTCAAAATCTCAACCAAATTACAACTATGGCGCGAATTACAATTAAAAGTCGGCATAGAATCAATTTGATCGAAACAGACTTTGATCAAGCCATCAAGACATTTTCAATCTGAAAATGTAGAAAAAAACCTTTGTTAGTTGCGAAAGTAATAATTTTTTAGGTTGCTATTTCATTTGGAATTCAAATGATATTGTAGAATCAGTAAATTAGAAAAGGTCAGATTAGCAGTATTCCGCATCTGGGTCATTCACCTAAGTCGGTCTTAGCTACACAAGTGACTGATCTCCGCAACCTCTCAGAGTTTAATATAATTATTAATAGGTTATTAAGGTAATACAGCACCACGGCCTCTGGTCGACCTGATAGCAGTTCTTCTTCTTCTTCTTCTTCTTCTTCTTCTTCTTCTTCTTCAACATACAGCTGCAAAGGAGATCATTAACCAGTGCCTGCTCTGCTTATTATTTTATATCTCAGTAACTGTTAAAATAAGTTTGTTCACCTCAAATGTAGCAATAATAGTTAATAAACTCCTTAACCCTAACGCACTGAGAGGGTCGATTCGGCCTCCATCCGTATTTTCTCCATAACTTAGTTGAAATTTGTTTTTAGCTGATTTTTTCTGACTTTTCCTAAAACTGTCTAAAAAGATGAATTAAAGTGGAATAATTTTTTTGATCAGAGGATGCGTCTGAAAAAATTAATTTCCGAGCAAAAAAATTCAAATTTTTTGGTACAACATGCGTTTAACATAGTCAAAATTTTGATGGATATCGATATATTAAGGCAATTTACTTGATTGAATCATCATTATTAAGGGTTGTCAAAAAAAGCTATAGGGCCGCAGTATAAACAAAATATAGGCAATATAATAGTTTATTTTATAAAACAAGGTTTTTAGAAAGTCTGTGGTGAAAATCAGTGTGATATATTCATCAAGGGGTCAAACTTAAAAGACGAAAAATATTAAATTTTCATTTGGTGCTATATTTTGAATATAGTAAGACAATTAAAAAGAAAGCAGTTTCGAAATATAAGAGGGGGTCGATCAGGCCCCTTCAGTGCGTTATTGATATTTTATACTTCAGTGTGATTAGGGTTAATGAAACATTCTACAAAATTAAGGCAAAGTCATTGTCTTATCTACTCGATGATTCGTATACCTATACTTATTCAAATCAGCTAAAGACTGATAATGGAGGTGAGGTTCGTAACCCTCGACCAAGCGGCTATCAATAGGCACCCACAAGCTCTTGGTATTTATAAGCATCTAAGGAACAAATATAAAAATCCTTGATAACCGATTGGTTAAATAGTGTAGAGCTAAAAAGGTTAGTTACTGCAACTAAGCGAATGAACCAAAGGTAACTAAATTATCAATAAACAATTCTCTACAAAATAATGTTGTACATAAATAAAGAGTAGTACATGTTAATCATTAATAATTCATTGAGTTACACTTTTGTTACACATTTTGTTTACATAATTATGTGCCACATGTCAGGAACTACATTTGAATATTTAAATGAGACACATTATCAAACATAATTATTCTGTCGATTATCAATTCAAATAATCTCGTAAAAAGATCAAATACTGTACAGGAAACCCCCTAGGCAGTTGCATAACTAAAAAACGGGTGTCTACACTACAATATACTGTATATAGCAGCCTATACATTTATATATTAAAAAGGTTTATTTGATTTTATTATAATAAAAAAAGTTTGTAAATGTCATGATTGTTATGATGGATTCAGGTGGGTAAAGGCCCATAATTAATGTATATCCCTGATCTACTGATTACTTTTTCAGCGGCTCTGTTTTGTAGAAAATAAGCATTTTTCAAAAAGTAAAAGTTAATATTAAATAATAATCAATGTATGCATAAATCTTACACTAGGCGCTATTGGTTGAACAGCATAGTCATTGCATTGCCACCAGCTTTGTGTTTGAGGTCGAATATCTCTAAAATTCTCAGGATTTTCAGTCATATTCAATATGAAAGATTGCCCTGCCTTCAATTTGTATTCTGGTTGCTCTTTATGAATGGAAAATGACGCTAAACGAATTTTTTAAATATATATTTTGATGTCTTACTATTAAAGGTACCTTAGGATACATAAATGATTTGCATCTATTAGGTTACTGATTTTAAACATTTTGCGAGCTGGGATTGCTCATTTTGTAAATTTCATATCTTTTAAAATTTATAAAAATGCGTAGCTTAAATGATTATATTTACCAATGAAATTTTCCTTCTTTTTCAAAATGATTTTGTTTATTAATTTCAATAAAAAGTAGGCTAAAATTCTTTTTAGTCTTAATTTTTTAATTATAATATATTATCGTAACCAAACAGTGTTGGTATAAATAGTGAATAACTTGTTAACTTTGTATAATATTTCCATACTTGTGGAAAATGTGATTGAGAAAGTGACGCAGTGAGATACAAGAGTAAATTTGATGGTTTCAAAACAATTGCCCGTTAATATGATGAGTATCGCAAAGGCTGTTTACTATTAAATTACATTTAAAATATGTGCTTTATCATTTTATTGACTTATATTTTTGAAGTTTTAGAATTGTAACAACTTTAAGTAATGACAAGCAATTAAGCATATTTGAATAAGCAAATTTATTAGACTGCACCAAGTTGAAGTTGTGGCTAAGTAATAAACAAGTTTATTTGCGCTAGCTATGGAAGTTCAATATACAATGGAATTATACATGTATATCACATTTAATTTCGAAAAATACAAACTGTTTCTGAGCAACTTTTTTTAGTGTCATGAAATTTACTATTCACTGTTCTGTTGGAAAAGGATCTGGAGCTAAACATCTCAGTGGGACTGATGTCAACACAATATTTTAAATAAGGATTTCAGACTACTAATTATAATTTTCGCTAGTTTTGGGACTGGACTGAGAGAGAGTGTATTTCGCAGGCTTGTCCATCGTGCAGAATTATGATCCCCAACCAACGCACCCCATGAAATTTCTCGTGGGGATTCTCAATACATAAAATATATGTATATATCTAGATGGAAACTTTTGCAATTTCATATTTATGTATATATATATATAATATCAACATGATCCTGAAAATCATCTTCAGCAATCTTGATTTTTATTCTGCTTAAGAAATAATCTGATTGTTCATTTAAGGAATCAGAATTTTGAAAAACAATTTTGACAAGGGGATTATCTTTCATTTTTTGAGAAGGGAATTTTCTTTCCCTAATGCAGTTTTGTGTAGAGGAAGAATTTCTGAGATGGAAGAGCGGTAAAATAGCAAGTTTATTCTCATAGTTAACTGGATATCTTTAGATATGTCGTTTTTTTATTTTGGAAAAGCTTTAAAAACACTCTTATAATGAAGTTTGAAGTTCTATATGAAACCCATGGGGAGGCCACACAAATCCTTACTGCATTAGAAAAACCTAGTATTTGGACTAAGAACAATTAAATTCTAATCACGCACAGCCCTAATACAAACAACTTGTTCTGTTAAAAAATCATCAAATTTAAGTTAAAACAATGAAATATTACATTTTTCTAGCAAACATATAAGAACATAATTATATAACTGATTGGGAAGGTTTGCGTGTCACTCTCAAACGGTTCGGGTTGCTAGTCATTTATAATAGTTCCAATGCAAGAACACCAACAGATTTAAGGAACAATTTGAGAAGTCAAACATTTTGATCTTTGAAATTCTTAAAGATTTTTGAATTTCATTAGTGATTTCATATAGTTTTTATTGATTATTTTATGTTTTAACAGTTTGTTAGTATTATACTAGTAATCTTTATTTGATCGGGTCCCGTTTCACACTCTGATTTATACAGATTGTTTTTGTATAAACTACTCGTATTTTAAAACACAGTGCATTCAAGAATTTAAAAATTGGACATTTGCTTCTATGTTTATTAAATCAAATTTGCACATCTTTCAGAGCTTAAGCTAAACAGTGGTATCATATTCCTGATGCACTCAAACTCTTCATATCCAATAAAAAAATCTAGATCCTTTCTTCAGTCCAGAATAATTTTGCGATTATTTATGTTTATAGTTTCTACAAATTTCCCCCAATTTGTTTGTTTTGAAATGTTCACTATATTTTATAGTAATAATTAATTAATACTTCTCACAACTCTTTGTAACAAAAGGCAAAAAGCGATTTTTTATCTAGAGGTAAAAACACATTTATTTTTTAGTTAGATGCCTAAATTTTTAGGTAGTACTTAGAGACAAATGCATTCATGGATTCAAATATTTTATGTTTGGAATTAGGTCATGTTATTGATTAGGCAAGAGAAACTTGAAAATTTCGTTTTAGAAACAAATTTAGTTATTAGTCATTTTAATTTCGGCAAAATTGCGAGCTATCAGCCATTTGTATGGCAATCTGAACATAGTTCAATACTAGATATGTAAAGCAAAATTTTATAATGCCATGATTTTATGGTTGATTACTAACAAAGCATGATGATAAAAAATTAGCGAATTTAAAATTTCAGAATTTGATGCTTATGGTAAATGGTTCATGTCATGACTCAACATCATTCTTTGCCAATTAAGATAAATGAGCAAGCAAAACATGATTATTAAAAAATTTGACCTAACGAAGCGATTGCGAAATCCCGTTAATATTTCGGATTGCAATTTATATTCCATTTTAATAAAATATTTACAATGCTTGCCAACGTGGACTTTTCCATTTTATGGAAATGCTTTTTTTAGGAAAAGTGAAACCCTTTTTCAAGAAAGAAGTGATTTTACTTAAGTATAGCTAAGCGATTTAATTCTAGCTGGTGAGATAAATGGTGATATGTTTTCTCAATATGGTCAAATACATAACCCAAAACTTGTCAGTTTAAGCTTAAGTATATTTTGTCAAGTGTAACTAATGAAAAACACTCATCCAATTACAAGTTTTGTCTTATATCGCACTTACTTTTGCAAACACAAATTTTCTATTAAATTATTGAGACTTCTTGCTCACTGAGGTGTCATACATTGTATTCACATATCCAGGTCAGCTTTCATTGAAAATTTCCAAATTTTCATAATATATATATATATATATATATATATATATATATACTTCTATTTTTGCATTTACCAAAACATGGCTTACCAACAACATATCAGGGAACATATTTAATTTCAATAAATCAAATTTCAAAAGCTTTTGTAAAAACAAAGAATTTAAAGGTGGAGGTCTAATGCTATTAATGCCTAGTTTTTGAACCCAATTGGGCGAAAATACTTAAAAATAAACGACAAAAATTTTGAAACACAATGTGTAGAAATTAAAAAACAATGAAATGCAAACTATCAGCACTCATAAAAATCAGCTTTTTCCTCTATTTGTTCCCACAATACAGGTTGATAATTTTATCAGAAACTGCTTTAGAAGAGTCACTGTGTGCTGTCACATGGTTCGTATACAAACTGCCTGTCTCCTTTACGATGCTATTGTGCTCGTCTCGTAAAGTACCAGTCGCAGTTTTTCTTTCATGTCTGAGAACTTGAAAAAGGTATATTTGTGTTCGTTTTAAGGTTTGCTGCAAGAACCACATATATTGCAACAATTTCTTTATCAGAAATATTAACATGGGCCCCTAATTCTTTCATGCTGATCAATTCCCTGCCATATCTCAACAAGTTGCATTATTTGTTTATGCCTCAGACTCACACTGAGAATTATCTTTGGTAGCCAAAATGGTACTCCATCGCACAATAGTAGAGTTGTACATGATTTCTTGGATGACATCTTTGAGATGTGGATTGGTAGGAGAATAACCATTGCAGGGCCACCAATAGCGCTAGACTTGTCTCTCTGTTATTACTAAAGGCGGGGTTTTCTGTAGAAACGTGTCTACTCTGATATTCGCATCCAACCAAAAGATAAGGGAAAGAATTATTGTAGCGTTTGCAGGTCTGGACAATGCCAAAGACTTGTGTTAATGAAAATGTCACTCAATCCAGAGGGAGTTCAGTTGGTTATTAATTCTGAAAGACAACGCTGCAAAACGGCTATAAATGTTTATTAAATGTTTGTTTGTTTATATCATTACCTAAATATAATTTTACAAAAACAAATTTGTTAACTATTGCATATTATTATTATTATTATTATTATTATTATTATTATTATTATTAGCTCGGGGAACTTACCAGTACCCAGGCTGTACCTAACAATGCTGCCTTCTGTGCAACCACTCATCCCCACTTTGGTATTCCCAACTCCTCCAAGTATATCTTATGCTTCTTACTTGCTGCACCTAATGCTCCTACAACTACCGGTACTACTTTGACCTTCTTCTATTTCCTCTGCCAACTCCCTATAATTGTCTATCTTCTTTTTCTCCTTGTTTTCTACATTTCTATCCTTTGGTACTATTATGTCTTCACTGTTCCCAATTTTTCTCTTTGTCTACCACTGCTATGTCTGGCCTCCGTGCTTCTATCACGTTGTTCGTCTGTATGTTAAAGTCCCACATTATCTTAACCTTCACATTTTCTATGACGCCCTGTGGCTTGTGCTCATACCACTTGTCTCCTGCTTCTAACCCATGCTGCCTGCTCAAATTCCAGTGTACCATTCTTCCCACATTGTCATGCCTGAACTTATACACATTCTGTGCCGACTTCTCACACTCTGCTATCAGATGGTGTACTGTCTCTGCCTATTTCTTACAAGCCTACACTTATCACTTACTTCTGCTCTTCACACTAAGTTCTTATCTTCCTTAACTCCTTAGTGACATCTAGTAGCGATCCCTTCTTCAACTTATATCCTATGCCTGTGTCCTTTAACTTTTCTGTGATAGGTATTAAGCTAACTACAAACAGAAGAGTTGCTAAGCTGTCTCCCTGGAATATGCCTCGCCTAAACCTCAGCCTGTGCCCGTCTATCTCAGTCTGCCACTTTCCCATCTCTCTTCCTAGAAACTCTACCCATTTCCGTGAAACTCCAATGGCCTCTAGCGTCCTCAATACCCACCTATGCGATATGATGTAAGTTTGTCTTCCTTCTTCTACGATTCTCCACTACTACCTGCTCTATTAACAACTGGTCTTTGCATCCTCTCGTTTTGTCCTACATCCTTTCTGCTCCTCTGGTATCAACCTGTTCTGTTCTAAGTAACATGCCAGCCTACTTGAAATCACAGAAGTTAGCAATTTCCAAATTGTTGGCAGACATGTTATTGGCCTGAAGTTGCTTGCCACACTACCTTTCTTGGGGCCTTCTGTATCAGAAATGTCCTTCCCACTACCAACCACTCTGGGCACCCACTCACCACACACTCCTCCAATGCTACTGCTAGTCTCTCATTAACAATACCTATTTACCTCATCTTTGCCTGGCGCCTTCCAGTTCTTCATCTTCTTTAGAGCCTCCTTCAGATTTGCAATTGTGATTATTTCTTCTTCTTCTTGACTAAGTTCCTTCTGCATCTGCTCACTCTCTATCTCTGGTCCCGCACTTCCCCATATATTCTCCCAGAACCTTAATGCGTCCTCGCCTGCTCCAGTTCTTTGTAGAATCTTCTTTCATGGGTCTCAAACTTCATATTGTCTCTTGCCTGCTTTGCCATTGCCCTATATTTTCTCAGTTTCTCAGCTTCTGCAACTAATCTCTGCTTAAGCTCTTCTTTGCAGGTTTTACATTCTTGCCCTTACCTACCCTGCACCTGTCCTGTACTGCCTTGCTTATCCCGATCTTCCCTATTTGCTGCCTAATAATTGCCACTTTATTCTCACTTCTTTTCTCCCATGCCGGCTTTCTGTATCTTTTATCTTCTTGTCGTCTTTTCTTTTTCATGTCCATGCCTACATTTTTCAGCACCTCACATGCACCTGCATACAATAAGCTATTTACTTCTGTGACACTCCTAGCATCTATCCTCTCCAACACATTATTAACTTTTGCTGTCTCTACTGCTAGCTTGCTTTTCTTAACTTCTCTTGGAACTGGCGACCTAGTTTTCTCACATATTTCTTCCTTGATCTTTTCTTAGATTGCTGCTTCAGTTTCTGCGCCCACTGGTTCTTCTGCTTCCGCCACTTCTGTCACAATGTCTATCACTTCATCTTCCCTTTGCTTCAACTCTCTTTTCCCCTTACTCTCATCCAACTGCAACTTTCGCACTTGTCCTGCAAGCCTCTGCTCTGTAACTTCTAATCCTGTTCCTGCCTTCCTCTATTCTTCCAACATTCTTCCAACATTCTCTTCCTGTAACCTCTCTTACCTGACCTGCTTCTTCTGTAACACTCCAATGCTGTTCTGTTCTGCTCATCTGTCCATTTATTCCGTCGTCGCTTGGTCTGTGTGGATCCTATACTACCACTTCTCGAGTCCACACTCCCGATTGTGGAGTCCGCATTATTATTATTATTCTTATTATTATTATTATTATTATTATTATTTTTATTATTATTATTATTATTATTATTATTATTATTATTATTATTATTTGTAACAATATTTCTTATAAAATTTTTTTAGAATTAAAAGAAATCAATTACTTTGTAGCATGAAACATGCACTTAATTTTTGCACACAATATGAATGTGTGTTATTGCAATCAATATGCCATACATTTACCGATAAATTTGAAAACTAACAGGTGTTAAATAAAAATTTGAAATAGTCCTGGACACGTTATAAAAGTCAAAAGACCCAAGTACAATAAATTTATTCGAGCACAAATTTAACAATAGATGTCAGCGAATTAGAACATACCAATAAAGCAAAGCATCGGGATCTTTTTCTCTTGTCTTTATTAACATACTGTTCACATTGGTCATCATGACATTTGCGTCAAATTATGGTTATAAACTTTTTTTGAGGATAGACCAAAAGTCCTGAATAAACCTCAAGTGTGATAGGCATGGAGGATTCCCGTTTTTATGGGACAATTATGATTTGAAACTCTTCAAATGTGGAGATAGTGAGGTTGGCGTAATGGACTGATGCCAAATCAGTCCAAAACATGTAGTTGTTTTCAGCATGGCTGGCTTCCAGAAATGGCAACATGAACTTGCGAATGTTTTTATTAGAATAAATTGCCTTATTGGCAGCAAGATTTGAAGAACAAATGCATGTCTTTGAAATTTCTGAATCCCTCACAGCAATCCAGACGAGGATCTTCATCTCGAATTTCTTCTGTCATTAGAATTGACATTACCACAAATACTATGATGATATAGAGTAAATTAGATGTCATCATTAAGAAAGAAACTAGGGCTGACATTGACAAAACCTATCGGGAAGGATGATCAATCCGTAATCGCTGAGCTTTAATTGGTTTTTAGTTGCATGAGACCTCTTTGTTTTCTTTAAGACAGATATGTTCATCTTTCAATAATTATTGGTATAGCCAAAAAACTTATGAAATTTATTTGATATTTCTCTTTTTTTGCGGTTACTTTCTTAATTATTTTTTCCTCAAGTGTGGAGTAATCTTTTCAGCTTGCTTTCCTCAGCTGCTACTTCTTGCAATCTCGCCTCTCTCTTTGTAATTGTTGATAATGTTATACACGGTAGATTGAGGGATGTTGAGCTGTTTGAAATATAGAGCGATATTGTACGTCGAAGCCCCGGGATGATCAATCATGTATTGTATGACCATTGATCTGCGATCCTTTTCCTTAAGGTGATGCATTGCCTTGAACGTGACAAGCGAATGATTCTAAAGGCTTACAAAAATATTGATTATTTATCCACCTAGGTCACATACATTGAAGTTCGCTCTAATATTTACCCTTTCATTTCAATAGATTATTTTCAACTATTCCAAATTTCTAGTGAACACCTTTCAAGATATAAAATTGTAATCTTCAAATAAGTGCAAACTATTACAGGGTAAAAAATTTGATGGTAATTGCACGAATTCAAATTTTGATCACTAAAATGTTTTTATATCAATCATTTTATTTTTATTTTAAAATTACTAGAATTACAGTAGACTTTCAATATTTTAAAACCCTTTGTAAATTTTTTAATTTATCAAGTTATATGAACAGTCACCTGTACATTTTACAAACATATGCAAAAATATATGTTAGCTCTACAAATGTATTCGAAAAATGTATGTCACTGATTTTTTAAAATATTGTTTCTAGAAAATATTACATTATAACATACTGAATAAACATTCTGGCTTCGATAAAGAAGTGCCAAAAAGAAGGAATCCGAATTCAGTAAATTGTACTGTAGAATTGTTGAAAAATTGAATTAAAACTTACGAGTAGAGTTAACATAAGTAAGAGAAGAAAAAGCGACACCATACATATTTTCTGCAGTGCATTTGTATATACCAATTGCATTGGAGTACTCTGTGAACTCATAGGTTACATTGAGGAGATAATCTCTGCCAATCACAGGTGTATTTGCTACTACGTCATAATCAGAGCTTGAAAACTTTTTGTAGTACCATGTGACACTAAACATTGAAAAAAGATATACATAATCAAACTAAATATACATGTACATTACAAAAAATGTCACTTGGTAGACGCTGACATGTAGTTCAACAGTTCTCAGGGCAGGCCAAATAATTAATTTCAGCTCTTAATTAAATGTCACAATTGATTATCTAACAAGTTTCAAAAATAGACAGTACTTTTTTCAAACGTGCTTTTTGGGCAGTTAATGCTAAAATTTGTCTTCGATATGGCATCCGGTTTGGTCATTTCCTCTTAAAATGTTGTAAACATTGAGGTTAAAATCAGTAGAAATATATTCAATATCTTGCATTTCATAAATATAGACAATTCTAATATATCAATGTATTCTCAACCAATCAAAACATAGTTATTGTTAGTTGGTTTTAGTGTATTATGTAAGCATGGGTTAAATGTTGCTGGTTCACTTTTTATGGATGTTCACAAAAAGAATAAGATTATCCATTGTTTCTGCAAGGTATTCGCCTCTACAGCAAACTTCATGGCCTCCATGATAACTGCACATAAATCCATGCGACTACTATTTTGGGACTACAAAAGTTGAAGAGCTTAAGAATGCTGTAATGGATATTGGAAACAGTGGCTATTAATGTTTGCATTTGATTATCCAACTATCACTACTCGTTCAAAATTAAAATTATCTCATTCAACAGCATTTATAGGAATATACTCTTTCATATTAAGTCACTTAGTATATTGTTGTTCAACCGAATTGTGAAAATTGCTGATAAATGTGGAATGCACCCTACATTTACATCAAACAAATATTTAAGAAGAATTCTAAATGCTAAGAACACTGAAGACATTTATACTTTAGACAATTTTTTCTAAGTGCTAGAATTATTGAAATGTCCCCCCCCCCTCAGCTTAATGAAAAAATTGCTAAAATTTTACCACTTTTTTGTCTGAAGAACAAATGACATTTCCTAATGAGTGTATTATAGCTTTACATTTACCCAAACAACCATTTTTTAGAGTTAATTTCAAAAAATGTTTGGGTCTAATTGGGTTAAATGATGAACATTTTATGGTTGTGAAAAATACTTGTAAGTATAGCTGAAATGAAATATCATTTTAGAGTCATACCTTGCTTTCAAAATATCCAGATACATCCAATTAAACACAATTCTGATGAAGTAAGCAAACATATTAGTTTTTGGGACAATAACTCCATTTACCATGAATCCTAGAACAAGATCGAAGAAAAAACAAAGTAACATAATAAAAAATATCTCTATTTTATCTGTATAGTGATACATTAAGATAAAAGTTGATTGTTAAAATGGTTTTACATGCGTGATCGTAGATTGATGGTTCTAAGATCTTGTTTGATAGTCAATCGAAAATAAAATATATTCTTACTTTGGTTTTGGGTACCCACTAGCTGAGCAATCAAGATTGAAATTTGCAGCAGCCGCAGCGAATTGCTCGTAGTAATAGAATGGTTTGATATACGGTGGACGACCAACATCATCAACGCCTAAGTAATTCAAAATTTCATTAATTAAAACAATACTATCATGTTTGTATAGAGGTAATCAGATTTTTTTTTAACAAAATAGGTAGAAGAGACGAAAATCCTCCTCTCAAAATAATGCCCCAATGAAAATCTAAAATAAACGCAGTGAGTTTATAAATTTATATCCCTCTATTTACACCATAGCACATGGCATTGAATGAAAATTGAAGGAATTAAAATATATTTCTTAAAATTTTTAAAGCTTACCTCTTAGTTCCACTCCAAATGTCAAGCATAACACAATTATAGTTGTTGTTAGAAACATCCTGTCAATTTTCTAAATGGCAATGATTTGAGAACGATCTTAGTACAATATATATATATATATATATATATATATATACTAAAGTATAATACAATTTGAATTACCACACTATGCTGCACCTGAAAATCAAAGACTTGTACGAAAACATAGCAACACTAAGTTATATTTTATAAAATAGGAGAGTCGAATATATTTGTTATAAAAGAACTGCTCTTAAAAAAAATTAGTAAGGAATGCATAATTCATATTGTTTGAAAGTGAAGTTACAAAATCGGAACTTAGAATTCATACTTTTGAGTTATTCTTGTTTATGGAAAGTGGTGTTTCAATATTTCACTGAAAAAGTATTCGATCACCTCTCAAAACCTGATGTCAATAAGTTTGAAAACGTTGAGTTTTTGTCGGCCACACAGTTTCTTTTCTGCGTTATATAATACCCTCCTCCGATTACCTCTGTGATTTGTCAAAAAATTTTAAGTTTACTTAATTTTTATATACATTTTATATTTTCAATGAACTTTAGCAACCTCTTTAGTTGGTTCGCTGTGTAAAGTCCAAGGCATGGTGAGTGCAATTTTTATAAGATTTAGGGGATCTATGTTTAGAATGCTTGCACCCTTTTGCTGCCAGCTGTCAACAGCTGTCTCTTCATAGTGTGTTTACTGGTGATACAAGATATAATAGACAAATTGTCTACATTTTTTCAATGTCCACTATGCTTTCATTGGTTCATCATTTGTATCAAGTAAAAGAACGTTCTACAAATTTCGCCTGTGGATTGCAGCACATTAAATGCGCTTCTGTAGAGATCATAACAAAATAATATAATCAAGGTCAATCTTGAAGTAGATGAGCAGTGCTCTTAATATGATTCTCTAATGGAAGATGTCAATGAAGCCGTTAATACTTTTATCCACAATGTCATATATTTACATGATTACTTCTGTCATTTTTATGAGAAGTGAGGCTTACCCAAAAAAAGCCGTTGAAAGTTACACCATTGGCAAAGAAAATCCCTTGTAAAAGATACTCTCTACAAAGGTAAAGGAAGTCTTAAGCAGCTACAGAGATTCAGTTAACAATTAATACTATTATCCAAGATAACCTAAAAGTGCTAATCTCAAATAGCTAAAAGCATCATGGCTGAAAAGGAATACTATTGGAAAAACTTCTAAAATAATATACATATATATATATATA
>CABFPE010000044.1:1156140-1167237 GCA_900660155.1 Hofstenia miamia
TATTTAGTTTCAAATTATTATTTAATATTATCACAAAAATGGTATTATTGAACATATTTGTAAAATAGGTTTTGTACACAACATTTTTTATTTATAGCAGTTACTAGTTGAACTATAGTAACTGCTATTAATAAAAAATGTTTTGATTTCTTTATTCTTAAAAATCTACCTAAATTAGAAAAAGTTTTTTAATTCACCCGTAATTTAGAATTTCAAAAAATATAAATTGCATTAAGGTTTATCAAAATATTAAATAATTTAAGAAAAACAATAATTTTAATGAAGAATTTAATAGGCTGTCTAATCGCATAGATTCCATTGTATCAAATGATTTTCAGTTCGTTATTTACATTAAGGCCAATTAAATTGTAATAATGTTTGCATATTAAGAATTATCCACTTTGATTAGCTCAAATGCAATAAAATATAACAAAATATTATTGAATATTTTCCTAATAGCAATTAAAAGCTCGCGTTCTGTGTGAACACTCTCGTATTAATACATTGCTAGAAATCTATCGCAAGCGCAAGCTCGCTTTCTGTGTGAATTCAACTATCTTAAAACATGTGTTAAAAAATATAGCAAGCGCACGCCGTCTGTGTGAATGCTACTATCTTAAAACATGTGTTTAAATTACAAGCGCGATATCGCAATCTCTCTGTGTGAATACCCTCCTTTATTTCCTCTTGTTTAAATCTCAAGATTGGCTTTATCGCTCGCTTTCTGTNATGTGTAGAGAATATTATTGAATATTTTCCTAATAGCAATTAAAAGCTCGCGTTCTGTGTGAACACTCTCGTATTAATACATTGCTAGAAATCTATCGCAAGCGCAAGCTCGCTTTCTGTGTGAATTCAACTATCTTAAAACATGTGTTTAAATTACAAGCGCGATATCGCAATCTCTCTGTGTGAATACCCTCCTTTATTTCCTCTTGTTTAAATCTCAAGATTGGCTTTATCGCTCGCTTTCTGTGTGAATTCAACTATCTTAAAACATGTGTTAAAAATACAAGCGCTATATCGCAAGCTTTCTGTGTGAATGCACCCTTAGGTTTTTCCCAAATCATTCTTATTTTAGAAACAATGGTTATAATTGGAAATAAAACACATCGTTAAAAATCTGCATGTGAGTCTGATATTTCAACTTTCACATTCTTACCTACACCAGTCAACTTACTGCAATTCTGAGTGTTTAAAAAGCCAATTAATTTTAAGTGCTTAATTCTAAAGACTAATAAATTTCACAAATTGACTTCACAAAATTCAAACACACTTCATATAATTATTAGTAAATAAAACTGAATATATAAATATTGTATTGAGCCATTAGACTATTAGACTTCAAAAATGCAAGTTAAAACTGAGGAATCAAACAAACTGAGTCGCCAAGAGCAGGCTAGCGTGTCTTCATCATTATTGGAAAAACGTCATCAAGGCTCTCTAAATGTTTACATTAAAGAAAGCGGCATCGTACATTAATTGTTTTATAGATTATTAAAACATATTCACTAAAAGTAATTAATTATTAAATGTATGTAGTAGATATTTTAGCTCAACTCAAAGTACTGGACATACAATTAACCTATATTGACATTTGTTAGCGATGAGATAATTTTATAAAATAGTAAAGCAATCAAGTGGATAGTCTAGCCAAAATCATTGTCTGAAAATTATATATGACAAGAAAAATAAGTCTTTAACATTATAAACATACAACAGCTGAGAATTTCAAAATTCACTTCACAATACTACACACAGTGTAGCTTATTTTTCTAAATAAATTATTCAGTACTTTGCTTATAAACAAGAATAAGTCTGTTCAATTGCCTTGGATGAAAATAGATTTGAACTATAAAGGCTAGCAAACAAAGCAAGTTGTCCCCTACATGGTTGGAACCGGTTGGATTGGGTTGGGTAGAGATATATGAACCGGTAAAATTGTTTAGGTTTTTTAGGGACAAAGCGACGCAGTTCAATCAATAAATGTTCTCAAGGAGTTAATGAACAACAATTTTGTAATGAAGTAAATTAAAACGATTACGAAATGTATTGTTAAAACTCATTAACTGTACAAAGCATTTATACTCTAATTTACATGTACCCTTGTGTCATTGTGCCAGTCTTGTGGTAACCCCGAGGGAAGGTATTCACAGTAAACATTTAGGATTCTTAGTAAACATCTTGACATCTCGGTACATCTCCCTTTTTTAGGTGGTTGCTATGCCAGGCGGACTGGACATCCATAGTAGTCGGGAATACGTCGATTACGTTTTGATCTCCTTAGAGGAGGAGCTATATCCTTTGACTGATGCTGTAACATCTGGCTATTACTAACTTCTGACGATTCTTCCTTAGCTTTATTTTTGTTTCTCTCTTCATCATCTATTTCCATTGCAAATGAATAGTCTCATTATCGGCTTTCTCTTTTCTAGAGAAAAGGAATTAAGTGTCGCCGGTTTCTTTGAATAATTCGGTTGCCCCCTTTGATAATATAAGATCGTGGTGACTTCCCCTGTTTCACAACCTTGCCACTACAATTGTTGAGTGACACAATCGCTCCTTTTTCTAAACCACAACGATCCTTTGATTTCATATCGTATGTTTTCTTTTGTTTAACCTGATATTTCTTTCCTCCTCCTTGAATGTTTTCCCTATTACTGTTGGTTTTAGTAGCTTTCCCTTCATTCATTGATTTGATTTTAATCATCTGCTATGAAACAGTTGTGCTGGGGAGAATTGACTGAATACTAAAGGTGTATTGTTATAATCCAATAATGAAAGCCGGAAGTCATTCCCCTTCTTAAATAGACTTTTAAACGTTTTTACTCCTTTCTCGGCGAGTCCGTTGAATTGGGGGTACTTTGGGATGCTGTTGGTTACCTTAATTCAAGCTGATGTGCAAATTCTTTAAATTCCATAGAACCAAATGGATTGTTATCAGCAACGATCTTATCAGGAATTCTGTGTACTGATATCAGGTCTTTGAATCTTTCCTGTATTGCATATGTACTCTTTCCATTAACTTTGCAGCACTGTAGATATCTGGAAAAATAGTCAAAACATATCAAAAATGTTATATTTGAGATTTCGGCAATATCTAAAGCAATTTTTTGAAAGGGAAAGTCTGGCCTTCTGTGTAGTATTAATGTTTCTCGTTGGTTATTAGGTTGGTGCATTTTACAATGATTACAATTTGAAACAAATTGTTCTATATCTTTAGAGATATTAGGCCAAAATAAAAATTGTCTTGCATATTCCTTTGTTTTGAGGATTCCCACATGTCCTCGATGTATCAATGAAAGAACCTGTTTTCACTATGACTTCGAAATATACACCTTTCCTTGTTTCATTATGTAGCCTTCCTTACAATAAATTTCATGCCTTATTTTATGCAGATGTTTTTGCTCTGCAGAATGAAGTAATCTTTTCTCGTGCGACTCAGAATTAATTAACTTTAGCATTTCTCTAGCGTCTTTGTCGTCTTCTGTTTGCCGTTTGATCTTCTCCAAATCCAAAATTTTGTCAGAAATTTCTACTGTATGAATTGCCACAGACAACTTTTATTCTATATCGCTGCTTTTGATCTTTGGTAAGCTCGATCTTGAAAGAGCATCAGGTAAAACCACTCTTCCCGGTTTATATAATACTATTTTTAGTGAAGGATATCTTTGGAGGATAACAAAAAGTTTTTGTACCCTTGGTGGGCATGTATTGAGCGTCTTGTGTTGTAGGGGTTCAGAGAGCTTATGATCCATTTCAATTGATATGCTTCGTCCATATGTATACTGATCGAAGTGATCGCAAGCGTAAGTGATTGCCAATAATTCCTTCTCTATCTGGGCGTAATTTTGTTCGCTAGGTGTCATTGAACGCACGGCGTATGCAACAGGTTTACTTTCTTGCAACTCAGGCTCTAAGTGCAAAATTGGATGCACCAGTCTGAATCCTTATCGGTTTGTAGTTATCAAAATGTCTTAGGGTGGGTCTTGAAGATAAACATAAAACTATCCTTTGTAGTGCTGAAGATTGTTGCTCCGTCCACTCAAAGGGTATATCTTTTTTTCAGTAGGCATCTCATTGATGCAGTTATGTAACGTAATTTGGAATAAATTCCGATAAGTAGTTTGCCATAATTAGTCATTGGAGTGACATTTTGTCATCTGGCGGCTTTAAGTTTTTTATTACATTCACTTTCTCTGGATCGGGAAAAAACCCATTTTCGTTGACAACAAATCCCAAATATTTTATAGAGGTCCTCATTAGCTGTATTTTGCTTTTGTTAAATTTAATATTTCTTGCTCTTGAGCGGCTGAGTACAGCTTTTAAAGTTTTGAAATGATTTTCTCGTGAATCTGTTGCAATGCATATGTCATCATGTAGGGCAATCACATTCTGAATATCACCAAAATTACAATCCACCATAGGTTGAGATTCATGAGCTGCTGATGCCAAACCAAACGGCAATCTTTTCAAGGCATATTTAGCAAAGGACGTGTTAAAGGTACACAGAAGTGAAGATCTTTCCGTTAATGGTATGTGCCAGTAATAATTGGATAGATCCACTACCGTAAAAAACTTTCTCCTATTAAAGAATTATTTTAATCTTACAGGAGAAGGGGATAATGGTACTCACGTATGATCTATCTGCTTAAGCATTTAACCTTTCAACAATTACCATTCTTCCAACCCATTGTGTTGGCTCCTCGATCTTTCTTATTATGTCTGCGTCTTCAAGGTCTTGCAGCTTTTGCTTTAGTTTCGGTATTACAGTTAAAGGGTACCTCCTTGGTGGGTGCATGACAAGTCTTGCAGGATCAATTAAGGAGATTTCATATGGTTCTTCTACGTTGCCATATCCAATAAAGACATCTTTGAATTTGTAAAACAAATTTTCAAAGTCTTTTGGCCCAGCATTGATTAAATGCTGTATTGAAAACTTCCGAGCCTGAACCGAAAAGAAAAATTCTTTGTTGGTTTCTGTATGGTATGCACTTCGTTGTCTTTAGGTGACTTGAATAGTCACTGAGCAGGTCTGCTCTTAGTGAAGAATCTAGTCCTAGAATTTGTTTTGAATTAGTGCTCACTACCAGAAATTTCGTCTTAAGTTTCATATTATTTCGGCCTAAGATTATTGGCAGCTTAACTTCTCCCATTACTGGAATTTTCTGTCCACCACATCGTTAATTTTCCATTCTCACGATAAATTTGCAGTTTTGATTGATTGCGTTTTTCTATTTCATTAAACACTGAGACGGGTAATACCTTACATCAGAGATGGAATCGGATCCAAAATTTTCCGATCCGGATCCGAAGCTTCATAATCCGGATCCGATTCGATCCGAATTTTTAAAAGAATTTTAATCTTCGATCCGAAACGGATCCGAATATAAATAAGTATTCTTACAACAAATAAACATGGACTTAAAAATATATTTACGTTTTTTTTTCAAATGTCAAATAAAATTTTATGTACTTAAGCACTGTCGTGAGACATATAGGAGATATACCTGAGAGCACAGGATCGCGTTTAGCTGAGGTATTAGAGAATAGGACTACTTACGCAATAGTGCATGCAAATCAACTCAAATGTAGTGAATCCTACCATAGGTTAAAAATGTGTTGAAAAATCAATTTTAAATTTGGAAATAATACAATACAATCAAATTCTCTTCTAATACTATAATCTAATACACTCAATTTTGTTCAGCAAACCATAAAATTCAAGAATTGTTTTTGGCAACGATCAAAAAATGTGCTGGGCGTGGCCCTCAATTTTCTGCCAATGTCCATTTATGTTTAAAATAGATTGTTTCTTTATCTGTAAGTGTCCACACATAAGAAGCAAATCAGTTTCTGACTTTGATTATGAGTGGAAATTGATTATTGCTCTGCCAAAATTCCAACAAATTCATTTCTTGGCTTATTTGTATGCTTTCTAGCAATCAAACTCCTTAAAATTGTCATCAACTACAATCACAATATATTTAAAGAGTTTAAATAGTTTAGATATGATCTTCCTATTAATTTTTCTGTGTCCAAATCCAAAATCACCATTTTGCAATGTTACTATGAATTGAAAACTAGAAGATACAATTTACTTCAAAATTGCAGCTAAAACGATGAAAACAAGCATGGCCGAAACAATGGCATATTAAAGAACCCAAGACAAAAGCACTTGGAACAGGAACATCACAAGTTTGAAACATTATGTGTGGAAGTCGAAAGAAAAAATATAACGCCTATATTGATAAATATTAACTATTAACCCAATAAACGAGATTGCAAAGAATTTATTGACTTTAAGATAAATGAAGTACAAAATGCATTATTGGGCAATAATGATGTCTTATTATTGGGAGATTATAATATAAACTATCTGATTAAAGTTGAATCACGTCTAATAGATTATTTATGTGATGAACTGCAACTTGATGTGATCAATAAATCCATACCAACCAGGGAATCAGCTTTAATTGATTACTTCATAGCAAGTTCAGGAACCTACAATACTTTGATGTTCAATTCATTCTCAGACCATAACTTATGCATTTATGTGACAAATGAGATCAAAAAAATTTCAAAAAGAAAACAAATTTTAGCCCGCAGTTTTGCTAACTTCAATGAAAGTGACTTTATTAAGCAATTACTGAATGTCAGCTGGAACTTAATATACACAATGAATGATGCAAATGATGTGTATTTACATTTTGAAACAATTAAATCTATGCTTAAACAAGGTAGCACCATTTAAAATCAGGTATGTCAAAATAGATCATTGTAACTCTATGCATAATACTCAAGTTAAAAGATTAGCTGAAGAAAAGAAAAATGTATGGTTAGAATTAAACAAGGATCGTATTGTCTTTAATATTAACATCTATAGGAAAACTAAGAAGAAATATTACAAAATGAAAAACCTGCATAAAGAACAATACGCAAAACGTTTTTATTATAAATTAGAACAAGCTAAAAATAAGTGGAATTTTATAAATAAATTTTTTAATAAAAAAAGAGCTCGTCAACTAATATTAGTGAAATAAAGGCCAACAATACCAGTACTTTACTGCAAAAGATATAGCTACTTAGTTAAATATTGCCTTCAAAGAGATTGGACAGTACAAAGGCAAAGAAGTCAAGTATGAAGATAAAATTGAAAAAGTTAGTAAAACTTTTAGTTTCGATTTTGTAAACAAAATGGAACTTGAAAAAATGAAATGGCAGTAGTGGTATTCCTGTATTTGTGATAAAAAAATATGGTACATTTTTCAGTGAGTATTTACTTTTTGCTATAAATTATGCAATTAGAATTTCAAGTTTTCCACAAGGTCTAAAGAGGGCTGATGTTACGCCAAATTATAAAAAAGGAGATCCCACACTATGCAGAAATTATAGACCAATTTCTATCACGAATCCTATTGCTAAAATTATTGAAAGGTTACTATGCACGCAAATTAATGAATTTCTAAGAGTGAATAACATCATATCACCCAATCAATTTGGATTTAGGAAGGGGCTAAGTACCACTGATGCATTATTATCATTTATTGAAAGTACACGGTTTTATCTCAATGATGGTATCCGCAATAGCGTGGCACTCCTCGATCTCAGCAAAGCATTTGACAGCTTAGATTTTCAAATTTTGGATGATAAATTGAAAAATATGGATTTGATAACGACGCAAGAAAACTATTAAATAGCTTTGTGAGTAATAGATAACAACGTGTAAAAATAACAAATGTATTCTCTAGCTATATAAAAACTAACAAGGGAGTACCACAGAGCACCGTGTTAGGTCCATTGCTTTTTAATTTGTATATCAATGATATCTCTATGCATATACAAGGCAGTGAGGTAAGCCAGTATGCTGATGATATATGTGTAATCAATAGACACAAAAATCCACAAAGAGCAACAGCAAATTTAAAAGAAAACATCCAGGCAATTGTAAAATACCTCCAACAAAACAAGCTGACAATGAATGCTGAAAAGAAGCAGTTTATAATATTTTCCACAAAAAAACATAAAGTTGAAACAAGTGATATCCATATTAGAGTCTCTGCAGAAGGCCGTGGTATTAAAGGCATGAAATCAGTAAGATACCTGGGTGTTGAAATTGATCAACAATTTAGTTTTGATGGATTCATTCAAGAGAAAATACGTAAAATGTCTGCAGGCATCAAGTATTTAAAACAAATCAGGAAAATTACTGAAAGTAAAGTTATTGTAGATGCTCTTGTTCTTGCCCATTACACTTGTGCTTGTGTACTTCTATGCGATATTAGCTTAGATAAACAACACAGATTAAATAGAGTATTCAACTGGTGCATTTCAGCAATGTTTAGTGTTGATAAATACCAAACGGGTGAGAAAATAAAACAATAATCAATATTATCACCATTATATTACCCAAAATACGCATGCCTGACAAATCTGTACAAATAAAATCATAATTTAATACCAAATAAGACTTTAAGTAAATATGCCAAAATCAACCTACGTACAAAGAAATGCATCAATAGTGTTAAAATCCATAATAGATACTGGAAAGGTGCCTTCATCACGAATGCAGCAAAATGTGGAATACTCTTCCTACTTGTGTCAGAACTGCATCTTCTCTGAATTTGTTTAAGAAATTATTAAAGCAGAACCTGCTAGCAAATCAATATAAATATGGCTACTCAGTTAAAACAAACTCTTGGCAAAAATATTTAACTTTTTAGTGTTTTGTAAATATTTTGTTATTTTTTGATTTTGTTTTTATTTGTTTTTAGTTAATTTTAATTTAGAGTTGTAGCATATTTTAGCCTTTGTGTAATTTATATATATATATATATATATATATATATATCATTTGTAAATATTATATATATATATATATATATATGTATATGCATACAGTGCTAAATAAAGCTATTAAATAATAAAAAATATAATATTGCGAGACACAAAAAATTGTAGTAGAGTGCATTATAATCCGTGATAGAAAAAATTATTTATTAAACTAAATTTGAGATTTAAATATAAATTTTGAATTTTTCTTTTCATTGAAATTGGATACTAGTTTCGATTACAATTTTAAATTATGTAAAAGCAACATTAAATGATTTAATGCCCTATTATTGATATGCCAAGGGTATGGTTCTATAAAAATGGTTTGTATTAGTTATTACAATAATCACGAACCTTCTGAAAACTAAGTTGATCTTGGCATTGCAATTTGCTTATAGTGCAACTTACATGACTTTTTTATAATTATATTAGTTTCATTAAATTTTGGCGGTGTTTGCAACAACTAAGGTATTCCATTTGCTTCTCTGTGCTTCTTCTGCATTTCCATTTGCAAGTTTATATAGATGTTTTTGATTGCTTTACAATTATCTTTTTATGCTATGGCTAACATTAATCGCATTTTCAGATTTAAAATATTCGTCACCAATTTCATAAGTTATTAGAAAGAATAACACGGAACCTGTTGTATGAACAATGAAATTCAATTACTAAATTTCACTTAGAATGAGATTGTTAACACACTTAAAGTGGCATCCAATGTAAAAATGTGCGTAATGTGTAAATTGTGTACTATACACAATTTTTAAAAAATTTTGGATCCGAAACAGATCCGACATTTTCTCAAAATTTAGATCCGATCCGTATTCGATCCAAACCGTTCCGAGATCCAATCGGATTCCAGATCTGCGTTACATTGCGCACCTGAATCGACTTTTAAACGTACAGGATAGTTTAGGATTCTAACAAACAATAGCTTTGATTTCTTTGTTTGTTAATAAGTTGGGTGGTTGGGAGTTTCGTAGTACGTCCCAATCATGTTCAGAATTTGTATCAGCTTCGCTGGAAATATCTTATGCTGAGTTTCCTCAACTTCGTTTAACTGTTGATACGTGTTTCCATTATAATTATTCCGTTGTTGGTATACCCTACATTGTCTTGCAAAATGATTATGTTTACAGCATTTTTTGCAGGTCTTTCAAATGCGGGGCAGTTCGTGGCCCTTGCTTGTTTCCGCATTGCCTACAGTTGAATCCGGACGATTTCATTCCTATTTTACCAAAAGTGATCTTCTTTTAATTGTGTCAATCTCTTGCTTAATCTCATTATCTTCTTCCATTGAGCCATTGATAATTTTTAGTTGATCATGTGTTTCCTCTGATGCTCTACAAAAGTTAATTGTCTTTTGCAATGTGATGTTTGGTTCTCTCAAGAGCTTCTCTTGCAGCTGGGTACTTCCGTCGTCATTATTATTCTGTCTCTAATCATACTATCTTCTAATCGTTCAAAGTTACACCGCTTTGCTCGGATCCGCAGATAGTTAACATGTTGATCTATTTTCATTAATCTTCTTCCTGCTTGTAGAATTGATATCTTTCAAGTACCTCATATGTGCCGCAAATGAAGTAATCATCAAATTTTTAAATATCATGCTCTAAGATATATTTATTTTCTGCATGTAATGAAGTAAATAAAAACGATTAAGAAATGTATTGTTAAAAGTCATTAACTGTACAAAGCATTTATACTCTAATTTACAAGTACCTTTGTGACATTGTGCCAGTCTTTTGGTAACCCCGAGGGAAGGTATTCTTAGTAAACATCTCGACATCTCGGGACATTTTCTAGATATGGACTAATCCATTAAATGGGATTTCATCAAATCCAATGTATTTAGATAAAACTGTCTTTAGCTTTTCATAATGAATCGTGTCAAGCGCTACTAATAAATCAAGAATATGTAATACACAGCATGTTCTTTGTCAAGACAAGTCAGAATATAATTACCAACGTTGATATGTGTTGTTTAGTTCGAGTTTAAAGCACGGTATCCTGATAGAGAAACACAATTTGAATTGTTACGTGTTAAGTGAACAGTGATTAGTAGGTGAAAAACTTTTTCTAGAACTTCATACATAGCATTTGCTTTAGGATTGGATTATGAATTCTTGTGAACCTTAAAAGTAATTTAGGATTAAACTAAGCTCGATACTTAGAAAAGCTAGTTAAAAAAATATTTTGCTTAAGATTTTGAACAATGCACAATAAAATATAGTGCATTCTTTTGATTATATATATATATATATA
>CABFPE010000044.1:1168237-1208316 GCA_900660155.1 Hofstenia miamia
GTGAAGCAAACAAAGACAATGATATCCAACGTTAGTACTCTGTGTCAGTTAGCATCAAATTTAGATAAAAAATTTCAAACATATTATAAAAAACTATCAAAAATTTACTAGCTAGTTACCTAATCATTTATATAAAAAGGCTAGAATTAATAGGATAATAAAAAATTACCTGGATTTGAATTTGTCTAGGATCTGAATTTTTATGAGATTTTTTTCTACTTTCTTATTTATTCAATTTATATGTATATATGTCAACAGGTAGCCATGACATACAATCAAGCCCTGTTTCAAATCGGATGTAGCTGTATGACAAAGTTGGAATTGAGTTGGGCCTAAAGTTGGGTCGGGCTGGGAGGGGCAGGCTTGGGCCTATTTTTTCACTTGGTATTTGAAATACGAAAAAAATTCACTTGAAAATTTTGCAAATGGACAAAACATTCTCTTTAAGTTTAATCAGCCCGGAATTGTTGGATAGTGCAATACTTCTGCCATCAAAATTTTGTTTGGTACAAGCAAAGAGCATTTATGAAAATTCCACTTACTTTGTGCTAATATAAGTTGATGTAAGTTGGCAGAGAATATATAAAAAGTGATATGTTTCCCAAAAAAGAACGACTACACATTCAATGCTATTTGATAGCCAAATGCAATCATTTACAGGAAGGGTTCAAGTCTGCTCCAGGCCTACGTCCCTGTATGACACGCTTACTGTATAAAGGTTAACAATGCAATTTGAATTTGAACAGAATTGAATTAGCATTTTTGACGGACTAATGCGGATATGCACCTATGCACATTTTCACTAATACATTATGAAAATTGTCCACTCAAATTCATAGTGTAGTGCTTATGGAACTCTATGAGGCAAAAGACACTGTTTTTTGTGTAAAAGAAAAATAAATTGGGCCTAAACTGCATTGGGCTGGGCTTATGACCTTTGTCATTTTATTTGAAATGGTGTTATGAATACTTAAAAAATTTAATTAAGAATTTTACAGCTAATTAGGTAAGTCTTCTGTCCCAGTCACAACAAGTGGTGCTAAAACTTAAGTGTCTGTACTATATGTTCACTATAATAAGTAACTTTGTACTATATTATTAGGTAAAGCTTTATACAATTACATAATTTTGGAGACTCCCAGTTTTTAGCATGCATATTATAAGTCAATTATTCCATAATAATGGAGTTTTATTCCAAACCGCGCGCTAAATATTTATTTTTAGGAACTTAATTTATTCACATTATAGTACATAAGAAAATTTAATTTTCAAATAATTTGTTCATTATTGTTATACGGTTTCAAAAAAAACCTATCAATGAATAATTAGGCTAATATAATTTTTGAATTTCAAAAAAAATTTAAGATCTCTCTTTTATTTCAAAGTTTAAAAACAAATCATTTTTAGGCCTATATTTCGTTTACATTTGCTCGGATGGATGTATTCCAACTTTCGAATTTGAAATATTTGTTTGCAGGATTTTAGAACATTCGTCTCGTTTTTTCAAGGATTATCTAAAGCACGTATATTTTGCAAAAGTGTATATTAGAGATGCGTTTTTTGATAGAATATATATTAAAAGAAACCCACAAAAGGCATTTTTTCCAGCCTGTTGGATCAATTTGTCAAGTTATTGAAACTATGTGTCTAGAAATGCATTTGCTAACATTTCTTTTTAGATTCGAAAAAGGCATTGGCATGCAAGCCACCCAAAAAAGTCAGCTTGCATTTCCATCCGTTACTATATGTCCTCCTTACAAAGTTCTAAAATCGAAAATCGAAGGAGCTAAGAAATTTGAACCTCTTATATTTCTTGATAAGTTTGAAAAAGCTCGGTATGAAAATTCGAAACAAGAAATTCAAAACAAAAACAGTCATATGAACATCGACGCAAGAATCGTAAGACCATTGTTTTGTAATATTATTTAACGAGATATTAATTTCAATATTTATGTGTACATCAGTCTAGTAATTGAAGATATTGTCATATTCGGGGCGAGGTCTACCTGTCCAAAATTGACAATTGCAAAAGGATCAAAGTAAACCGATGTTCAAGTAAATATGCTATGAACAGAAGGATATTCATCACATTCTACCAAATCAAAATTTCACATTTATGCAACTGCATATATATAATTGGAACAAATATTACTGAAACAAATTTTCTATTTGAACAAAATATAAATGTACGCATGCATTCAAAATTTGTTGACCATTGTCAGCAATTGTCTATACATACTTAACGTGAACGTATGCATTAGGAATTTATATAAATCAAGTTTCATTCAATTTCATAATTTCTATATTTTTCATAAGAACTGACTCAATTTTAAATCAATGAAAAATTTTTACGAAAAATTTGATAGGTTACTGAATTTAGCCATGATATCCAAGTTAGTCACCATGTAATAGAGGTACCCAAACCAACACATGGATTGATGCCACGTACTTAATATAGTAAAAGGGTTAGGAACAACTGATAACTATCTTTATTAATAAAATATTTAAATCGAAATTGATCACTGTGATAAAATTCAGGTATTTATTAAATAAAGTGATTCAGTGAAAGTGTAATTTGCGAAATTCCCATGATGTCATTCATTAATGTCTCTATCACGATAAATTGCCATTCATTAGCATTTTGATTGAATTTTCGGATCTGTTGTATTACTAGCGAAGTAATTTGTTATGGAAATTATCAAACGATCCCTTCGCTTTAAAAATTGTATTAATAATTTAAGCATCAAGGTCACATTACGATTTATTATCCGTCAATTCCCTCACCACAAGAGTTAAGTTGCAAATGACTTTAAATTATTTAATTTCCTGATTCAGATAGAATTTATTAAATCTTCAAAAAACTATATTGAATGTTTGCAAATACTGATATGTTGTGTAAATCTTGAACAAGTATTGCGAAGACCTGTAAACAAGCCGAAATTTTTAAGTTTGGCTAGGCTCTGCTCAACACATAGAACCTTCCAATGAGGCTCATTTCAGCTCGATAACTTTTTAAAAATATTGTGCTCTCTGAATTTTTTACATAGCTCTTCCTTTTATTTAATCAACATTTCAAAATTAGATTATAATAACGGTACATTGAATGACAAAATATTAATATCTGAATAATCCAATTAACAAGCAGAACTATAAATTTGCTTGGGATAGTAAAGGCTCGTTTTTGGCTCGCTTAAAACACGGAATTTAAAGATGTGGCTAAAATTTGCATTGCACTACATATACAATGTATATACTGAAATGCAAAAAGTAAAGTAAAGTATAAAATGCAACAAAAAATTTACCGGGTACTATAGAGCCGTTTCTACTCCGGCCGATTGGAATTAGTTGTTGCAGAAAAATTACTGAGCCACGCTTAAAATGCTCTGCCAAAAACTATGACTGGGATTAGAACAAATTAAACCAATACAGGCTTATCAGACTGATTAAACCCGGACATGTCAAACAATTTTATGGTAAAAAATAAACATACCTTAAGTAGATTTATTGTTCATGCCCAGCGACCGGGCCTGTACGGCACTTACTATGTTGAACGACATCATAGATGTCACGGTTGGTATTAAGAACGCAGTAGTGAGCTTAACAGTGAACACTAGTAGGCAGTAAGTAAACCTAAAACGTATAAACATATCCCGAGTGCTTGACATTCAAACTTAAAATATATGGCGTTTCAGATATGAAGAAGAGACACAGCTTGGCTTGATATTAAGTCAAGCTTCAAGACGTTTCAAATGAACAAGCTAGCTGTAGTAGCAGAAACACGTTTTAGATGCATTTTTACGTTTCCTACGATAGAAAAATAATTACCATCCGATTTTTTTGATTCAAACGTTGGTATTGCCAACATGAGTTGAATTCGGTATTAACAACATAGCACGCTTTATTCTATTCTCAGTAACTGAATCCCAATAAACAATAAAACATTTTATACACGTTTATAATGGAATAACACGTTATAAGGCATCTTAACGTTGCTGAATGTCCTCTAGTGTTCACAAATGATATTGTAAAACATCTTCTAAACGTCTTCTAGACGTCTTCTCAACCATTTCTAAACGTCTTAAAAACGTTTCTACACCTGATATAGATGCAATTTCTAAACGTCTTTTAGACGTCTTCTAAATCGTTTTAAAACGTGTTATAAACCGTCTTCTAAATATTTTATTGTTTATTGGGATTTTACCAATTGCGATGTTTTCTTTTGGATCAAATTCGCCAGCCTGTATAAAAATTTGAAAATATACTCTTTTTCGGTTAAGTACGTCAATTAAATCCCTTAATTATTTCAAGTGTGTTTCATTAGAGATGTATCGGTACTGAAAAATACAATTTAGCCTAAATAATCCCAAAGATTTATAAAAGAAGAAAAAATATAAAATGTTAAAAATTTTTATTTGCACTCGGGAGCTATATCTCTATGCATGTCCGTTGTAGAGGAGGCACATCTAGAATAGATCTTCTGTGGCCTGACTAAACTTGCCACAGAACCACTGAATACAACTTAAAACTGTCGCAATCAGGAGCAGTGTGTCCGAAGTACATGTAGTCCTTTTCATGTTGAAAGCAGAGACCCACGTTATAGTCGTAAGTTTCCACTTCTGAAGTTGCTGCAACGCTTGAAGTAAAAAGACCAGCTTAATCATAACCCATTGATGCGGCATCTAAATCATTTCATGGTTCATGGTTAATATTTCCTCTCATGGGCTTCAGCGGTGTGGCATCTCCTCTCTGTAAAAGAGCAAACAACGCGCCACTTCTTGATTCACTTCCTCGGGACTGTAGGGCACTTAAACATATGCTCAGAAATCAGATATTAAGTGTTCTCGAAAAGATTGAAAAGAAAGACAGTACGATAACAACTTGCATCAAATTCACATTGGGTGGTATTGGTACGATTATCCGCATTACTTTACTGTTTTTGAAAATGTAATAAGTGACAAGATCAAACAAGATAGTGTATTTAAAAATAAATTGAACTTACGTTGCTACAGGCTCATTGAAAGGGCTGTTAACGATACTTACAACTAGTATTCCGTCAGAGCATTTGTTTTCTACAGTTAGATATGTTGTCAACAAACAATGATGCTCTCTTAGAAATGATGCAGTTCATCTACTTGAAGAACTTGTTTATTTTACGTAAAGCATTTCCTGTAATGAAGTCAGCATAAAACCAGTTTAGCACATTCACTGCCAGGTCATTTTTGATTAAGTGTCTAAAGGGGCCAAAGAGTCTTTTGATTTTAGCAGGAAACTGTTTAATATAACCAAAAACTGGAGACACGGACGATAACGGAGTTTTCGGTGACAGGATATACAGGTGACATTGCGTCAATTGAATAGCTCCTGTCACCAGTATATGGTGACATGGCAGTAAAAGTGTTAATAAAGATATGACAGTTTTATGAACAGCATAGTACAGAGACGGTTCAATTCATGCACTTCCCCTGTTCCAACAGTACCTGAGTGTGTTTTAGTATATAATTGGAAAGGGAGACATTTCCCTAATGTATGCTGATTTGAAATTTGGGATATCTTAGATAAAAATGACCTAATTTTGGTTCAATCGAATTTTCCTTAAAATTCAACCAGTACTAAAGGAAGGGGAAGTTGTCTTTATTACCCAGCATACTAACTATAAATTATATAAATTTGGATTTTGAAAAGTTGATTTAATTAGGGGCAATTGCCCCTTCTGCTCTACTTCTGCCGCTACCGACAACATCTACAATAGAATTCTCTACGCAGAAACGCAATCTAGTGCCAGTGTCCTTAAATTATTAAGCAATATTAAATGCATTTTGTTTGCTTCAAAAATTGTGACTCGGTTGCCTCTCTTAATAAAAGTTGTTAATTCCAACCATTTAGATGTGCCTAAAAGGCTATATAATCTGTGACGGTGTATGTGTGGAAAGGAAGTACTTATGTCCAGAGCCTTTGGTAGAATGCAATCATCTATATACATGCGATGATCCTTTTATGTATATTGAGCCTGAAATACTATTGATTGAGAAGGAATTGACCGTGGAGACCGCTACCCTCCGAGTCAACTTTACTCAAGTGAAACCCCAGATTCCGTATGGATTTCATGCATTTTTTACTTTTTTTCAAGCAAATGATGGTGCATGGCTTGTTACAAATTCATTTACTATAAAACAAGGCCTGTCGTCTTAATCTTCATATATGTTGATGTTGATAATTATTTTGATTTCCACATTTGAAGCCCTGAAAAGAAAAATATTTTTCAAATCATTTTAATAATAAAAACATACTTAATTCATTAAAATATTTGAGAAAACCACCATTGCTTTGGTCGAATATGTGAAGTAATACTATTTGCATGTTTGTATATATGCACGTTTAGAAATAAATCTATCAAAATATGAATTCGAATTAAGAAAAACTCAGAAATTGTTCTTGATTTTGCATTAGATATATCATTAATTGCTAATTAAAGCGAAAAACCTAATGTCTTTAATTGACCTCTGACTGGTACTTTTAAGCACAAAGTTATTTTAATAAAGTAACTCATGATCTAAATTAAAAAACTAGGCTAATGTTTTCTCGCTTTTTGGAAAATGGCCAAATTAGTTTACGGGTTTATTCTTCAGAGGTCGGTATATAACCCTTTTAGAGATCACCGACAAAGACGAAGTGCAAGCAGTGAAATTGATTCAAACACACGCAAATGGATGCGAATTTACAGGCAATCAAAGATGCCAAATTTTGAGGATCTTTTAGGAAGAATGTCATTTAGTAAAAATGATTTCGATCGATTTGCCATGAGCTATTCAGATTTCATCATTCAGTGTACTTTCAAGCATCAGCCTTGCAATAATCATGCGAAATACTTCAAGGAATTATATCTGGAGGATTTTGGAAAATGTTTTCAATTTCAGGTAAACATTAAAAATGGTAACAAGTACATCTCAAATAGTAGCCTAATTTTTATGCAAGCTTTGATAATATTTTCAAGGTGATGTGTTTTTTACATGTAGCATATCATTTGGTACGATATGTTTATAGTCATAACATCTCATCATTACCTATCATATTGCCAGGAGTTGGGCTATAGGAGAACCTATCTGTCTTAGGAAAAAAACTTAAATTTTAATTAATGCAGAAAAAAAAAATATTAATTGAGTTACACAGAAGTTTTTTATGCTTAAATTTGAGAATAGCTTGGTTTTAAGTAAACCAACAAGTGGACTACATTTCCAATATACATTGTTGAATTTTCATATTTGAAATTTAAAATTAATGATATTTTTGGCATAAAAATCAATGACATTCATTCGATTCCCCCTGATATATTAAATAGTGCTATTTTCTTGATACAGTTGGTATTTCTTGTAGATGATGTTCTACATTTGTATTGAAGTCTTAGTTAAAACCAGGACGTTCGTAATTATCTAAAAATGTATGTACAAAGTCGATATCTGAAATATTTTAGGATGCCGAAGTCTTAGTCCTAGGTCGAAAGACGGAAATCCTTCACTAAATGCTTTTCGAAGGCTTTATGATCACTAATTTTAATTTAGTAGTCCTACATCATGTTTGATGGAGACATTACTTAGACTTTGTTGCCTTATTTCAATTTATTATGTGTCCATAATTGATCTATACAACAATACGTTTAAAATCAAAGTTGAACAGTGTAAATTTAACTATTCACATATTTCTAGTCTTAATGTTAAAAATTAGTTGTAGTAATATATTTAATCTTTATGCTATCTCACATTTAAATAAGATATGAAGGATTGTACTTTATGGACATAGAAAAAATTTAAGCTCTATTTCTATGGCCACGTCTGGCATAACCAGAGCTATCTGTGCATTCGAAGTCCAGAAATCGACACACAAGGACTAGCTAAGACAGTCTTTAAGGGTTTCAAACCTCAATTTTTTTCAAGGGTTTTCACGATTTTTATTTGACTTACTTTACACCATATAAGATGTGTATAAGAGACACTTTGTCAATCACATAAAATCATGTTGTTATATACCAGAAACTTGGTTACGTTCCACATAAAATTACAATTTAACAGATTACTTTTAAAGAATAATATTTTTAGTCATATTCAAGTCGAAAATGTACAATGAATTAGACAAGACATTGCATTCTGCATATTTATGTTGCAGTAAAGATTAGATGTATGGTACAAATTTGAGAATTTATTAGTCGATAAAGAACAGCGACAATACCCTTCATAATATTGAATTCCTTTAGAAATATTAAATTATTTAATTCTATTCTTATAAAAGACTTAATTCTTTAATTGCTAGGCATGTTAGACATATCATTTGCTTTTCATAAGTCTGGTTTTTAGGCTCCGGCTGATCAAAAAATAATTACTCAAGCTAGCTCATTGCAAGGACTCTCCTTAACATTGTGGTTTGATACGGATGACAGCCTTGGCTTACTTTCTCATTCAAATGGTGTCGTT
Source organism: Hofstenia miamia (assembly GCA_900660155.1). NCBI lineage: Eukaryota > Metazoa > Xenacoelomorpha > Acoela > Hofsteniidae > Hofstenia > Hofstenia miamia. The sequence goes on from CABFPE010000044.1 coordinate 1,176,700, forward strand.
GTAAATATTCATGAAGACAATACTCTACCCGACTTCTTTAGTAATCAAATACTTAAGTTTAAGCCAGGAGTAGAAGCAATTATATCTTTCAAGCAGAAAGAAAGACTCATGGTCACAGATAAATTTTATAAAGCATGTTTTAATGAGTGGAGTGAGGCATCACCAGATTCTGTTAACAGCACATTAACATACACTAGGTATGGAAGACACAACATATTCATATATATATATATATATATATATATATATATATATATATATTGCCAATTATTTTCCAAACACAGTTACCATAAAAATTGAGCAATAAGTAAAAATAGTTATTTCCTGTATTTCATTTCGATATAGATTTTGGTTTGAAAATATACTTTTGCTGCGAGTATTGATTGATCAAAGCTTTGAATAAAGAACTCTTTTACAATATTATTGATTGCAATTTGCATTATATGGATTTCTTAAACTTGCTAATTTCATATATTGAGAATTACTTAAGTTTTAGAAAGTACAGATTGCTTTTGAAGAATTTTTGACAAAAAATATAAAATGCTATGAACAACAACCCAATTATTAAAGCACTGGTCGAAGCTTAGCGTCCGTTTTTGCAAAAATTCATACAATTTAGATTCATAATATTTTCTTTGTAATTTGTTTTTCAATTCTCTTAAATTGTTAACATTTGCTGCTAAAAGAAAAGGTTAGTCAATTTTTATATCCAATGGCTTGAAGACTTGTTACAGAAAAAAAAAATTGAAAATATATCAATGATCAAATATGCTCAAGCCAAAAATATTTTCTGCACAGCCCCTGACAACTGAGACAAATATAAAATAATTGTAAGTTAGATTTGATGAATTATTCTTCATTCCTCTAAGAAAGGCGAAATATCTGTATGTGAGCAATTGTTGCTTTTTTCTGTAAATTGACTGTAATCTGTTCAATAGTATCAAAAAAATTGTATTATAGGAGAAAGTCGAAGTAAAGTAAGCATTACGAATGCGGTTTGTTATAACAAAAAGTGAAATTGTTTATATAAAAATATTTATGGTTTTATTTGCTATTATTTCTTTAGTTGAGCGTAACATCTCCATTTAAATTTATTACCCTCTCTGCTAGTACCTTCTTTGTCTCCCTGTCTAGCTCCCTCTGCTCATTCTTGTTCCACTTAACTATTCCTCCTGAGTATCTCAACACTGGTATTGCCCACGTATTAATTGCCTTTATGCTGTTCTGCCCATTCAGTGTTGACTTATGTAGTACTTTCCTTACTCTCCTCCTGTATTATTTTCTTAACCTCGCCACTTTTCCATTTACCTCTCTAGAAACTCAAACCATTTCCATTGAATCTCTAGTGTTCTCAATACCCACTTATGTGCTATACTATCATATGCCTTCCTGTAATTTATCCATGCCATTTCTAAGTGTGTCTTCTTTCTCCTACAATTCTTCAGCACTGCCTGGACTGTTAACAACTGATCTTTGCATTCTCTAGTATTTGTCCTACATACATTTGCTCCTCTGGTATCAACCCATTCTGTTTATTATTATTATTATTATTATTATTATTATTATTATTATTATTATTATTATTTTATCTCATTGCTTCAGAAAACTAACCATTTCACAGGGAATTTGAAAAATTAACTTTGACTCTAGCTGAACATTGAGCCTATGCTCCTTTCTGAACTACGAGCTCTCTCCACCAATTTAATCCTATTTCTTCCAAATTCATCTTGTGCTTTTGCTTATCCTGCTAGTGCGATGAGTACTATTTAGCTTTCACAATTTTTCTATTTTTCTTTCAACACTCAACATTTACTATTATCATAATATTTTTAGGAGTGAATGTCTACAAAAATCGAAACAGTATTATATAGAAACTCTATGCAACTGTTCGGAACTGGTGATTAACAAAGGAAATGGCATATCACAGTGTGATTCTTTAAATGACGTCCAGTGGAAATGTCGGCATAATGTTACTGAAATGTTCAACGCTGGAAATTTGCATTATGACTGCCGACCACGATGTACCAGCGTCTCTTATGAAGCAATTTGGTATATTTCTTACAATTAGTTATAAAATTTAAGAAATAATATGCGCTAGTATACTCATAGAATTATTTAAAGTTCTAAACAAATTCTTGAAAATATTGTATGGAATGTGCATTAAAGTGTTAGTTATCCAGGAAATCATCTCATTCCATTGAGAATGTCACTTAATAAAGGAAATTGTATTTAGGCATGAACATCAGTGGCCATCGACAAACTACTTTCCGTTTTTTGCAAATCGTGTGTTGTTCAAACAACCTCACTTACAAAAAATATTTAAAAAAGGAACCTTTGAAGATCACGTCAAAATTACTAGAAAATCATCAATAAAAATTAATATCCACTTTGAAGACATGTTTGTGCAGCAGATAAAAGGTAGTTACAAACTCAAATATGTTCAAATTCCAATTTTCTGTAATTGATAAGATATTGCCTTAAATTTAACTTTGCAAAATATTGAAATGTGGATCGTGGATCCTAACCTGATATGTAGTGCTAAACAATATGCTTTTGAATACGCTACATCAAAGCACTTCATTTTCTGAGAAATTAAAATCTTCTTTGTTGGCATAATATATATTAAAGATAACAAACGATCTCAGTTTTTTTACTGGGGGGCCTCTAGTAGTTATCAAGTAATTGACCAAAAGCGAATGAAAAATTTTTGAAGTCATTGAAAAATAGTGCTTAAAACGCATTTCATGAATTTTTAAATATTGTTCACTAAAATTTTTTATTTAACCAATCACAATCAGTTTTGAGAACCTGACTAAGAGACATACCACAATTTCCCCCTTGCGTCTGCCTCATGCGCGTTTTCAATATTATCAACTGACCCACCAACGTCAACACCTTATATATTTTACCAAAAATATTCAATATTGAAGACCTGAACGGGTACAATTCACCATGTGCTTCCTGGTATGCCAATGTTAAGGCCATTTTATCGATACAAACGCATTTGAAATCGCTATAAAAATGAGTTTCAATACCTATATCGTCAAAAATGGACAAATATGCCCCGTCCCCACCTAAATTCCATAATTTCTGTTTTTAACATTAATATTTCTGAGTACATGCATATAGCATTTTACTGGAGAGCATGGTAATTCACAGCTCATGTATTTAAATTACTGTTCAATTAGATAATACACTCTTAAGCAAGGACTGCTAATACCAATCACACAAATATTATTTTACTACACATAGTGAAAATATTTTAAAAGATTGTCATTTTCATTTAAAATAGATCTTAATTAATAATAATTTCTAAGTGTCACACTCAATGTCCGTAAGTTTGAAACTACCTTTTATAAAAGAGTATGTTGTATTCTCCTTGGGTGACTTCTTGAGTGACTTTGGGGGAACGCTTGGTCTCTATATGGGAATATCTCTTCTCAGTATATTTTGTGGTTTCAAGCAATTGATGCTACTGGCCAAAAGAAACATTCGTGGAGAGATTATAGTTTTGGATAAGCCAAAGGTTGATGTTATGTCGAGGAAATCTATTTCAATTCCAGATTTGTAATTTTAAATGATAGAAAAATATACTCTTCTACTCGATTTTTTTAAGAACAACTAATATTATTTAAAATAGTTTTCCATATAAATGTATCTAAGCATAGAAATATGAACTAAGTGTTGTAATGTCTTCGATAGCCTCAATGAAATGATATTGATATCCATAAAAATACGTTCTCAAATAAAATACAATGAGTTACAGACAAAAAATACTATTATTTTACCATTCTAAGTACATAAATTTAGTAATGCTATTCAGGCATTTTCACGAGTCTTCTAATGTTACTAATTCATTAAATCAATTCATTAAGTTTAAACTTGAGTGTTTTCCAAAAATATAAAGCAAGATTCCAGAAATATAAAGCAAGATTCGAACAACATAAAGCAAGATTTAAAAAAGCATTTCCTTATAATGTTAAAGAAATTTACCAAAAGTCATCTAAAAAATTAGGACATTATTTTTAAATAATAACATATTAATATTCAAGATGTAATGCAAATATTGATATTCACCATTAACACAAAACCCCACTTTTTTCCTTCAAAACGGTTTAATCTACATATATACATGTAATGCAAATGCACATCAACTAATCCTTTTTTCTACCACACGGCGGGGTAGCATTCTCATGCATAAATGGGGTCATTTCTATTTTACACTGGAACAAATGCAAGATTAGGGGATTTTTCTGGCTAGTATTATCATTTTTGGGATATTATCACCAAAATTGTCAATCATGAAATTGAATAAATTTTTGTTGGGTGGTTTTAGAAATATGCTTTATATTTTTGAAATATTGCTTTATATTTTTGAAATCTTGCTTTATATTTTTGGAAAACACTGCAGATCAAGTAGATGCATTAATACTATTAATGTACACTGCAGCATGGAAGAACTCTTTTTCAAGTTTCAGAATAAGATCCAGGAATTTACCACAAAATATTAGATCTGTACGCATTTGGAATATCAAAGCAATTAAATTTATATCGAAATATATACAATGAAATTATTTGATTAGTGAAAGCTGAATTTTACCAATTACAACGGGCCAGGCCGGGCTTGAGCAATGGCTGAAGGAACAAGGGCCTAACGCGTTTTGAAATCACCGCTCGATTGCAACTCTGGTCTAATGTGTGGTAGCTTTTCTTTTTTTTTGGTTATTAATTTAAGGAAATGAAGTTCCACAGTAACCTAAAGCTGTTAGAACAGAGCTTAAACGATCCTCGATTGACACCTTCATGCATTTTTAAGCCATAGCTTTGCTTTCCACCCAAATGCTAAAGCATGATCATGTAGCAAATGTGCGTACATTTCAACAACTTCGTTTACCTTTTCCCCTACAACGCTATTTCTTTCTGATAAAGAAACAGGAACAAATCGGCCAAAAATTTGCTTCTATTCTCTGATGAGGTCCAAATCGTATATCATTGACAACAGCTTAGATTGTAGGATAAAACATGTTTATTTGTAGTAGTCTTCCACAATCAATTCACTTCTTCAATTTGTTTCACGATAAATCGATCGCTTTGGAATTCTCAGTTTTTTTATGACAGTATCTAAAGATTTAGAAATCTGTGTCTCATTTCACTCAAGCAATTTTTTAAATTTGTCAGTTGATCTAATCTCTCTAAACAGTCAATCAGATTTTGAACACTTCTCATAGCTTCTACTTGATCCAAACCTCCACTTTGAATGTTTCTTGTGATAAGTTACATAATTTCACCAGAACAATGGTTTTTACAATAAATTTCGACTTGTTGAAATTAGATTCGAGCCTAATTCATAGTCTGAGTATACTTGATTGGCATTCGTACAGAAATTGCGATTTGCGGTGATTCTTTAGTTATTTTAAATAGGAGTGGACTATAATAAGTTGAAAATATTTTTTGCTTTAAAAACATTGAATTAAATTTTTTGAGTCTTCTACTATGTATCTGTATCATAACAAGTGGAATTTTTATCACACATAGCAAGGAAAACGTGTGGGAAGACATGATTTATCAGTTTTGTTTATGCTTTTTAAAACTTTGTGCAGTTTTTGAACTTTCAAACCTTTAATGCAAGGATTTGCACTGCTCTGCACAATGATATTGTTTCTGGTACTTCTCTAAAATCAATGGCTTTATTGGTGGTGTCTGAAGCACAAAATATCAGGTTTTAAGAAAATAATCCAAAAACTCTTTTACCTAGCTGGTAGAAATTCTATAAATAATAGGCAAATTTCAAAGAAAACAATTGCATTCACTTTTAAAATGTTCATTATTTCTTCTTAGGACTAATAAACCCTTTCTTCCACATCATTGCATCAGATAAACTAACAGTAATATTTTCAATCATTAATTCTAAAGAATAATATTCACTTTTCCTCCTTTGCTTCAGTAACGCAATGGTGAGAAATCTTTTCGTGCAGAATTTCTTGTTATAGAAATGTCTTAATATCAGATAAATTAGCTTTAAGAAGTTGCATAAGTTCAACAATATTTGTTAAAGGACCTTTGTGCTGCTTGCATTTCTTGAGAAGCTGATTGATGATGTCAGAAGATCTTGCCTAAATGAATGACGAAATATTAGATGATTTTCAGATTGAAAACCGTATTCAAAATAATACTAAGAAACCTTAGATGTATGTTAGAAGTTAAGTCACTCCCTGAACAAGAAAATCTTTACTTCTTTCTTATGTTTTCATACAGTTTTCCTTTGTTTAATATTTTTGCTGCAATAACAATGATACTTCCATTTCATCCAAAAGTTTCCTTTTTCTGTGTAGTAAAAACACAACGCATCTAAAAAAATCTAGTTTTACATTTCTGAAGAAAATCGCCTCCTATTTTAATCTAAACGCTCAGTAATGTAATGATAGAGATTCAAGAATTTAAACAGAAAACGAAAATCACTTAATTTAATTTCATGGTAGTAGTACAATAATTATATAATATCTTTTTCGGCTGGAAGAAGGGTTGTGTAACCTTGAGTTGGCAAGTAATTACAATTATCATTGCCAATGTATTATATCTGTTAATGGAAAATTCCACGTTGATTGGGGATCCTAGTATCTCCTCTGGCTACGCCACTGGATGTGCATTAACTCTAATTCACTAGGAATATTTTTGAGAATCTGTGATGGTTTTAAACACCTAAAATATGAAAATATCAGATAATTGCGAATTATTTCTACTTTATTTTTAGAGTTTAATTCAAAACCCCTCCTTAACTCATCCAAGCGCGACGAATTTGCTCACGGCCAGCTTGAACTGAGCTCACAATGCTTTTCCTCAGAAAGCAAAATATTTAAGGACAGTTTTTGTTGCCATGAGCCTTGAGCCGCCTCATTATCTGAAATTTATGCATGCCAAGAATTTGAATGATTTTCAAATGTATTTCTCATTGAAAAAATTGCACGCTTGTATGCTGTATTTCAGGTAGGGGCATGTAAAGCAATCTCTGGGCTGTGGGCATTTCATTTGTTAAGGCCCCTTTTAATTACCTTTCAGAAACGGACATTTAAGGTTTTAATAAAAAACTTATAACACTAACAATTGAATAAAACCATAACAAAACAAACGAAGCTTATAATTTTTCTAATTAAAATTTTCTTTCTTGTTTTGGAAATTGCGATATCTCTTATTGTCTCAGATAAGTCTATTTTTTCCAATATATCGTTTTCAATAGACATTATAGTTAAGCTGGAAATTTGGTTATAGTTTCATTGGAGCATGACTAACCAATATTTAGAGACGTTTTAAAAACACCCAGTCCGATGAGAAATGTTTTTGATCTATTTACCTTTACCACAATATTGTGAAAATTTTGAGGCTAAAGTGTAGATTAAGAACTATTTGGATTTTTAATTGTGAAGAAAAGTACACATTCAATAGACTTGTTTATATTGGGAGTGAAACACTAAATAAGATCTTTGAAGCTGTCTCTAATAGCCATGCGGAAGATGTTTAAATGATATTGCATTTTGGTGAATTGTGGCAAGTGTTTCCAAAAACTGATTAATCACAAAATTCATTCCCCAAAAACGGATTATTGCAAATACAAAATAGTAGTAAGAAGAATTTTTAGAATTTTGTGTCCTTTACATTACTAAACTCTGTCATTAATTTACTAATTCATATTCACTTAAATTTTCACAAAAATATTTTCACTAATTTTATGATTATTTTTCATGAAAATAAAAATATTTAAATTGAACTGCTAACATTAGCATCAGTTGTTTAAAAAGTCCATTTTTGTATTGAAATATGTATACTTTTGCAATATTTACTTGTCAAATTGTTTTATATAAGCATAGAACCAGAAATAATGCATTATTCATTTGCAATTATGTACACATAGGCATATTTCTTTGCTTATCATTATAGGAATCAGTACAGTAAAATAATATTTTGGGTTTTTAAGTTATATTGATAAAATGTGTGTTTTATTATTGCATCTGAGTTTTATTCACCATATTATATTCAAATATTGAGGTGGCACAGCCACCCCAATAAGAATATTGGGGTGCCAATTGCCATCCTTGCACCCCACTTCAGGCGCCACTGTTGATCTTTGTTTAACCAAATTTAGTGAATGGGTTTCACATGGTATATAGAAAGCTAGGTTGTTCTTTTCCAAAATACGAGCCTGAAGACCTTTGTAGCAACCTTCTATGTTAGCAGCATTGTCGTAAGATTGACCACGACAATATTCTAGCTTCAATTAAATTATTATCTCTTAATACATTGAACACGACATCAGCTAAAGTTTCACCATCATGCGCATCAAGAGGAAAAAACTGATTGAAACGTTCTTTTATTTTACCTTGTAAAACATATTTTACTACAAGTGACAATTGATCTATATGTGAGTTATCAGGTGAAGAGTCGAAACTAATGGAATAATATTTGGTAACATTGATATCTGTTATAATTTTGTTCTTGACTTGCTTTCCCATCAATATAATTAGTTCATCACAAATTGTGGAAGATAAGTGAGAAACATTGCCTCTACTTTTATTACCACAGTCAGGAATGTGTTGCTTTAAAAACGGATCAAATTCACTAATTAGTTCTAACAAACCAAGAAAGTCACCATTGTGGACGCAACCGATATTTTGTGTTGAACCTCTAAATGGTTTTCCACGTGAAGCCAAATGCTTAATAACTGCAACAATTCTTCCTAAAACCTGAACCCAATATAATTGCTGTTTTTCTATTTCATGTATTATAGTTGAATCTGTTCGGTTCATTGCTTTGCTCTGAGACACCAATGTTAACATGCATATTCTGTGTTCATTGCTATTTTCATGTTAGTTTAAAGATAATGCAATCTTTTCCAATCAGAAAATCCACTGAATGCAAAAGGAGAATCCATTTTACTGAAAAACTTACAGTATAAGCAAAAAAATTTGATTGTGGAAGGAGAAGACAGTAAGCATTCTCGTAAAATAGATTCTCAATTTTGAAGTACTCTTTCAAAACCACTGCGATTAAAATATCTTAAAATATCTTGTATTTGTCTTGCCAGTAGTAGAATAGGAATGTTCTCTTTTCAAAGCTGCATAATCTCCATTTTGATGTTTAGAGAGACTAATGTCATGTGTAAACCAGTAATTCTCTAGTTCCTTTGATTGTTTCAAGTTAGCAACATCAGTTCCTTCGTTGTACATATTTACTTGAGATTGAATATTTGAAATATTCAATATACTTCAATCTTCAGCTTCATTATCATCATAAAACATTGGTATTATAGTTTCACATAAAGTCATTAAATCAATGGAATCATGAGCTTCTGGAATTAACGGAGTAGCATTTTTCATATTTATCAGAAAATTTTCCAATATTTCTCCAAAACAGAATCATGTTTTATTTGGTTCTCCTTTTGCTTTCGACGTTTTTCAGCACCTGACTTGTCCTTGTACATCCAAAATATCAAAACATTGTTAAATAAATATAAATAATCTTGTATACAATATCTATAGGCATAGGCAAACAAATAAAATAGAGAAATAAAATATAGCGGATAAACTACCTTATAAATATTTTTCAATGCTTTCAAAAGTCCCTGCTATTTAAAGACTCACTTCAAAATAAAAATGACAATTTATTAAAGAAAAGAAGAACATTCAATTGATTGGGTTTTGTATTATGAATGTATTATACATTAATTATAGCTCTACACTTCTGTTCTTTTGCGGCTCCCCTCCACTCTGTGCGGGCCCCTGGGCTAGTGTCAGGTTAGCCCTTGGGTTAATACAGCCTTGACTTCAGACACAAGTCTTCAATACAAGAGTGGGACAAACCCATAGGTATTTCAATGTAAAAAACTTTCAATACTTCTTATCATACTTGGATAAAATTGTTTAAAAATGTGGAAAACGCTGTTTGTTACCTTAAATAATGCAATTAGGAGGAAAGTTAGAGAAAGCAAATAAAACAAGGTCTCTATTTTGGTTTTCAAAAACATAACTCAAAACAAAAAACCTGAGCCACTGCAGTACCAGACCTCCAAAACAGTGAAGTTTTAAAAAGCCATCAAAGCTTTGCATCAACACGTTATGAAAGGTTGCTCCACAACTCGCACTATTCGAGAGATTTTTCCTCGTACCATTTTCAAGATTTGCATTTAATCACACTGTTGACTTTGAAGAGATCCAATCCAATAATGCTTTGTTTAGCTATTCAATAATACATGTGGCGTTGCAAATTAAGACTTCAATATGATTCATGAAAATTTTTAAACCCTACCTATAACATGCCCATGTAGTTGTGAAACAACTCTTTTATTTTAGGCTGTAGATACATTTTACACTGATTGATTTTTTCTTATCACGTCCCAAATTCATGTTCCAGTAATTCTAAGACCCGTCCATGATCATTCAGTTTCTGGATTTTGAGTCCTTTACTATACAATTACATATTTGACTTCCATAAAGTAATCTAATTCTTGATGTTGCAAAATTATTTTTTCTAAGAAATTTATAATGGGAATCTATTTAAGTAAATATTGAAATTGAATTTCATAATTTTGAAATATACAACTGCTTGGAATATTTAGATAAAATTTAGCAAAGTGAATTCTTTTGCGAAAAAAACTGTAATATAATATGCATTGCGGATGAAACCCATGTGGATATTATAAAAACACTCTTATACGTCTGAGTACTATCGAAGTTGTTTGAAACAGCTGAAACAAATGAATTATGTACTTTACAAATAACTATCATTATTTAAGTATTAACATTAAATTTATTTATTGCAAAATAAGAGTTAAGTTAAGATGCTGAAATTTGAGAATAAAGTGTGGAGGTTAGCTTATATTGAAAGCTTTGCACACTTTTAGGCTATCAATGCAGCCATCCTTGTTATATTTGCATTTCTTCATATTTCTTGAAAAATTAGAAGGATATTCAATAGCACTTTTGACTTTGTCTGTACTGCACATATTCAGTGCAATAGGGAGAGAGTAAAATATGTCATTTACCCGGGACTATGAAGTCTAACTGGACATTGCGTGCACTAATAGATAGCAGTTAATCCAAGAAATATCTGTAAGGTATTTGATCTAAAATTATGAATGTTATTGCATGCACTTACGTGTTAATCATAGTTGTAAATTGGGTCAGATCAGTTTTGGGTTCAGTCAGGTTAGGCCGGGTTGAAAGGTTCAACGCGCAAATAAATAATGCTCAAAAAATATTTTTCGTAAATATTTAAATGTAGTTCATATTTGCATGAAATGCATATAGATGTAAATGATAATTCGGTTATGTAGACATTAAAGATAATAAAATGTTTACAAATCAAACCATTTTTACACATTTAATTGATTATTTAGAATTTCAATTCAGTACTTCATGGTTATTATGATTATTATAATTCCAGCTTCAATAGAAAATATAACAAATACTAAATCATAGAAAAAGTTTTTTAAAGTTAGTAACTGTAGTTGCGCCTTCCAAGAATCAAGCGCGTAGTCAGAATATGATTCTTTGGATGGTGTTGCTGAAACACAATATATATATATATATATATATATATATATGAAATTTTACCACAAAAATTGTAATGACCTGAAAAATAGCAGCCAATAAAATAAAATAATAAAACAGGTTTTCTAATAAAAGGCCACCTATTTAATTATGAACAATACATCCCTGAAAAAATTTAAATAAATATCACAAGCAGTATTTAAAGTAAATTTGCAAAATTGAGTCAAAGTGAGTGAAGTTAATTTGATCTTTATAAAATTTGTTATATTTCTAAATTGAGATTTATATCCACTCCTTCTTCCTTCCAAGACTTCCGAATTAAGTAATAAATGAATCATCATGAAAAAATAATTAAATATGTTTGGAATAACTTGGAAACGCCCAAATTTAGGAACAACCCATTTTTCGGATTGCATTCTTTTGAAGGAAATTATTGCAGCTGCACAATTTTCACTTATGCATGCTTCATATTTCATGCATCAAGCTGTTTGTTTTCTATTGTTTATGACGAACCAAGTTCTTGAAGCAATACAATTTAAAAAAGCAAAGCATTTACGTTGTTGCAGTATATTATATACCAGTTACTACCATTAATAGGCTTTGACTTCCGAGGTGATGTACTATTAAATTTTTGTTACAAATATTTAGGAAACAAATTTATACCAGGTAGTGGCGCTGATGGCACTGTGGTTTGAGAATTCCTTGAAATTCAGTCCTGAATAGAACTGCTAATTTTGCGTGCTTTTAAAATATGTAAATAGAAAGGCAATTGAATGCTAAGTACGGTAATGATTAAAGAATAATTACTCATTCAAATGATTATTAGTTTTATGGACACATTAGTAAACTTAATGTGGGAAAAGCTCATGAGTTGAATTTTTTTTTCAAGCAATCATAAAAAATTTCCCGAAATTCTGAAGCTGTTCAAACCTCTATCCCCTCCTGATGTTTAAAGAGTTTGACGGAACTGAGCATATAGTCATAGGCATATATGTGTAATAGCAAAATATCACTGATCGATCTAATTAAACGAACGAAAAAGTATGTTTTCAAAGAATTAATCTTTGGCTTTTGACTGAAATCTTGTTATATAGCATAACAAAGTATGTTTGTGGACATGATCAACTGTATGCCAGCGCAACAGGATTCTGAATTAAAGCAATATTGATTTTCGCAAAATCTTTCAAAGAATATAAAGCTAAGGTGCGTTATGTATTTTAACCAATTTTTCCAATATATTAAAACCGAATAAAGTTTTTCAGCTATTGGTAATTCTACTTCATCAAGATTAAGATAATCCCTTGAAAAATCCTGCCAAACCCAAAGAATAAGCTACAAATAATAGGATGAACTAATGATTTCAAAGATAATTGAATGATTTATTCAATTTGTTTTGATTGTATATCTAATCAAATTCATTTGAAGCCATAATATAATGATGTTTCCCTCCATTGCAATTCATTGTTTAAATAACATTAATTATTAAAATTAATTATATCGGTTGCTTCTCATAGAGGCCAAAACAAATACAGAGAAATGAAAATATTTACAGCTGTAATAGTAAGAAACTACCTCTAAAAATATTTATAATTGTGGAAAGACTGAAATTGGAAAGTTAGAGCATTTATAATTTATTACAACTCCTTTCATAATTGAATGAAATTTTTGAAACTTCACTTTTGTTAAAAAATGTACCACGAGTTTTTTAATTGTTGCAATTATGTAAAATAAAATTCATTTATAAAACCCTTACATACAAATGCTTAGAGTTTACATTTCAAGAAATTCAAACAAATATTTCAGAAAATCCACAAATATTTTTAATTACAGATACTTTAACAAAAATATTAATTTATTGTAACATGTGCAAATTGTGGAAACCCTGAATTGGAGTTTTGATTAAAATGAGAGTCTTAAGGGTGTGATACATAATTACATATTTGCTCGGCACACATTCCACTATAAGTTTGAGCGTTTATCACCCTTTCAAACTTGACGTACAACCTCATTTCAGCTATCTAAAGAGGGGGATACACGGTCCAAATTGTGTGCCAAACTTGAAGATTTCAAATAGAATTTAATTCAATATTTTAGGTTAAACGTGTATTATGTTTCACGGATATTATATTCGACTATGTACAATAAACGGAGAAATCTTGCGAATTTCAAAAAATTAATTTTAACATTTTCATCAACAGCCTATGCTATCTAACTCCTAGGGGAGCAACTGTAAATATGAAAATCAAAATTTTTGCAGAATGTTTTGTGAAGTATTGACCTTAAATTATTGGTAGTGTATTGAATATCAACGGAATGTTTGATTTGTTGTGCAAAAACTTTAGTGTCAACAACTTGCTGTTTTGGTGTGATACTGTCATGTTCAAAATATTTTTTACCATTTTGACTATGGAAGTTTAACCACCTCATAAAAATTAGAACGGACTTGTATGTATTTTTGATTTCTTTGAAATAGGAAATCTAGTAAAACAGTAACCTAATGCAGCACAGTTAAACGGTGTCAAATTGTATATTTACGAGTATTTGTAATCAAAATTTTTGTAAGTGACGGAATATCTTTTAGCATTACTGTACAATTATGCCTCATCCTATCACCCTATATTCCTTTTGCCTCATTAACTTGTAAAGGCTTCCTTACATTGCTCCAGATAAAATGGGTTTTAAATGAGGGAAAATTAACAATTCATTCAGTTATTGTTAAGATTGAACTTCCCACGTGTACAACTTTTATATAATAATTTACTAATTTTGATGGTTCTTAGAGAAAATCAGTTGCACAAAAAGCTATTAAATAATCTAGCAAGAACAAACAATAAATATATTTTAATAAAATGAAAAAACATGGAATTACGTCCATATTCCACATTCAGAATTTATTATTTATCAAGAAAATTGCAAAAACAGCCAAGCTCTACATGTGGAAATTGGTAAGAATTTATATGTTTAATTAAAACGACAAATAGAGTTTATCCACGTTCACTTATTATTAAAACTAAATATCTATTAGTCCAAAGTAAAAAATATGTATGTCAAAGAGATGAAATGGCACTACTTTTAATAAATTTGCAGGAAAATTGTACACTAGTACAAGACTTTTGTTATAAAAATTTAGACAAAAATACAATTGAAAAATAGGAAATATTTCGTCGTAGACACAGCATTATAGAATTCTACAACATGCACTCATTCTAAGAAACATTATACAAATATGAAGACAATTGTGATGCATAGTTTATCAATATTGTAATATTCAAATTATTTGTGCAAAATTTCAGAACTGAGGTAGTATTGTTTGGAAGTTAGTAAAACTCTATTTGACATTATATTCTTTTATGTTGGTTTAAAAAATTATTTTTAAGTCTAATCAAGATAAAAATATTAAATTTAAATTTGCTACGTATTATTGAATGTTAATGCTTAACTGTTTTGAGTAAACATTTCATACTACTTTTGTCCTGCTTTAAAAGAATCAGCTTTACTAAATGCAAATTTTTTTACTCTGTGTGATTAAGTTTTGTCTGCTTTTCGGTGGTAGATTATTAAATTTCAAAGTAGGGACCAAAGCAGTATTGTATGCAATACAGGCTTGTCCATACTGCAGAAGTTTGATCTTCCATCCCACGAAGTTTCCTTTATTCTGAAAATATAGCATGAAATTACTGTGGGAATTACATTTTTTAATGTGATTAATAAAAGTCTATCCACCAGTGGAACACGAAAGAACATGCAATTCCCACAGAAATACATTAATACACCGAAAATGGTTGATGAAGGCTATACATGAAAACTTCAGAATTTCAGAAAGAGGGACGCTGTGCTAATATACCGAGAAAATCATACGATTCTTAGCAAAAACTAAAACTTTTAAGTAGAAAGCTATCATAAAAATTACTTGCTAATTAAAAATTTTAAACTATATGTCAATCTGGTATTTTATTGTTTTCATGCTACAGTTGCTTCCCAATAGGAATGTTGCTTTAAACTTCCAGAACATTTCTTGGAGTGTTCAATGAACACTGTTCATGAAATGTGGAAATTTGTGATGAAGGAATACTCTCAAGTTCTGTCAATAAATGTTCTAGAAATACCGCAGTACTTTTCCAACAATATTTCCTATCTATTAAGCAATTTATAGTCACAAATTCATAAATAAATGCTGTTATATGATGTTATCAGATCTTTACTAAAACTGAAATACAAATTTCACTTACTAAAAAGACACCGATTTATAAAGCCATTTTTCATCATGCTGGTCCTTTATTCGGTAAAATGTATCTCGTTCGCTTAGATGAAGTTGGTTGATTTTTTGGGGGAAGAATTGAATGGAGTATACTTCTGTACAATGAAGAAAATAAAATGCTGCTTCTTTCGACGATGATCTCCTAAAATGATAACTTCTTTCAATAAAATCTCTTCAGTGTGTTCGCTTCAATTATTTTTTAAACTGTTTAGAGTCCTGTTTTGACCATTTTCTAAAGGCTACAGAACATGCATTGGTCAGTGCTATAGTTCTATCCTTGCTCACATTGTGGTGTATTAATTGTTGAAAAAGATACACTTTCTGTGAATACTCCTTCCACACATTCTCAAAGTGAATTGTTGCTTGAGGTCACCTTGCAGATAATAACCCAATATTTTCAAATGATAAAAGAGACGCCCCGGAATTTACATTTGGATGAGTGAAAGAATAACTTCTTTTGTCTTAGTCAAATTCAATGACATTCTATTATTTGAACGCCAGTCTTGAATGCAAAGTAGTTCATTAAGATAACTGCCTTCATTCACATTGTAAGTAAATCATCTACGTATTCAAATACAATATTCTTGGAGTGGACGGGCCTCAAATTATTCATATAAAGAGACGTACATACCTACATACCGGACTAGATACAGCTCCTTGAAGGATACCTCGTATGATATATTTAAAATCGCACTCTTCCCCGCTGCTTTCTCATGTGTAAGAAATTGGAGCACCAGTTAAAAATCGATTTTCAATTTTGTTAAAGGGATAGTGTGATTAATGCAATCAATCAATGCCTTTGAGGAGTCAATCAAGAAAGACCTGATTTCCAAATATTTAATACTGAATTTTCAAAAGACCATGTTCAGTTGAACTATTTATCCCGAAGGAAAACTAGTCCAATCAAATGTCTTCTGTCCTTGCTCCAATTGAGTGTTTCTGTAAAATGAGCCTTTCCTACACTCGTGCAAGAATTGGTGTAAAATGTCTATTAATTATTGACAGTTTCGGGATTCTTAATTTTCAGAATAGGTACTATACATGCTGCTTTAATAAGTTGCTTCTATGATAAGATGTCTAATCCTTGTTGATATTTCCGAAACTTTCTCCATGCGCCTGCGTTTAATGTAACGAGATCTCTTTGTCAGAAATTTCTTAATTACAGGTGTGAAGTATTCCGGATCACAGTTAGATACAGTTATTTCCCTGATTGGAATACATTTCTGGATACCATTTAGTAACAATAGTTTACGTGATCAACAACAGAAATTAATTTGTCATTTATATAATGTAGCAATTATTTGATGTTTTGCCAAAAATATTTTATTAAGATATTCATATGCAACCTTAGTCTTGAAAAATTCTTTTGTAGAACCATAAGTCACATAATTCGGTTCTTATTTACACTCAAATTGTTATCAAATGAAGTCCAAAATAGAGCTACACATAAACATTTACAAACATTAAAAAATGAATGACACTATGATTTATTGAATTTCGTTAATGCAATGATCAGGAGTGTAGAATTTTACCTTTTTATTTCAACAACGAATCAAACTAATAGGCAATGATATGTTTGTCATAATTTCCAGGAAACGTCCAATAATCATCGTCATCAGCCAATAGGTATCTAAAAAACTGCTCACAACTAAGTGTTGAATAAACCTGTCAAAAACGAAGCAACCCCCAATTGTAAACGAAACTTTTGTTTGAACTTGCAAACTGAATTAAATAGGGATACAAAAGGGTGATACAATAAGCCTAACAATAAATATTTGTAGTAGTGAATATTGCCTTCTGAAATAAAATCTGTCATTACGAAACAAAATGACAAAAATAACGCAATTTCTAATAATTCCAAAACGTTATTCTAATTATAATATTTAATGAAATGAAAGAAATGCAATTGTAAAAAAAATCTTGGATATGTCATCTTCGAAATTGGGTAGACATTTCATAAGAATAAATTTAAAACAGAAAGGGTAGTTTTCTAAACAGCAATTCACAAGCAACAATATATTAACTGAACATTACACATGAAGCCATTGATGCACTTTTGACCAATTTAAAATATTTTTGTAAAAGTTGTTTTCAAATAAAAAAATAAATTTCCAAATATAAGCTAGCTGTAGTTTATGCATCTGTGATCGCTGTCGTGCTCCCCAATTTGATTTTTTTTCACTAATTATAATGAATATGAAATTTCAGTAAAATGATTAAAGATATGGAATAAGTTGAAGTATCATCAAAGATGTTGATGCTTGATCTTTTAGTCAATAAAAGAAAACCTTAGATTATTGAAGAAATTTAATTTTACTAAGAATCCTTAAGATGGCTTTTGCAAGTAAAAATAAATGAACTATTTATAGCTTTTGTAAAGCAAATTGAAAATTACTTAATACCCATCACGTGTTACAACCATAATATTCCATTTTATATAGGAATAAAATTTCCAAAATTTCAGCTCTAAGTTATTTTTGCTTGAAAAATTGCATCTGAAAGTATACTTTTCTAAAAATCTAAACAAAATCAAAATATCTAAATTTAGAGCGTAAAAATTTTCAAACCACTGTTGAAAAATATATACAAGAATAGCTTTGAGGTTTTAATTGATATTTTTGCAGTATGATTGCATGTATCAACTTGGCTAAATGCAATTTTGTGTATTCTGCATACTAAAGGTATGTCTGCTCTTGGTAGTAGCTGATTGTGGTTTAAATAATTGACCAAAAAATATTGTATAAAATATGTTAACAATCATTTATTGAGATTATATATTTATTGAATTATTGATAAATTTCAAGGTGAGATTCTTTAAAAATCCAACAGAACAAAACAGAGCAGACTATTTAAAATCCTCATAGTGTCTCGAAAATTAATTAAAACTTTAAGGAATCTTACATCGAAAATAATTAAGTACACTACAACCGCAAAATTACTTAGCAACTTCACTACAAAAACATATCTAGAATTGGAACTTCACTTATAAAATAGGTTTTATGTTAAAGTATAAGTAATGTATTTACTTGTTTAAGTCACATTAAATATATTTTAACTTCATGAATTTAAGTAATTTCATCTGTTTTACTTATTGCGAATTCGGCAATATTTACAGGAGATTCATTAAAAACTTTCTTTGCAAATGTCCCGTATTTACTTAGACGATCATTATGATTGGTTACCAATCTCAATTGGTGTTAAATTGCAGGAAACACTTTGCACTACATAAATTAAAAATTTTATGTAATATGAAAACAATCTATGCTTCTCGTACAAGAGCTCTGTATCTGTCACAGGCCGGTTCACTCAATAACATGTCGTATGAGTATGGAAAAAGAACTGTATGGTTCTTACTTTGCGCCCTTTTATGTGGAACAATGCTTTACCAATGTGCTCAACAATTCATAAAATACACGAGGTATGTATTTAAAGACATTGAGTATGCATTGTAAACACTTTTCATTTACAAAAGCAAATCATAGCATATGCATAGATGTGAGATAAAATCAAATTTTCAAAAATCTTATTTATATAAGATATAATATATTGCTCAGCAAAATTTGGCCTTTCTACTGTAGTGTTTAAAATTCTATGGTAATTGTATTTAGTTGTAAGTGGCTGTATTTTTGCAAATTATTTTTTGAAAATTTGTAACAATATAAATATAAAATTACAATGATATTATTGAATAATTGCTGTTGCATAATTTGTGTGTCATAAGGACCCCTAAAATTTTACCAAAAATTTGTTCAGTTTACAATAATTTATTACTATAAATATATATTCTTTTGAAATAATGTTCATCTTAGTATTACAAATGGCAATGTATTATAATAGTCTAGCAAATTGGCATTTGGGGAACACTAGTAATTTACATTTTATAAGGTAGTTTCTTAGTGTGAAGGATAAACTTTAAGTCAAAGTTATTCTTAACAAGATATATTTTAGTGTTTGTAAGGAAAATCACATCATTTTTTGGAAATTCAGAAAATATATTGTTTATATAAACATTTCCATGGACTGCTCTTTCTAAGGAATATTTTTTTTCATACAAATGCTATTAATATTGTTACAGTATTGAATTCTAGGTTTGAAAAGGGAATTGGAATGCAAGCAACTCAAAAATCACAGCTAAAATTTCCTTCAGTGACGATATGCCCTCCCTACAAATTATTAAAATCAAAGATATTTGACGTAGAAAAGTTTGAACCGCTTGTTTTTCTTGATGAATTTGAAAAAAACAAATACGATAACCAGAAAATAACGTTCCAAGGTGATGGAATTTTCTCATTAAAGGTAAGTAATTTTCCAAAGAAATAGATATATATATATATATAAATTAGAAGTATAGGATTTTGAATTGTATACAAAAACTTTTTCTTTATAAAAAATAATTGATTGGATTTTGTCATGAAATTTTATTTCAGATAAAATTGCCAAAGTAACGCTTTGTTTTAACGTTTCTCATTAATAATTTACGAATAGAAGCAATATCACGACAACAGATCCATTTTCTAAAATAATACAGACGGGAATGGATAATTTATCTAAGCCATTCAATTTCCTATTCAATAAAATTTTAGTAAAATAAATGTAAAATACGTCAAATATAGGTCAAATTATCTGTACCTCATGATTATTTATTATTATAGCAGCGGAATTTAAAGATTCATTAATCGAATAATAGTAAATGTATTTTGACGATTAAATGTTTGATTAACTATTTATCCGATTCTGTTCCATGTGAACGGTTATTTAGTTCTGCTGGTTGCATCATTTCAACCAAATACTATTTATATGCTTCTGAGGTTGCATAGCTGTGTAAATTTGAAAAAGAAAACGCCTATTGCATCTTCTTTTCAACTGTATTTGTCAAAATTGTTAATTTTGATTGAATGAAACGTTTACTGTTAATTCATTGTTTATTTATTAAAAGTTTACTATTAAAAATAAATTAATCGTTACGAGCCCTATAAAATTTCGTTACCATATGTATATATATATATATATATATTATGAAAGATTTATTCAGCAAACATGTTTCGCTACATACGTATAGCTTCGTCAGTGCATATAGAGTATAGAGGGAAAGTTTAGAAAAGTTTAAGAATGCTAACATGGTTTAATTGTCTATTTAAAAGTTTTTTACGTTGTTGTTTTATTAATAATGCTTCAGTGATCTTGGTATGTTTGTTCTTTGTTAATATTTTAAAATGATCTTTTGTTGCTTGGTGATGATGTAAGTAAATTTCTGATGTTAGGTGACCTCTTAGGTGTTCTTTAATTCTAATTTCCAAATGTCTTCTTGTCTCCCCGATGTATGAGGCGTTACACTCATCACAAGAATATTTATAAACAATAGAAGAAGACAAGAGCATTGGGATCGGATCTTTGTTTGAGAAAAAGTTTGAGGTCTTAGTTGTTGTAAATGTTGGAATTATCTTAGTTTCATATATCTTTAATTTTTTGTTGATTCTTTTAAGTTGGTGTTCGATATATGATTGTCGTTCTTTAATATAAGGTAAANAACAGATCCATTTTCTAAAATAATACAGACGGGAATGGATAATTTATCTAAGCCATTCAATTTCCTATTCAATAAAATTTTAGTAAAATAAATGTAAAATACGTCAAATATAGGTCAAATTATCTGTACCTCATGATTATTTATTATTATAGCAGCGGAATTTAAAGATTCATTAATCGAATAATAGTAAATGTATTTTGACGATTAAATGTTTGATTAACTATTTATCCGATTCTGTTCCATGTGAACGGTTATTTAGTTCTGCTGGTTGCATCATTTCAACCAAATACTATTTATATGCTTCTGAGGTTGCATAGCTGTGTAAATTTGAAAAAGAAAACGCCTATTGCATCTTCTTTTCAACTGTATTTGTCAAAATTGTTAATTTTGATTGAATGAAACGTTTACTGTTAATTCATTGTTTATTTATTAAAAGTTTACTATTAAAAATAAATTAATCGTTACGAGCCCTATAAAATTTCGTTACCATATGTATATATATATATATATCCTTGAGATTTTGTAGGATGGTGTTGCTTTCTACTACTGACCTCAATGTTAAATATAGTCGAGTGAATACTGGGGGAGCCTTGGCAAAGCAATTGAAAAAATTTCAATTTCTCTAAAACGCAAAGTTTTTCAATTTTCCATAGTACTTAGCTGAAACTAAATGCATGTTTTATGTATTGAGTATGGGTGCTGGTTGGTGAAATAATTTCTAAAGTGTGGGTAAATTTGTGGGTATGATTTTACGTTCTATTGTTCAATACATTAATATGGCGAAAGGCCGAGAGATGAACATTGGCCTAAGATTGGGCCCACTTAATGTAACGTAATCGTAATCTGAATCATATGTGGTCAAATTAAGAAAAAAGGAAGAAGAAACTAAGACTGAATATTAAAATAAAATATTAATTGTAAAAACATATTATGATTAATTAGTTATTTGTAAATTTATAATGCAGTAATTTTTGATATTAATTAATTTGGCAAAAAAGCACTAGACCTAAATCGCAACTGCTAATTAAGGCAGAAGTGTGTAATCAGCAGACGAACGAAATTTAAAGCGTTTGAAATTGTCAACAACTGGAATTAGCAGGTACTAGTCAAATATTTGATTGTTTGTTAATTTTTCACTATAAAAATTGTGTAATTGATCATTTTGGTGATGAATTGAATTTACTGGATTTACTTTACGTTTTTGTATCAGGTTATTTTATTTAATAGAATGGAAAGCTAAACGTTCAAGCTCTCGGGTATTCTAGACGGTGGTTCACGACTCCAGTTAACGGGTGCATCGTGTATAGCTGGTGCTTACCCGAGATGCTCATAGGTTAGGTGTAAGAATAGGGGTTTTTACTCGTATTAGCTTTCCTATCGTTCGTTGTTCGTATTACAATATTTATTACATTATGCTATTACATCTAGTTACATTAGGAAATTACAAGATCTGTTTGTATTATCTTGGACAGAGTTTATCGCATATGATTACTAGTGGACTGACGGACTATCAATTCATTCCTTTTGTCATGACCGTATTGATTGTTCACATGTACTCTAAGTTGGCATGTAATTATTTATATGTAAGGTTATTATATGTACGAACTCATAACAAGCTAGTGCATCCCGGTTGCGAGATTCCTTTATTAGACAACTTTGTTGATAACAAGAACAATCAATACATTAAATTCATATGGTATCACACATTATCACTATCGTACTCATGCACACTATTCCATTACACTGAGTCATCTGAATTGTGGTTGGTGTCTCTATCAATGTTTCAGTATCGCATGGAAATACTCGTTGTAGCGTAGTTCTTTGATTCCTCTTTTGTGCTTTGTTGCAGGTCGGGTAAGCGTACCCTGTAATTGTACCCTCTGTCTCGTGTCTTGGATCTAATTAACAGTCGTTAGTTTCGTATCAATATTAGTTGATGAGATAATAGTTTAATCAGTGAACGGCTAAACAATAGAACTCAAAGAAGAGAGATGGAGATTGGAGTCTGTCGCCTACCGTACTATCTAAGGAGGAACCAATTGTCATAGCAGCTCCTAAATTAAGCTAAGACTTACTAGTATTAAGATTGGCGAGATTCTACATTAAATTATGGCAATTTGTTCTGTATTATTATCCTTGTCAAAAAATTCTTTAATCTTGCGGTTTGCTAGACCAAAGCTGGGCAGCAAACCATAATGGTATAGCATTAAAAGTTATATTTATTAAGGATTTAGTGGAGAAACAGCTTGCGGAAGTGTTTTTCTCAGTTAATTTCACTTCAGCTGTGAAAACAAAGTTACAACTACACTGTAGTAAGCCATCATAGTACATGTATCTATCCTGCCCAGTAATTTATTCTGTAATGTACGTTGCTACATAGAAGCTGCATTTTCTAAGTAAAAACGCTTTTATATTTTGAAAAATCTGCGGGTATTGTGTAGAGTATGATATGCGAATGGGTTTTTTTCAGCTTTTTTAATTATTGAAGTTGTGGGCTGGGTTGGGTTGTGTACAGGCGTTGCGGTTGAGGATTGGGTTGGGTACGAAAATCGGTACCCATGTCAACCATTGATTATTGCAAGGTGGTCTATTTTATAACATATGATACCTTGCTATGGGAAAACTATTTTGTTCTAGACATTTTTAAAGTCTGCTTATACGGTGTACATATGATTTTTGCTCCCTGTGGATGTGGGTATGTGCTAGGTGCAAATTTTTTCCAAATATGCTGGTTGGGTGCGAAAATCTGTCCCTGTGTTCGCCCTTGATTACTTACTACTCTGCAACATTGATAATTTCCCTTCATCAGAATAGATATTTTAGGTGCCTGTATAAACTAGCTTCATAAATAAAAGTGCTTGTTTAAGTTGCATTTCACTAAGAAGATTATTTCAAAATTTTCAAAGTTTTCATGGGACCTCGCCCTGTTTTTGTGACTCACTTGATCATGACTGAGATGTCTCCTCTTCCCGTCAGAAAATCCTGCGTACGCCCCTGTTGTGGCCGCTTGCCAATTTTTATTTGTAGACTTGGCCGTCTTCGGAAGCAAATATTGAGGCCACTCACTTCCGTAAAATTTTATTGTATATAATACTCACCAAATTTCTAATGATTTATCTGAACTTACACTCACCTTGAATAAAACTCATTATTCATTGCACAACCCTGTTTAATTCTGTTTGCAAGTCAAACCAACAATTAACTTATGGTAGCAAACAAGGCCATAATAAAGAAGTATGGCTTTTGTAGCAAATAATGCTGTGAAAATATAAAAAAGGACAGGAGGACACAGTCGTAATGGTTCAAGCCGTACTTCGCCAATATTGGCTGTGACCAAAGCCAAAAACACTAAACTACTTCTCACTTAATGCTCAGTTTATAAAATTTTGTTAGAGTAATCTGATAGCTCTATAAAAAAGCAGTCCTTAATTTAGGATAATTGTCCATCTGGCTATATAGCATGTGACGATCAATGCGTGGAGAGCAAATATTTATGTCCCGAAGCTTTGTTGGATTGTGAAGACTACTATACATGCGACCCATCGGAGAACTTCAAGCCTCCTGATAAGTTGTTTACAATGCCAATGGAAAACGAATCATCTGTTAATATTGATGAAACTTTCTTCTTGCAAAGAGAACGCAGGTGTGTGGTTTTTAATGAATTGACATCATCGCTTCTTAAAAACTTATTTGAGAAAATGTCATAGTGTGTTTAGGACACTTAGACTGATTGCAGTAATTATTGATTAGACTAGTTTAGATCCTTCAATTGTAATGTATGCATATTCAAATTCTAAATTTCGATATGAATTTTGATTTTTTAATGCATAATTCCTAATTACAATATGCGCATATATGCATTAGTTTGAATATAGTCATAGCCTAACATACATATACTAATAAAGAATTCTGCTAGCTAAATCAATTCTACAAGATTACATTTATGAAAACTGAGGATTGTAAATCTCAACTTGTGTGAAATTTGGTATTAAAAAAACTTAATAAAAATATTTTTTCTTTGCAAAAAATGGATATTACCACTTGGAAATTATAAGGAAAGACTATTGAAACTGAACATATTGCCTATTTCTTTGAATTTAAGAATTTCAGATCTGCTTTACCTCAACAAACTTCTAAACCATAAAGTAGATTAAAATTATAAAGATTTAATCGACATTTTCATTCCTCACACTTCAACAAGAAGATCAACAAAAACAGTTTTCACGTCAAAATATTTGAATAAAAAATATACAAGTAATTTATTTTTCCACAGATTTGTTAAAATTGCAATTATTTGCATTTCCATACTGAGATTGATCTATTTGATTGTCCAAAAAAAGGTTTGGAAAGCATTAAAATCATTTTTTGGAATTATTTCTCGAAATACTACAGCATTACTAATCATTGTTCTTTTTATCTTGTATACTCATGTTTCAAAGAAAAGAACTCTTATTTATTTTGTACATAATTTTGATTTATTTGTAAATTTTTTTAGGTAGTAAAGTCTTTTAAAACAATGGAATTGTCCAATTACAATTTAACTTTGTGTGGTATATTTTCATTTATATATAACAACAAAAACACTAACGTGACATTATTTCTATATTTAGAAAATGCAAGATGATTAAGTTTTGACACATTTTCGATATCAAATTGTCGACCTGCATCAACTTGGTAACTCCTGTCGCACTATTTCTTCAACGCTGAACATTGCTATTGCTACCATCAGCCATACAATTCAACTCTATTGAAAACCAATTCATTTTCACACAAAACAAACTGGAAAGAAGAGGTGCACAAGCGGCATAACAGACTGCTGAATTGCAAGAGCAGCAAAAATCATTCCATTTGTAGTTCATCCTCCGCAGGGGCTGGAATTAGGCAATTATCAAGTATGTTGAACAGAGATCAAGCAGAGTACATTGAAATTACATTGACTTCACACGAAATACAAAATATCATTTTACATCGCTTATGTGCTTATGACAACAGTAAATCACATACTATGAGTGTACATTAGTGAATACCCATGTGACCATTTTATTTAAGATCAAATCAAATTTATCATGTAAGGGTGGAGCCTGTCACGTTCAGCAAATGATAATCATATCAAAGCATCTTTGTGTCAGGCACAAAAAAATTAATTGATTACATGATCTAACTGACATCCAGACAACCTTCTATTTGCATTGATAACTTATCATAATCCATATCTCTGGGAACTAAGATTACAGCATATGGTGGAACACTAGCAGTAACGTGTGACACAAAATTGGGCAGTTCCGAGGTCCAGCTCAGCTCAACTTTGAATTATACGAGTTGATTGCTTCGTTTTGCGTCAGAGCTGTCAACAATTACCGACAGATGTTGAACTCAAGTACCTTATTGAATCTGATGCCACACCAAAGGTCCTCTTCTCAAAATTACAAATGTCACTCTCAAACCATGGACCGAGAGATGAAGTTTGTAGCAGAAGCATCTCAATCAGTTTGTGGATAAATATCATGAAATGGATTTATTTGCTAATGCAACAAATCTTAACAAATACCTCCCTTTAGGTGACTGTTGATTATTGTTGGATAATGGACTCCAATATAAACATTATATCATCGTATTGGAATTATAGTGAGTCAATGTGGGTGATCACATTATATATATATATATATATATATATATAAGAAATATCTGTATAAAAGTAAAATGTTTCATTATTTTGAACACATTATATTTAATCTGTATATAAACATGGTGTTGTATTAGTTCTAAATTGTATCTAGCTTTTAAAATTGCACTAGAGATTTTATTGCCTACAGAATGAAATACCTAGAATATCGCAAAAAATAGACAACATAAATTTAAATGTTTATTAGAAGTCCTTAATAACCGTAATGTTTATTAAAATAATCTTACTTTAAATTGTATACCAAATGCAAACTAATGAAAAATGAAATCAAGCGAGATATAGTACGTTGTTGTTTATAAGAAATCTTATGCATTTTTCAAAATATTTGACATTATTTGAACTAAATTTTGTGTGATTATACATTTTTATACCTGTGTTGTGAATAAGTGAAATTTCTTAATTAAAGATTAACTGATTTTTTATATTACGAAGAGTGATGTACGTGGCCTCGTGTAATATTTACATATAGTCCATTTGCATATCGATATATACTGTCTGTCTAGCATCTTCATAGTTTTTAAATGTATAAATGTTATTCATGTTGTATTTCAAATTCAAATAACGCATTTTTTAATATTGAAATGCAATTGTAGTAACCAGCATCGTGAGAAGAGGAGCACAATCAACGAGATAGATTCAAATACACGAAAATGGATGAGAATCTACAAAAAGTCTAGAATGCCCAATTTCGAGGATCTTTTACATCGAATGTCATTCAGCAAAAAGGATTTCGACAATTTCGGAATGAACTTTTCAGAGTTCATTATTCAATGCAGGTTTAAACATGAACCTTGCGGCGACCACGATAAGTATTTCAAGGACATCTACATGGAGGATTTTGGTAAATGTTTTCAATTTCAGGTAAGAAGTAAAAAATTTCCTTAATGCTATTTCATCTTCAGGAATATATATTTGGTGGTTGAATATTTAAAATTTCATTTCTTATAATATGAACAAATATAATGACATATACCAAATAGTCTTAGAAGGAAAAAATTAAAAAATCACTTTTTTTTGTTTCAAAACGTACTGTAAATCAAATATTTACAATTCACTTGTACTGATAACGCTTTAATTTATTGGAATTATTTGTAGTTAGAACATATGGTCAAAATTTGACGAAAATTTCAAATAACTTATTACTGGTTATAATTAGTAGACGATTTCATAAAGTTATTAAGCGGGTGCAGTAAAATTAGTTTTTCACTTTTGCTTGTATTTATAAAATGCATAAATTGTCATATATAATTTCTACCTCATTTCAAATGTACAAGGGAATATTCACGCAAAATATTTTGACAATATATTTGGAGAGAAGCAATTGTGAAAAGTAACTAGCTTGTGTCTATTTTAATGATCACATTCTTAATTTATAAATTAAATTTGTTTTAAATTTTAATTTTTTATAAATTTTTATAAATTTAACCTATGAGAGTTCGACACGCTAATGTAGATGGCTAATAGACATCCTTAGTTGGAACAAATTCAATTTTGGTTTATCATGATCATTAAAAGTCAACTTAGAGAAGTTTCAAGTGGCTGTTCTTTTTACTATTGTCAGGGGCTTACAGTATGTAATACCTTACAAAAATTTAGACGAAAAGTCATTGATGCTGATTGGAACTGCAAAATCTTTAAAATTTCAATTTAAATAATATAAATTCTGCTTAGATATTTGCACGTGCATGCTGATTCAATTAAAAATATTGTAATGACTTCAACTGTCAAATTTTTTCAACTGTAACTGATTTGGTCTTAGGCACCAATTACGGAAAATACAATAACCCGTGCAAGTTCATTGCAGGGTTTATCATTGACACTGTGGTTTGATGCCGATGATAGCTTAGGTCTCCTCTCACATTCAGATGGAGTGGTTGTAAGCATACATGAATACAACACTTTACCAAATTTTTTCAGTAGTGAAGTGCTGAAGTTTAAGCCGGGGGTAGAAGCAATGATTTCATTTAAGCAGAAGGAACAACTCCTTGTTACCGACAACTTCTATAGAACATGTGTTAATGACTGGAGTGAAGCTTATCCTGCCACTAGTTCATTGGTGTACACCAGGTATTTTTATAAAATTACTTACTGAGGGCTTTCTAAACACTTACACATTTAACAATTTGTCAACAATGACCCCCGACTTAAGCTGTCTAACACTGATCCAAGACCCGACCTAATTAAAGAAAGAATATTAGCATAATACGCACAAAAATGTTTTATCATAAAAGTATCAATAAAAACAATGCAAAATCAATAAAAAAATATAAAAATAACTTCAGGCCATCAATTTTTAAGAATTTCAAATATTGAAAAAGTTTGAATTCTGAGATTAGATTGTTCTTTAAATTTATTAATGTTTTTCTACCAAACGACTATATATGACCCACGAACAGACCCGTCTAAGAGTGACCCGCAACTCGACAAGTGACGCTTGATTTACCTGTTTCTCATCCTGGAGTAAATATATGTATTCTGCTAGGATAGGTATCACTATAATTATAGTTCTCATAGTCGTCTGGCACCAATACCCTCTGTATGCGCCTCAATGTGCATTCATAGAAAGCGTCATTTATACACATTAGGAAAAAAACAGAAGATGGTTCAAGTCAATGACTACGAATTCAATATCTTAGCTATATTCTGGAAATGACGCAATGTAGAAGAGATTCACAATCAAAAAACAGTTTCCTATTAACTCTAAAATTATGTCAATAGTCTAAAAGCTATTCGAATACTGAGAAATATTAAGATTCAATGTCTAATACAATAATGTTGATATTCCCCAAACTTTCAAGGGCATCCATTCTCTCATATAATGCGAAGAATGTATTAACAGCAAATATATTTATAACGTTAGTATAAATAATTAATCCAACATTAATTTCAGAGAGAACTTAAGAGATTATATGAATTAGTCGATAATATACCGCTATATTGCTAGTTAATACTTTATAAGCACTAGGAATCCAAGAAAACCAATAAATTTCTTTAAGAAAATTTTCCGTACAATTACAAAAATATCAGTTTTGTTGTTTTAGTTGCACCTGATTGTGTAAGGTAATTGAATTATACCAGTGAATGAATAGTGTGAGAAACTTTGGGCTACTGGAAGTCAACGTGGAATATCAGAGCGTATCGTTGTAAATGCATTTGGCCTATTCCCAAATATGTCCTTAGTCAGTTGTCAACCATGACATTTAAGTTTGCAATGTCATTATCTAATGTTATCTAGTGTGCCCTATGTAGTAATGTAAATTTTTCAGATGTATTTTTCAAATTTTTTACTAAAATTTCTTCAAAAATGACTTTGATTTTACAACTATAAAGAAATGAACACATGTCATTTTTGCGCCATCAAACTATCTTCTTATCTTAGCCATCTTCTGCATTCATTTGCCGTATTGTAACAATGCAATGGAATGATATTTCCTATTAAAGAAAAAAGATTTTCACTGCTTTGTGTATAATTAAAACTTTGTATAGAGCGTAAAAACCATAGTAGGCAATTGTTGCAGTGTGAATATTTTTAGACTAGTGTAAAGGTGCTTTGAGAGCTCTTAAATAGTCATAAGTTTTGTCACGGGGTCATGCAGAAGAGGGTTAATATTTAAAGATTTAGACAATCTCATACATTAATTTTTATGATTCTACACCGTATGATTTCTATGTAATAACCATTTACACGAGATTTGTAAGACAAGACCTTAAATTAAAAAAGAGGAATTTACATTTCGAGAAATTTTAAAATCTGGGAGTATCGTGTTTTTAAACAGGAGTTCTACGATGCCAAGTTTTTCTGAAATTTTCTGGTCCCATAGTACCATTGGTTGACAGCATAGTTTCTATTTTGACTAGCATAAGCAAAAAAATATGAGTAATATTCTTGAAACTGTGGTGCCAATCCCTTCATTTTTGGGCTTAGTTCCATACTAGTCCCAGTCGCATTGAGTTTCCTGCTCCCAGATCTCAGTTCCCTGGGACTGGGAACAGTAAATTCATGGAACTATAGACTGTCCCGTGGAACTCTGCTCTATACAAAGTTTGTGAACATTATCTTATTGTCTGCAGTTTTAAGTGAAGAATAAATTGTTTTTTTTAAAACATGTAATTCGCAAATTTTATTAATTAAGAGCTAGCTCTCGACTTCCTCAAGCACTATAGAGAGATTATTACAAGAACAATAAATTGAAATTATTCATGGTGGACATTAAACAATACCATTAGTATTTAGAACTTCGATGTTTTTAATTTTTTGATAAAATAACTTTATTTTATTCAAACAAATTGCTAGAATATAAAGATAACTGGTAAATTTCACACTTTTTCTTCTCATTTATGTTATAATCCAAACAAACATTTCACACACGCTCAATTTTTAGAGCAATAAAATTATATATGATATTTAGGAAAACATTGAACACGTTGTTTAATTATGAAAGTAATATAAAATATTATTCTTGATTATCAGGTTATGTCACTTCGATATTGTCTAATGAAACGTCTCATTTATATATATATATATATATATATATATATATATATATATATATATATATATATATATATATATATATATATATATATATATATATTGGCACTTTGGTTT
>CABFPE010000044.1:1213031-1224145 GCA_900660155.1 Hofstenia miamia
ATATATATATATATTTGTCATCATGCGTAATCTTGAGATAAGCGTGTTACAAAATCAACTTTATGAATAAACAGTAAGTGCAGTAAGTGCAATCAATTGCATTATGAACTTCAATTTAAAACATGAAATATTTCCTTCGGCTAAATATTTCTGTCACGCGCTGGCGTACGAAAATCGATTCTGACTGCTATCTCAATACATGCAATATAAATTATTTAAGCGATTGCGTTAAATAGACTGGTATTTTTATGTTATTTGTTGTTTATTGGATTGTGAATGTGATGTCTTAATTTTTTAGTTTTTTGGTTTATAGTCAATATACAATTTGCTTATAAATTACATTACGTAACTTTAAAGTGAATTACTGTTGGTAAGAATCGGATTTTTTCTTTCATGACAATTTATGCTACTTTAATGAAAATCCCTGTTTCAAGCAAGTGTAAACAAGTAAAACATATTAACTTTAAAATTTTAGTTGTATTCACTTCCATGGGAATGGAACTATAATTGCAACATCGTGAAAATAAAATTTCATTTTTACCATTTTAATTATATTTATCCATATTGTATTTTAATAACTATTCTGTGCATAATTTAACCATGAAGGACTTAGAAATTGATTTTAGTATATCATTGATACAAAGCTTTATAATACCTAGAGCATTATGCGCAAAGAAAAAGATATATAGCAATCTACAGATGCTAGATCCTATGACAGAGGGCTATGGATAACCTTTCTATTTTAGTGGATATTTTACAGGAGTTTGAACACTGATGCTATTATGGAGTCCTGAACAGTATTGAATTTATAATGGCAAAATTCAATTTCAAATTTTGTTTTTAAGAAGCAAAATTCCAAAAATTTTCTGCAAATGCGATTAAAACATTCAAACACAGTCTGAAAAAAGACCAGCATAAATTTGTTGAAAAATGCCAACTGTTTTATCTAGGTAAGTTAATTACAAATTATAGCTATTCAAATGCCATTAAATATCATTTTAATGATAAAATTAATTACAGTAGCATTAATATGATATTTACAATTTTCAGAAATATTTTCAATTTTTCAAAATAGTCCTTATAAATTGTCATTCAAATGTCATTAAAATGGATCAAAATGCACTAACATTCTTTGTATATTAATGGCATTAAAATGTCATTAAAATTACATTTCAAATTTCTAATAATGTATTTGTATTTTAATGGATTAAAATGGCATTTAAATGCCATTTCAAATGGCTAATAATGCATTTTCCATTTTAATACAATTTTTAATCATTTTGGTTAACTAGGGCTCCATGGCTCAAAATCATATAAATACATAAACGTTGGGTATGGAGAGAATTTATTATTTCTAAAAAATTCGAAATTTTTAAAGATCAATTTTTAATCATTTTAACTACTTCAGCCAGAGCAATTCGCTTTAATACAAATTTTATACATTGCATTAAATCATGTTCCCCAATAGACCTGCTTAATCGTCAGGATTATCAAATTGCCAAATAGGTTTGGAGAAATTTTTTGTAAATGTGTAAAAACGGTTTGTTCTTTTAAGGTTAGCCTGTAGTTGATTTTTGCAAATTGGACGCTCTGTGCTAAGTGCATTATTATTATTATATGATTTTAAAACAATATTTATAATTCAATTGGTGGGGATTCTTTGAAAGGCACCTAGAAATTTCAAGGCCCGAGAATTCAAGGCGATAAATTGCACTTATGATGGTTAGAGTTAAAATTAAGTATAAGGTTTGAGTTAGAATTAGGGATAGACTTTGTGTTTTTGGATATTTTGGAGGCCTTAAATTTTCAGTTTTGAATTTTTTCATTTTGTCTTTTTGTAGCTAGAAATTTCCCAGAATCACTCAAACGTCCATAAGGCATAGTTTAGGATAATATGTTTTTAAATTTACCGTGGATTTATCGATATACATTTTTACTTAGGAGTGAATGTATTCTGAAATCAAAGCAAAGCTATATTGAGAGTCTATGCAACTGCTCGGAACTTATGCTTACTGAAAATGCTGATATTTCTCAGTGCGATTCCCTGAATGACGACCAATGGAAATGCAGATATAATGTAACAGAAATGTTTAATGCTGGACGCCTTTATTATAATTGCAATCCAAAGTGCAGCAGCGTTTCATATGAAGCCATTTGGTATAACTTTTACAATGTTATTTGAAATATTTATATACTAATTTCATAACTATGAAACTTCAAATTTCGACTCTTTTTAGAATATATCATGTCTGCATTAAATTATTTTCCTTATCGCCATCACCACGAATCATTATTTATCTCAAAATCCATTAACTTTGTTAAATTGAATTGTTTCCCTGTATGTTTCTTTCTATTCTTTTAAGAAATTCACTATTTGGAATTACTACTCAGTATTTATAAATGCAGTGATGACTTTGGCGATTGACTTCTATAGTCACAAATCTAACTTAACATTTGAATGATAATGCATTTCACAGTCTAATTATTTTTAAAGCACTCTAAAAAATAGTTTTAGCGATAAATTTGTATTGCAATTGTTAGGTTCAAATATTGACGCAGATTTTGTTTGAGCAGTGCTCGTTCTTATTGAGTGGAAAGATACACAAAAATGTTGGTCCTACTTCGTAGTATTGAAAGTTTATGTACCAATTAAAATTTTATTAAATTAAATAATGCAGTTATCAGCTAAAAAATAGAATACGCTATATTGTACAATTTTGCTATTATATATATATATATATATATATATATATATGTATATATATATCTACATATGTACATGTAATTATAAATTTATATAGGTATTTTATATAAATATATAATTTAGGCATGAACAACAGTGGCCTACTTTAAATTTCTTTCCGTTTTTTGCTAATCGAGTTTTGCTTAAGAAATCTCATTTAAAAAGACTTTTTTCATTCGGATCAATCAAAGAGCATTTGGAAATTATTAGAAGATCCGCAATAAAGATAAATATTCATTTTGAAGACATGATGGTGCAACAAATAAAGGGTAGTTACAATCAATTTAACCATTTTAAAAGTACAGTAGTTAATTCAAACCTTTTTTGATCTCTTAGAAATAAATGACGACACACATCACAATATTCTGCAGAAATAATTTAACTCAGGGAAATATGTTTTCAGATGGGTGGTTCATGTTTCATATTTTAAAGTTTTAATGTTTTCTAGAAGCCTGCTCATTTTATATATGGGATTATTCAATGGGGGATTATTGATTTGCAATTTCGCAAAGACAATATTACCGTTAGTATGACAAAAGGTACTTAAGTAAAATAAAAAAGAAAAAGTATGCTTAATATGTTAAGAATGAATTCTAATGAATTTATTCATTTCCTTCCAATAAAACCAATTTTAATATATTTCAATAAAAATCCCTAAATAATACTGATATGAATAATATTTGTGCAAAGTTTTGTCTTATGTCATAATCCAATCTAGAGTTTGATATGAGGAGGAAATCCTCCTTCCAGACTTTAGGAACCCAAAAGCCCGCGCCGAATAAATATCACATTTTATATTCTAGTTTTTTTCTTACGAACCACCTCAATGAGGCTTAAATATACAGTACGGGAAATGAAATCTCTGGGGTACATTTTGCTTCAATGAGATACAGATTGACAGATTATCTGAATCAAGTAGAGGGAAACCAGCAGTAATCTTTGGTACTTATATTCAAAATTACATTGAAGCAGATCAACAAACATACCTGTGACAGCATTCCAATATTTTAAAATTTGCTAATAGACCAACTCAAATTTTTCGAGGAAATAGTTTATAAAACCAAGCTACATTATGTAACATAGATAGGAATTAGTTGTTGTTTGAATAGAAATAGCGCATAGCTAGATGCGCGAGAAGCTGCACCTCTCCGTCATCACCTTCAAAGTAAAATTTAAAAAAAATTATTAAATTGCTTAATCAGTTTAAAAATGATTGACATTTGTACATATATCTAAGGTATTAGGTTGTCAGATAAGTTCGTGCGGTTTTTATAATTTTCTTAATCAACATTAAATGTTTATTCGCCTTAACGCTTATTACTTTTAAAGTGTAACGGGTGTTCACTAAAAAGTTGGAGTAGTTGAAAATATTCTATGGAAATAAAAGACTAACTCCTTAAACGAAATTCAATGTATATGACATAGATTGGTAATCCATATTTTGATTTGTAGGCCTTATCATGCTCAAAGCAATGTAGCACCTTAAAGAAGAGGATCGCAGATCAGTGGTCGCACAATACATGATTCAACATCCTGAGGTTTGCACGTACAGTATCATTCTATATTTCAAACAGCTCAATATTCCTCAATATACAGTGTACAACATTATTAACAATTACAAAGAAAGAGAGAGAGAGAGAGAGAGAGAGAGAGGGAGGGACGACATTGCTAGAAGTAGCAGCTAGAAGTGATGTCAAATTCTTTTCACAGAAGAAATTGGAGATGAAGGTCCTCGTCTGGATTTGCGTAAGTGATGAAGGAATTTCAAATCCATGCATTTGTCCATCAAATATTGCAGTCGCTAAGAACATTTATTCTGATAAATGCATCACAGCCACCTGTTGCCGTTTTTGGAAACCAACCCTACTGACAGCAACTAGATATTTCGGCCCGATTTGACATCAGTACATTACACCAACCTCATCTTCTCCACATTTGAAAAGCTTCAAATCAATTTGGTGCCAAAAAAAGATGGATGCTTCATGCCTAGGACACTTGAGGCTATTGAGAATTTTTGGTCCATCATAAAAAAACATTTATAAGCACAATTGACAAGCAATACTTGAATTAACTCAAAAGAAGAATTCAATACTGCTTCGGGAAAATGGACGCAAACACTGTTCGTGCCATGATGACCAATGTGAAAAGTAAGTTGAGAATAGCAAGAAAAAAGGTCCTGATTCTTTTCTTCATAAATCTATTACTTAATGTTTGTTCAAATAAATTCATTGTATTTGTCTTGTTTAACTTTTATAACGTGTTTAAAGCTATTCCAAATTTCTAGTGAACGCCCTTTACTTTGTTATATGCACTTAATTAATTTTCTGTATTATTTTTGAAATTTTTTTTGGATTATTGTGGCCATAGAAATGGAGGCCAATCAACAAAAACCAGCTCATACTCCATTTTCTTTTTCAAAGATTCAAAAATTCTATAGTGGCTCGAGAAATTTGTGGAGTACATGGTGAAGGCGTCATCATTAAAAGAACGGCACGGAAATGGTTTTTGAGCTTCTTTGGGGGCGAATTTTGAATTCAGTGACTATCCAAATTCCGGTAGACCCGTGCAGTTGAAAGAAAATCAATTTTGTGATGTTATTCACGAAGATCCGCAACATCACTCTTTGGGAAAGGTGTAAAAGCTCGGTGCTTGGGTACTACATTTTCTTGACGAAAATCTATAACTCAAGTGAGCTTCCATATTTGCAAGCTTGTTTACTTGGCATCAAGTCACTTCTGACAACAAAAAGAAATTTCTGTATTGAATAGTCATTAGTGATTAGAAAGGGTGCCTTTTGTGAATTTGAAGAAAAAGAAGGAATTGTTGAGCCCAAGCAAGCTGGCAACATTTCGAATGAAGCCAGTGATGCACATGTTTGGCGTGATCTACTACGAAATTCTTGAAAATAGCCAAGCAGTTGGTGCTAAGCATTATATTCAGCAAATTTGGCGGCTCAAAAAGACAATAGGAATCGACCTCGCCTAATGTGGCATGGTGTTCTTTTGAAGCATGGCAATGCTCGTTCACATATCTCAAATTTTTTACCATATCTGATATATTCTCCTAATCTTGCATCTGCCAATTTTCATTTGTTAAAATCTCTTTTCAACAATCTTAGAGGTGTTGGTTAGCTGGATAATTTTTTGCCCCTATGTCCAGTAATTTTTACCGCAGCGGTATTGAAAAACTGGTAGAACGATGGGGTACTGTTGTAAAAAGTGAAAGAGAATACATCATTGATTGATAAAGAACTTTTTTATTTTCTTATATATTTTAATGTTCAATAAAGTCCTATAAAAACAGGACGAACTTATCTGACACCGTAATACATTTGTGAGCTGATAAGTTTAAATATGAACACAATTATTTTATAAAAGTATGTACTTACAACCCTCTAACACAAATTCTGTCTCACCATCGTTTGATACGTTATGGTTTTGGTTTTTGAATTTCTAAAACTATCAAATCTCATATAATTGTTGGAACTACCTTTTGCAATAGAGTACATTGTATTTTCACTGGGAGACTTCCTAAGTGATTTTGGAGGAACACTTGGTCTTTATATGGGAATATCACTTCTAAGCATATTTTGCGGACTAAAGCAACTGGTACTTCTGGTTAAAAGAAACATGAATGGAGAAATTATTGCTTTGGATTCGCCACCTGTTGAGTTTATATCAAAGAAGTCAATTTCTATTCCAAATTTGTAGGCTCAAATGTTTATAATAAAAATTTAGAAATCATTCTTAAAATTTCATGATAATCAACTATACAATTAAATTTTTACCTGAGCGAATATTTGATAATTCGCTTAATCAATCATAGATCCCCTAAATAATTTCTTTGGATGTGCTGTAAATTTTACTTCACAAAATATGTTGCTTAATCAAGTAGAAAGAAACTGCTCTCTTTTTAATAATATGAAGGGATATTATTTAAAATATTTTAGAAATATGCAGGTCTACCCCTTTCAATGTATGTAGTAGCACATGAAATGTAAGGGTAAAATTCAGCTTTCAATATTGAAGCAGTGTAAACCCCATTTGCAAACTTTCTGAATATTGTTTGTCTTACTTATTTACATCATTTGCCTATTTTTGAACATCTGTTTCATAGTATAAAGGCATGTGCAATTATTAAAATGCATGAAAATCACAAAATTATAACTAAGTCAGAAATATAAGATCACAAAATCAGAAAATCCTTTCTTGTTTAATATTGTAAAATTTCTATCCTAGCCATAATTTACCAGAAATATTATTTCGGTTAAAGAAACTTTTTAATGGATTTCAATTTTTCAATGTTCTTTATTTCTTTAAGTAGTGAATTCCAGATTCAAATGGGTTCATTTATGATTTCTTGAAACATGTAAAAAGTTTTAATCTTGCATTCTGATCAGACTTGTCAATGCGTCGAGCTTGTAATGAGCGGTGCCAACCCGAGCTTCAACAATGCATTTGATAGACAACAAGCTCAAAACGAGCATGTTTTAACCAGCCATTTTATTATTTTTAGAAGGCTAATTTGAGCGTTTTTAATCTCTGACAAGACTACAAAATTTCCTGGTCAATTCTCTGTGTGTTCTGAACCAAATACATTATGCTGATGGATTTGTGAATAAGCAGGGTGAAATCATCCTCCAGATCACATTTCAGTTCCATTTGATGTCTAATAGCTGGAGGGAAACCACAACATACATAGGAAAACAGATCATGGTGAGAATAGTCAGGAGAAGTTTTGCTGAATTGGAACAACTGTTCAAACTTAATGTTAAAATTTGATACATCACCACTCTTTTTGAATTTCATTTGACACAGTAAAGTCTGTAATGTTGTTTAATATGAAGAGCTTTATAGTGGTCTTCAAAGTAGCTAACTAACAATTGATATTATGACTTAATTCTTTTATCCAACACCACATATTGATTGTATGTTAGGCCTTGCAAATATAATGCAAAATTTACCACTGCACCTTGCTGACTGATATGTTGTTGTTTCATCAACTCAAAGAGAAAAAACCATTCATTAAGTGCCTGAGAAACTTCGTTGATTTTCTAGTAAACTTGGGTAGTACAGCATGCTTTTTGACATAGTTTCTGGATGAAGACTCATAAGGGAGCATTGAATCAGAGAAGCCAGGACCTATTGAAGCTTTTGTATCAGTGCTGGAACTAGTAACAGTGCATGGGAAAGCATTGCTATTGATTGTGGGAATCGTAGTTAGCAGGGCCAAACTCAGGGTACATGATGTAGACAAAGTTACCGGAAAGTTTGTTGAAGTCATGTAGTTTGGAGTAGTTACTGAAATAGTAGAAGCATGAACACATCTTAATGGATTAGGCAATACAGACAGATGATCA
Organism: Hofstenia miamia; assembly: GCA_900660155.1. NCBI lineage: Eukaryota > Metazoa > Xenacoelomorpha > Acoela > Hofsteniidae > Hofstenia > Hofstenia miamia. The sequence continues at coordinate 1,221,134 of CABFPE010000044.1, forward strand.
GACAGGGATACTTTGACCACACTGCAATTATCAATGTGCTTCTTTAATATACCATCAGACAATACCTGCATTAGCTGTGACATTTTCTCAAAAAATCTAGCTTCAAATGATTGCATGACTTACTGCAATTCTTTACAATAGACTAAACCACTGTTAGTTTGTGTAGCATCTTCATTCATGAGATAAGGTACAAAAGGATTTCAAGACAACAATCTTATTGCCTTAGCTCCTAATGTCAGAGGGGTTCACATCTATTAACAAAGTAATCTTTTGCAATAGAGCATCATTAGATTCTCTGAGTTCAAATTTGCACACATCTCTTACTTGCAACTCTTCAGTTAACCAGTTGATGTGGTGCCAGGCTTCCTCATAAGAGCAAGATTTCATTGAATTGGTCAGAGTCATTTCTAGAAGGACTATGAAGTGCATTCAGCTTGGTAAGCACACAGTGTGAGTGTCTGGCAGGCAGGAGGGTGGACAAAAAACAGTCACAGGCAATGAAATAGACTGAGACATAGGAGAAGTATCCATTTCCAAAAATAGTAACATTATGAATAAGTACAATGTTAAAGATAAATCTAGAATAAACAATAGAATAAAAACAAGAAATTTTCAAAGACAACAATTAAGAAAATCCAATGAAAAAAAGTAATTAACTTTAAATAAATTAACAAAATAACAATCCAAAGACATTTGGGAATCAATCATCTACCACCAACAGCTTTAATCAAACCACTGGGAATCATGGTAAAATTAAGTATATAAAAAGAAAAAATTAAAATGTAACTGCATCATAGCCAACCTCTACAAGGGCGTCTGTCATTTAAATTCAAAAAGCGCATAAAAAGATACAAACAAGACAACATTAAAAAGAACAACAACAAATAGGACGCGTAAAAATCACCAGCTAAAACACTATAGTTCACCTGACAATAAAGACCAGCAACCAGAGATAACTATAAGATCACGACAAGGTCACCACATAGAATTCCAAGATTAATTAGGGTAGACTGCTGATCCAGTATTCTGCCTCAATATTAAGTGTACTCCTTAGCAACAGACATGATAGAATTAAACTTAATTGATCTCTGATTTTCTCATAATAATTGATATGTAAATGAATATAACTAATTTTCTTTTAGGTAGCAAGAAGAGTTGAGTCCACCTATGATTAAATATAATAAATAATAAATTATAGCATGTATTTGCCATACATTCATGCAAGCCAGCAGGCATAATTTAACCACAGTGTAAATTGTTATGTGCTTTGTCCAAATGAAGTGGAAAGAACAAGCTTTATTAACTAGCCATATGCATATCCTTAACTTAATGTGACCACTATTTGGGGCAACTAAATCAAGAAGCTATGCAACTTGTTTTAGCATGACTCCCAAATTGTTGCCTATCTAATTATAAACATAATAGGAAAATATTTAAAGCCACAAGCAAGAGAGAATAAATTAGCATGCACACTTACAACTTTGCGCGCAACTTTTTGAATAATTATAAAGCTCACAACAAAAATATTTAGCATAAACACTTCATACTTTGTGCACAACTTTTTAGGTAATTATATAGTTCACAACAAAAACATTTTTGTACACACATTTTTGTGCACAACTTTTTGGTTGCGCAATTTATTGCCATTTTAAAAAATTAATTCTACTAGTAAAATGCACTGCATCCAATACAATCAAGCAGTCTGAAGAAAAAAGACCTTGTTTGAAAGGATCTTGCGTGATTTTATTCAGGTATGTTATATTAATAATGCGTGGTTAAATTCTCTCTCTGTGAGAAATGATAAAATCATAATATATGAATTAAAAGTTCACAACAAAGTTGGAATCGCCTACATAGTTACAACTTTTCTTGTGCGCCTCATTATATCAAGAATGGCTGTGCACAAAGTTATAAGTATGTATGTTTCTTAACACTGGCACAGAGCTAAACTAAACGCTTTACAGGTTACCCTACATATTTATATAAAATAACACAATTATTACCTGCAGCTTTTTTACAAATTCAATTCCCTAGCAAAGTTCAAAAGTTTAATTTAAGCAATGTTAAATTTGAATTGAAGGACAATCCAATACTGCACTAGTTGTACTGAATAAAATTGCAATTAGAATGCTTACAAAATAAATAAATCAAATAAATCAAACAAATCAAACAATCAAATAACACCGCAAATATATATTAAATATATATTTAATATTATTAATGTAATATTTATCGGGGTAACCAAGGTAACTTCTGATATTTGTCTCTACCGGTTCCCCTGTTTGCCACAATCAAAGTCTTTACCAGTTTAATAGATACAATCAATTAAATGTAGAGGCCCCGACATTACATTATTCACTTCTGTAAATTTTCTTAATATAAATTATTTTAATGAAATAAGTTTGTGTCTTGCATGTTATCTTATACACAATAAATTTGGAACATACTCACCTGTACTTTCGCCTCCGTAAATAATTGCCTTGTGGTCTAAAGACAAAGGAGTCAATTTGGTCTACAGTCTCAGTAATTAAATAGTCTATCAAATTATAAAAAATTAATGTGCACAGAGATAACGATTGTGACAACTTGTATATAATAAATGTATAATTCTGCCGCGTAAAACCGTCAAAATTTCACGAATATTTGACATCAAGTATCATCTAAGAAGTTAAGAAACTTGCAATGATTACGGTAAACACTCACAAGTTTAAATGAATTTGTTTCAAAAAATATTTTCTTTTGAGATTAATTTTAGTTCAATATTTATAATCAGCTGCAAAGATTCTTTTCACAAACTCCAATACAAAAATGACTTGAATAAAATTGCCACATCAGAAGAGAATAAATGTCTAGGTCAGTATTACAACCCCGCCACAAATTCATTTTCATTTGTATGAAATTAAAATCATTAAATGTAATCACAAAGTATATTTCGCAGAAAATACACTAATTATTTTGAAGTTTACATATATATGTACAGTCTATATATATATATATATATATATATATATA
>CABFPE010000044.1:1259287-1273698 GCA_900660155.1 Hofstenia miamia
ATATATATATATATATATATATATATATATATACAACAATCATAATAAGAATAAGAACATTTCGTAGTAAGTTTATTAAGTATTTAATAATCTTAGAAATTTTAACACTGTTTGTAATTAAGATTACTAAGTCTATGTATAGTGCTTTCTTTAGATGAGTTTTTCAATACAGAAAATCTTCTTTCAATAGGTGCTGATGAATAGTACATAAATACCAGGCAAACATTATTAGTGTGGTTGAATATTTTAACATCCATACAATTTTTTCTCTAAATTTTAAAATTTAACAATCCAATCAAATTATATTGCGATTTTTTGCTGAATTCCTCCAGTCAAATTGGATTATTGACAATACACAGCAAAAACTAAAGGCAAATCCTGTTTAAGGCTAGCATAAATTGATGAATATCTCATTGGATCACTTCTTAAAACTCCAGTTCAAGAGAGCAACGAATAACGTTTTTTGTTTTTTGTATGGTTCATATCGTGCTTAAATTGATTTGAAAGCGGACAAATTAAAAACATAGTTCTCTGTAGCACTACAGAGATCCATGTTAAAAAAGAGGTGAAAATATTGTATTTTCAGATCGTAGACAGTATATTAGTTCATCAGTTATGAATGCTTAAAAGTTTTTATGGAAAAAAATCATATATTGTAACAAGGCCTACTTTAATCACGGCTTCACGATTTGCAGTACAAAAACGAAAAATAGCAATAAATACTCTTGCNAATTTTCTACTGAAAAATTTTACTGGTAGTTCTTTTCCATCTTTTATTTGTCCTAGTGTTGCTCCTATGGCTACTTTACTAGCATCACAGTCTAAGATCAATTATTTTGTATAATCTGGCGTATTCAGTGAAGGCGATTTTGACAGTTTTTGTTTTATGTTATTGAGCTCCTCTTGTTGTTCCCATGTCCACTCAAAGGGTTCTGACTTCTTCAAATTTGTCATTTTTGCAGTTTTCCCTGGTATATTAGGTATGAATTACCCATAGTAAATTGAAGAATCCCATAATTCTTTGTAGGTCCTTCTTGTAATTAGGTTTTTTGATTTTTCTTATCATTTCTTGTGCATCATCATTCATGCTTATCTGGCATTGATATTATTTGTCCAAGCAATACAACTTTTTCTTTCAGTATGTCAAATTTGTTCCCATTTACTCTTAATCTAGTTTCTTTTAATATTTTCGACATTCTGTCTAGTTTGTCTAGGTGTTCTTCCACCATGTTACTCATTATTATAATGTCATCAATATAGGCATATGGACTTTCACTCAGTCATATGATTTTGTTGTCTATGAGCTCATTCAAGATCTTATTGTATTTGTCTTTCAATTGCTCAGGTACTCTCCACACTGGGAATTTTATTGGTTTATTGGTTGTTGTTACAATTTTGTGAGTTTCTCCAACTAATTAACCCACACTAATTTCGCCAAAGTTGAATATTCCACTATGTTTCATTAATAATTGCTGTAATTTCCCTCTCTCATCCTTTTGTAAGTGTTCATAGTCCTCTTCTTTTATTTCAGGTATTCTTTCTTCCTCTTTGGCATTCATCCCTGCCCCCTTTAGTCAGCTGTGAGGATTACTTCCTCCAATGGTGTTCAACCACACGTCCTTTAGTCAACCTTGTGGATTACTATACATGTTCATCTGTGCGCCCTTTAGTTGGCATTGCAGATTATTTACTCCATTGTTGTTTTCTAAGGGTTTCCAAATACTTCTGATGCTTGATGTGATTTATTGTCTATAGATTTGAACTTTTGATCAATTCATTTTCACATTTCTGTTGGTAGCATTTAATATTGGGATTTTTCCTTCTCTATTTTTTATGGAACTGACACTTGACAGCATCAAAATTATTTTCATGTTGATTCCTGTTTGGTCATATAACATGATTTCCACTGTTATGTTTTTTTCTCTATTAATTGTATGCATCTTCCAGTGGTATGGTTGTAGTTTTATGTCTTCCGTGATTTCAAATAGTATCTTCTGGTTTTCATGTTCTTCCTTGATCTTGATCTCCTCCTTTTGTATTTTCATTGTTCTATTTCCATAGTTGATGATGCATTTGTTTTTAGATAGAAAATCATCTCCAATTATTACTTCATAAGCTAATAAATTTTTGTGGGTATTGATAACTATTAGAGATTGTTCAAATGCATTGTTCAAAATTCACATTAACGCTCTTTCTAGTGTTCCTTTTGTATCAATGTATTTGCCTGATGCATTAATCCACCTGTTTAGAGACTTCTTTAAGTCATGTCTATCAAATCCTAGTTTTTTGGCATTTGTCAATTATTATTGATTTTACTGCACCTGTATCAATAGTTGCTTTAATCATCATACCATTTATCACAACTGTGATTGTGTTCATGTTTCTGAGATCTGTTAGTATCAATAGCAGTGCTCAGCTTTGTTGAGATAGTGCTCCTAAAAGTTTTCCAAATCCTCAATTGTTTTTTCTTCTTTGGTTTCCAATAATGTCTCATTTCCAGATTTGATTAGGTCCACATCATCATAGTAGGCATTGCCATCTTCTATGATATTAATTTGTTTTATACATTTGTCTTTTTTGTGTCCTTTTAAGCCACAGTTAAAACATCAAACATTTTTCTCTTTCAATTTTCTTATATGCCCATCTTTTGTTTTGATCTTTATTACCTTTTCTTCCTTTTTTGTTTCATTTTCTTTTGATGGTTTCTGTTGACTCTGTGCTTTCGTCCTCCAATACATTGTGCTTAGGCTTTGTCTATTCCATGTTGCCTTCTCATATATCCATGAATTATTTTCCAGCATAACTTGAACAGCTTTTCTTATCATCTTTTCCTTGCCATAATTGACATCACATTTTATTTCAAATGGTTGTGTAACTTTTTCTGGTAAGCCTTTCATAATATGTGAGAACAGGTCATATTTTGAATAGTGTCCTCCTCTTGAGCTTAGCATTAATAACCATTGGACTTGGGACATATAATTTCAAATGTTGTAAGAATTCTTCATTTTTGTACTGATTAAGATTAACTAATACTGGTTTTTAAAGCTCTTGTTTTAGTAGTACTTAATGAAATCTCCTTTGAGCAATTTATAATTGGTTTTTATTTCAGTATCCATGATCAGATAGTGCTGATATGCAGCTCCCAATAAATATAGTGGTAATCTTTTGGCTGCAGGATCTTGGTTGATCTTTTCACTCTTTCATTTTCAACTCAAACAATTGTAAACCCTCTTCAAAGGTGGGGGAGTAGCTATCAATTTTCCCTGTAAATATTCTGATTTGTGCTTTGCATGGTATTGTTTCTTTGTAGTTTATTTCTAGTAGCATCAATTTTTTAAATGTCAGTTTTCCTGGTATCTCCAATTTTATTTGTTTTTCACATGTTTGCTAACTTCATCTGTTATTTCTTGAATTATCAGTTCTTTTTCATCTTCCTCACTGAGGTTTCCTTTTTCTACATTTTTTTGTTGGTAGACTTTGTTTGTATTCATGCACTTCTTATAGGTGCTGTTATTTTAATCTCTGGTTCTTCTGTGATTATTATCTCATGTGTCTTTATTGGTTTTCTCATTGCCTTGTCATCATTATCATCCTGCATTAACTTATTTAGTCTAAGTTGATCTTTCAGGTGATCAATTTCTAGTTGCTGCATTTCTTTTTTTTGCTTTAGGTCTTTATTTTCAGTTTCCAAATTGGAGTACATCATTTTCCATTTATCATTTTGCTCTAGAATTTGTATGTTCACATCTGCTAATTTTTGTTTTAGTGTGTCCAATTGTATCTGGAATAAACTGCATTGTTCATCCAACCTTTTACTCATGTCTAGTTTAAGATCCAATATCATTCATCTCCTTTCTGCTTCTATTTCTTCGAATCTTTCTTTCAGGATTCTGATCTGTTCCTTGAGAGCCATTTCTGTGTTTTTGTTTCTTCAGAGAGTGTTTAGGATCTCAAGTGAGTCGAGTTGTGGTTCTAATTGAATTGTTTGCATCTCCAAATCTACGGTGGGAGTTATCAGGGTTGACTCTTCTTGGAGCTCACTAGTTGGTGGGGTTTCAGGGTTTTCTACTGAGTATTCTCACGTTGTAGGAACTTGTTTCTGTTTCTTCTTGTTAGTTTGGGTGTCAAAATTGTGCTGTTGTGAGGTTTCATCATGATTTATTTGCTGATTTCTACATGCACTAATCTTTGATCTTTAGATATCAAAAAAAATTTCTGCATAGGTTAGTAGTTTCCTTTTAGTAAGCAGTCTTTACTAGTGAAACATTTATTGAATCACAACAAGTGAGATAGAACTGAGCAAATAAAAAAAGACATGTTTGGTAAAGTTGTTTCCACTATTACATAAGTGATGAACAAACAGTAATCCAGTAAGAGAGAGAGAGAGATAACAGTAAAAGAACTTTCCTGCACCTACAGGTTCCTCACAGCTGGAGTACATCTCACAGCCTTGCTTACTCCTGTAGACAGTAACATAACTGCACCATCAAACCTCCATACTAGGACAAAGAATAAATGTCAAAATGTGTGTGTGGAAGAAATCCACCTTAACCACACTATGATGTTTAAAGGACTCTGTGTCCTGTCATTTTTGCCATGTAACATCATCACCCAGACAAGGCACCGTGTATAATAGCAATGTATAGTTTTGATACAACATAAGACAGATTCCAGCATGCAGGGTAGTGTATACGTTCACTCTTACTGTTATTTTGTAATTGTATAACTAGAGATAACTTAATTATTACTCCAAGACTAGCATAACAGTTCACCACTACTATTTAAGTAGTATCATTGAAAAGAGTCACAGCATAGAGTGTTTTGGGCACACTTGCCCAAAGCCATATCATAAAGACAGTTCACAGATCATCAACAGTTCAATCCATCCTGTATCCACATCCATCTCTATTGTTCCATCTGCTGGCAACTCAGCTCAATCTCAATGAAAGAGTTTTGTTATGTGTGCCTTATTTATCATGTAATAAATACCAGTCACTAGTCGACCTAACTCTCATTCTCAATATGTGTTACTGTAGTGTATGAATAAGATAACATATCACAACCTGACACTAGCTGCTATTCAACAGATAAAAATAGTTAATATAAAAATAAAGTAGCTTCCTATATTTACTTAAAATAAATATACAATAAGGACTGATGATAAAAGGACACAACACTAACTGCAGATAAGATAAAAAGGTAACTATAAACTAAGGCAGTTTCTAACCTACATATAAATACTATACAATTAATATGGTCACTTATCAGTCAATTTAGATGTAAAATAGCAATAATTAATTAACATACCTTAGATGGCTATCAGCCTTTCACCATCTTGTTACTATATGTAATACAAATGAATGGTAGCCAGCTAAGCATAAGAAAAATACTCCTATACCTAGTCATAACTTATTTGCATGCAATTATTGAGGCTAACATCTCGTAATAATCCCTCACAACAGCTCTTGATCACTACACACAAGAAATGCTTAGCTGCACATCATAATGTAAATTAATCAAACCAAGCAAAAAAAGTAAACTACTAAAAGCTAATAATTCATCCATTTTACAGTGCTTGGTTCCAATTTATATAAAATTTTATTAAACATATTTACCAATTAAACAAGTACCAGTCATTGATTGATTTTATGTCCACATAATAGAGTTCTGCATGACTGATGTGGTAAGCTAAAATTAATGCCGAGCTTAATGTGCACAAGTGTTTTCTCAAATTAATTGCGACCAATACTTGCTGTCACAATTTCACAATTTGCCAAATCACTAATGTAATATCCTCTACCAAGCATTGTCACTGTATGTCTACTGTTACTGTATAACATTAGTTGCGTTACTGCTGGTAAGGATTTACTGGGTGCATACTGCTTGACTTTTTGCTTCTGTTAACTTATGTAAACTAGAACTAATCATTCACTATTTAGGTGACGAAGCCATGCTTTAATCTATCCAATGATCACTGATGGGCATCTNGCTGATTTCTACATGCACTAATCTTTGATCTTTAGATATCAAAAAAAATTTCTGCATAGGTTAGTAGTTTCCTTTTAGTAAGCAGTCTTTACTAGTGAAACATTTATTGAATCACAACAAGTGAGATAGAACTGAGCAAATAAAAAAAGACATGTTTGGTAAAGTTGTTTCCACTATTACATAAGTGATGAACAAACAGTAATCCAGTAAGAGAGAGAGAGAGATAACAGTAAAAGAACTTTCCTGCACCTACAGGTTCCTCACAGCTGGAGTACATCTCACAGCCTTGCTTACTCCTGTAGACAGTAACATAACTGCACCATCAAACCTCCATACTAGGACAAAGAATAAATGTCAAAATGTGTGTGTGGAAGAAATCCACCTTAACCACACTATGATGTTTAAAGGACTCTGTGTCCTGTCATTTTTGCCATGTAACATCATCACCCAGACAAGGCACCGTGTATAATAGCAATGTATAGTTTTGATACAACATAAGACAGATTCCAGCATGCAGGGTAGTGTATACGTTCACTCTTACTGTTATTTTGTAATTGTATAACTAGAGATAACTTAATTATTACTCCAAGACTAGCATAACAGTTCACCACTACTATTTAAGTAGTATCATTGAAAAGAGTCACAGCATAGAGTGTTTTGGGCACACTTGCCCAAAGCCATATCATAAAGACAGTTCACAGATCATCAACAGTTCAATCCATCCTGTATCCACATCCATCTCCATTGTTCCATCTGCTGGCAACTCAGCTCAATCTCAATGAAAGAGTTTTGTTATGTGTGCCTTATTTATCGTGTAATAAATACCAGTCACTAGTCGACCTAACTCTCATTCTCAATATGTGTTACTGTAGTGTACAAATAAGATAACATATCACAACCTGACACTAGCTGCTATTCAACAGATAAAAATAGTTAATATAAAAATAAAGTAGCTTCCTATATTTAATTAAAATAGATATACAATAACGACTGATGACAAAAGGACACAACACTAGCTGCAGACAAGATAAAAAGGTAAATATAAACTAAGGCAGTTTCTAACCTACATATAAATACTATACAATTAATATGGTCACTTATCAGTCAATTTAGATCTAAAATAGCAATAATTAATTAACATACCTTAGATGGCTATCAGCCTTTCACCATCTTGTTACTATATGTAATACAAATGAATGGTAGCCAGCTAAGCATAAGAAAAATACTCCTATACCTAGTCATAACTTATTTGCATGCAATTATTGAGGCTAACATCTCGTAATAATCCCTCACAACAGCTCTTGATCACTACACACNATGGGTATTTGAAAACTATAAAAAGCCTGTCTATGACTTCAATGGCAAACTCTTTTACTTAGTAACGAATTAACTTGCTAACAATGGCTAAAAATATTATAAAGAAATTTTCACCTATAACAATGAGCCTACTGTATTTGAAATCTTTCAAAAATTTTGATTATATATTTATAAATGAAACATTTTAATACTGTGCGATCAAGGATGCATTAGGCAATTATTATTGAATTGTGTGTCAATTGATATCAATAAGTAATGGCACGTTGGTTTGATTTGATTTGATGTCAGATTTCTATATCACCAGTAACCCTGTTTGAAACATGACTTTATGACAAATTACATGTTGGCTACTGGCAGACCTGAAGTACACTCAAATCAAAGAAATGTAAAATTTTAAGATTTTGTTGAAAAATATGTTGATATGTTGAAATGAAGCATTTTAACTATTGAAAATTATAAAAATTGATAGAAACTTTGCCAGAATGAAAAGGCAACAAAAATATAAATGGTTCAGTAGGTACATGTAAATAGTAAATATATTTAAAGTGGAAGTAAATAAAAATGTTACTCTTGTTGTTCTAAGAATATATTAATGCTCAGCTTATTTTAATTACAGTAGGCTTTTGGTAATTCCAGCCAAATCCTGATTTTGGCACTGCTGATAATTTTGTAAAAAGACAAACACATAATGTAAATGTCTATTAGCATCTTTTATTCACATTGTTATATTTTCTTCGTCATGGTGAACAGAAGTTAACTGGACAAAGATTAGGTTGAAGCTATTAAACATTTGAAAAGTGCTTACAATTCTAAATGTTTGTAATTCATTTGACAATTTGTAATTTAAGTTTTAAAACTATGCTAATTTTGTAAATTAACTTTACATAATAATAGAAATGCGTCCAATAGTTAGCGACCAAAATAGGGCCTCTTACATCTCTGCACTTAGCTTTATTACTTTTTCTACACTGATGCTACTACAGACAAAAATTTGCAATACTTTTATATTATTTAAAACAAGAAATTCTAACCTTTTGAACAGATGAAACACTTTCATTGTAAAATAAAATAGTCACCTCCAGGTTGTAAATAAAAGCGAATAGCTGAAGACAGTTTTCCAGAAAGCAAAGTACTTATGCCATAACTACGAAGAGTAACATGTGTATCCTTCGGATAATGTATTTTATCTTTGACCGAGAGTTGACCATATAACTTGTAATCTATCAACTGGATGTATTTCCCATTCGTGAAATCAGTTTTATACAATAATATTAGATGTTCTGTTTTTGGGCATTCCTTAGAGTGAAATGGGATCGTAGTAATTTCCACTGTTACAAAATTTTCATTAGAAGTCTGCTTCATATTAACAGGAATGTCGCCTAAATTGCGTGTCATTAACGGAGATATTTCTAGATTAGGACGCAAATCATAATGCAAAAATACTTCATTATTATAATTTTTATTTAATAAATTAATATGTGAAGTCGTTTTTAGAAGAAATTAGCATTAACATTCCATACACATTTGATAATTTTTTAAATTTTCAGAAAATATTAAGCAAAAATGAAATTATGATCTATGTTGAATCAATAGTAATTCAAAGTTAAAATATAGATTATACATTATAAGATAAAATCAGTTTTACTGCTTTTAAGTTCTCTGAGAATGCAAAGTACTTATTAGAGAGTGGCCATATGGGTTTGAATGGAACCGAATCAGACCCGATCTGAGTATTAATGCGACCCAACCGAAAATTTACTTGCCAAACCCAACCCGGTTGGAAACAAATTTTGATTTACAGTATTTAACGTCGTGGATCTCCTACGAATAAAATGGAGATTAACTTAAGTCATTCTTTAATAATGTAATCCTAGTCATTTTATTGGTGTTACCTAGGGTCTACAATAATTCTCAAATCGAATGGTTATTAACATCAGCAAATTTTTGATCAATAAATCTAAGATTTGCTGACATTTTGCGTTCAGTGTTACTGAGCTAGGACCAGTTCCTGAACCAGACCCGAACATTTAGTACATCAACTCTACTCCATCTGACCCTAAGCTTAAAATCGGCTCAGATTTAATAGGGTACTCAATGCTACTCTCAGAGACACATTTTTATTAAAAATTATAAGTTTAATTTTTATTATTTTTCATTTCATATTGTAGAATCAGTGGCTGGGGACTATAACGGCATTACCAAAAAGAAACTAGTTAACTTTGCAAGAAGGTTGCTATAGAGGCCTACATAGAGCAGCCACGATTCCAACAAAATAAATATCAAGAGATCATAATAACTGGCATTGGTAATTCATCCACTGTAACTTGTAACAAGGATGACCAATTCATATGGCGTCCAGCCGGAGTGCTACTTGAGGGGAAGGCAGCTTGTGATTAGAGGGTGCAGTGCTTATGTGTCTCAACATTTAATTTCTATCTCAGTGCAAAGTAGGAATCTCGAGGTGGTTCTTATTTCTCTGCTAACTATTAAATAGCGTATAACTGCTGTGCATTCACGTTCGTCAATGGCATAATTTAATCTCTGTGTCAATTTTTATAAGTGCATGTATGACAAGAACGAAAGGTTTATTATTTTCCTATACCTAGTCGTAACTTGATACGAACCACGATTTAGGCTGCAAACCATCCAGCATTACGCCGTGACTTAAGCATTCATTATGTTACAGATAATTTGAACAACCAAATTAAAAGTAGACATCAAAGGAAAAAGAACACGTTTCAGTTAAACAAGACTTGATTCTAATTCAGNGAAATTCTAACCTTTTGAACAGATGAAACACTTTCATTGTAAAATAAAATAGTCACCTCCAGGTTGTAAATAAAAGCGAATAGCTGAAGACAGTTTTCCAGAAAGCAAAGTACTTATGCCATAACTACGAAGAGTAACATGTGTATCCTTCGGATAATGTATTTTATCTTTGACCGAGAGTTGACCATATAACTTGTAATCTATCAACTGGATGTATTTCCCATTCGTGAAATCAGTTTTATACAATAATATTAGATGTTCTGTTTTTGGGCATTCCTTAGAGTGAAATGGGATCGTAGTAATTTCCACTGTTACAAAATTTTCATTAGAAGTCTGCTTCATATTAACAGGAATGTCGCCTAAATTGCGTGTCATTAACGGAGATATTTCTAGATTAGGACGCAAATCATAATGCAAAAATACTTCATTATTATAATTTTTATTTAATAAATTAATATGTGAAGTCGTTTTTAGAAGAAATTAGCATTAACATTCCATACACATTTGATAATTTTTTAAATTTTCAGAAAATATTAAGCAAAAATGAAATTATGATCTATGTTGAATCAATAGTAATTCAAAGTTAAAATATAGATTATACATTATAAGATAAAATCAGTTTTACTGCTTTTAAGTTCTCTGAGAATGCAAAGTACTTATTAGAGAGTGGCCATATGGGTTTGAATGGAACCGAATCAGACCCGATCTGAGTATTAATGCGACCCAACCGAAAATTTACTTGCCAAACCCAACCCGGTTGGAAACAAATTTTGATTTACAGTATTTAACGTCGTGGATCTCCTACGAATAAAATGGAGATTAACTTAAGTCATTCTTTAATAATGTAATCCTAGTCATTTTATTGGTGTTACCTAGGGTCTACAATAATTCTCAAATCGAATGGTTATTAACATCAGCAAATTTTTGATCAATAAATCTAAGATTTGCTGACATTTTGCGTTCAGTGTTACTGAGCTAGGACCAGTTCCTGAACCAGACCCGAACATTTAGTACATCAACTCTACTCCATCTGACCCTAAGCTTAAAATCGGCTCAGATTTAATAGGGTACTCAATGCTACTCTCAGAGACACATTTTTATTAAAAATTATAAGTTTAATTTTTATTATTTTTCATTTCATATTGTAGAATCAGTGGCTGGGGACTATAACGGCATTACCAAAAAGAAACTAGTTAACTTTGCAAGAAGGTTGCTATAGAGGCCTACATAGAGCAGCCACGATTCCAACAAAATAAATATCAAGAGATCATAATAACTGGCATTGGTAATTCATCCACTGTAACTTGTAACAAGGATGACCAATTCATATGGCGTCCAGCCGGAGTGCTACTTGAGAGGAAGGCAGCTTGTGATTAGAGGGTGCAGTGCTTATGTGTCTCAACATTTAATTTCTATCTCAGTGCAAAGTAGGAATCTCGAGGTGGTTCTTATTTCTCTGCTAACTATTAAATAGCGTATAACTGCTGTGCATTCACGTTCGTCAATGGCATAATTTAATCTCTGTGTCAATTTTTATAAGTGCATGTATGACAAGAACGAAAGGTTTATTATTTTCCTATACCTAGTCGTAACTTGATACGAACCACGATTTAGGCTGCAAACCATCCAGCATTACGCCGTGACTTAAGCATTCATTATGTTACAGATAATTTGAACAACCAAATTAAAAGTAGACATCAAAGGAAAAAGAACACGTTTCAGTTAAACAAGACTTGATTCTAATTCAGTCTTTCTGAGGGCAGTGCTCAAGCGAAAAAAAACGATTGCTACAATAGTTCCCTATTTATACAAAGCATTAATCATTACCTGCTAATTGTTTACAACTTTAGATCATGTGATCATTCCCTCGCAAATTCAAATGAGCAAGCAGAACAACACGTCATAATACATTGAGGGGACAAAGTAACCGCAACGAAAATTACCCTCGAAATAGTGAGGTGACGTCAAAGGTGACGTAGAAAATATGAAATTACAAATTGAGAATTAATAAAATTCTAGAGAAATATTCAAATGTCCCCGAGTGACTCTACAATATCAAATAATCCAACAAGATTTTTACAATCATGCACATATATTTGGTGTTCTACTCATAATACCATGCATAATGTTTAGACTTATTAATGAGGATATCAGTAAGATTTAACTAATATGTAAAATATATTGCAACCTATACATATAGAAAAAAATTGAAATAAATACCACATATAATAATATCTTGATCTATATAAACTGTCATGCTTGTTGATTCAGCAACGCATCTATATTTTCCGTCATTTGTGGCCAATCCTTGTAATGAGAGTTTAGTTGTGTATTCATTTACCCCAGGGAGGTCTGCCACGGATAAAATTACAAGCTTCCCTGAAGAATCGAGGTTTTTTTTAAAGGTGATGTTGCTAAACTGCCAATATATCTTCTTAAATTCTGTCGCAACTGCCTAAATGTCATTCCCAAAGACTGCTATCGTAGTGAAGAAATACTTCAAATTATGATTATATATATATATATATTGTAGCATCCTCATAATTAATGTTATAGCATTAAGCTAATACGAGTAACATCTATAGTTCAAAGCATAATTAACAACTGTTTGCAAGCACCAACTGAAAACATGGTTAAGAAAACTGCATAAATGAATTAGCAATGAGTAATAGTAATGATCAGCTGGGAGATAGTTAAACTAAGCATTGAATACAAGAGTAGTAAATTAAGCATTTGTAATTTAACAGAGGTTAGCTTAAACACAATATGGCTTTTGCCAGCGCAGAACTTCACAGCCATTGAATAAAAGTAAACAATATAAACAAGAATGAAAGCCATCAAAATTGATCATGGAAGAACCAAGTGTAGATCACAAGGCTGACGCACTTGTACTTCCTCAGACCTATCCCCAGCTCTTCCTTGATAGAAAATGAGTTTAGCTTTTTGCTTTTCATAATGAAATTGGTAATAATTTGAGAGAAAAGAAAAACAAACAATTTAGGTTAAACCAAAAGCTTTATTGCTAATGCATACAGGTTTTCCCTAATTTAATAATTTCAAATAAATGTAAATACACAGAAGGTAGCAGAACTACCACATGAGCCTAACAAAATTTAAATGATAAACAAATGACGTCATGCGGTTTTTTGGAAGTTTCATATAATCTTTTGTAATGGATGATGATTGCCATATTTCCAGGAACCTTTGCTACACGCCTGCCTAAGACATTACTAAAGTGTTGTGAAAAGTTTATATTGTAGAATATGTACTAGGCGGTAATATGGCTATATCAAGTGAGGCGATATCCAAACTATTGCATAAAATTCCATTAATTGTGAGTAAGATCCTAATGTATCTGTGATCCTCGTTCATGTTATCATTTCAGAGGTGATATTCTAATATATTGACACAACTTTCTTGTAATCAACGTACTATTGAAACTATATTTAGATCGACAGTAATCCACAGGGCCAAAACCTGAAGCTGAGCTATGCAACAAAGAAGGCAAAGAAGTTAGTAACGATCACCAGTTGCAGTTGACATAGTTGTGACTCACAAAAACTCAATTTACCCAATAAACAATAAAACGTTTTATACCCCTCTTATAATGGTCATCTAGTGTCCACTAAATGATGTTCTAACACGTTTTCTAAACGTCTTCTAATCGTCTTATTAAACACCATTTCTAACCTTGCTGAATGCCATCTAGTGTCCACCAAATAATGTTCTAAAACATTTTCTAAATGTCTTCTAGACGTCTTCTAAACGTCTTCTAGACGTCTTCTAAACATCTTCTAAACGTTTTCTAGACGTCTTCTAAACGTCTTCTAAACGTCTTTTAAACGACTTCTAAACGTATTCTAAACGTCTTCTAGACGTCTTCTAAACGTTTTCTAGACGTCTTCTAGACTTTTTCTAAGTAACTTTTAACCTATTTCTAGGCTATTCATAAGAGTTTGTAAACAATTTCGAAATGTTTGTTACAATTTGGTCCGGTTTTTTAATGATCCACGCCAGTGACTCTCTTTGTCAAGCAAATTCAATAGTGCATGAATGCGTTTACATTTGCTCATTATGATGAAATCGTTTGACGAATTCAATAGATTCCTAATATAAACTCCCCATAGAATTGAAAGTAAATGTTAATTGAATAATCGGAATACGCACATTACCATGAACTTGCGCAATTCAAAATATAACTGCCACATGTAATATATATAAATAAATTATATAAATATTGAGTGGGCTGTCAGAGGCAGACATCATTTAACATAATATTTTTCTTATGCACTAACCGCATAAAGGCATATTGCTATTGCATATATATATATATATAT
>CABFPE010000044.1:1273706-1312696 GCA_900660155.1 Hofstenia miamia
AAATATTATATAGTGTACTACACCACTAAGGCTGCAAGAATACAACATTGATATGAAAAACTAATGTCACTTTGAAAACCGCGTTTTCTTTACACAAAATTTCTGGGGCTTTTTTTATAATATTTGGCCTTCTCACTTAAATACCAGCAATAATTACAGCAAACACCTGGTCTGTGTTAATTAGGTTAGGTAAATTGCTGACGTTAGCCTATTATTTTTTATATCGCTTGATAAATATCAGCAAAAAGAAACCATGTAAACAGGCGCTTTCAATATTGAATACATCAAATTAAACCAACATGAGGAATAATGTGAATTAAATTCCCGCCATTGCAATTTTCAAATGAAATAAACACGAGGAATTGGTGTTGAACCAATATAATCGATGCTTTAGATATTTAATATGTGAATATTAAAGTTATTATAAGAATAATTTATGCAAAGCTTTAGCACTAAGTGAATATTCCTTGTTAACAAGAACAAAATTTATTGACAATATAGTTTTTAACGATACTTCGAAAGTTTCTTTCTAAATTTATTTAGAATAAGAATGTTTACTTTAAATTTATTATGCGCAAAACCCAGTACATTTTTCAAATTTGTGTTTGTCATTGTTTACTTCTTTGACTGCCAGCAATTTTTATGTTGCATAATGCTGTTTTCTCTACTTGTAGCAGAATTATAGAAATTATAAAAATAAATTATTTGTAATGTTTAAATATGATAGTGTACTACACCACTAAGGCTGCAAGAATACAACATTGATATGAAAAACTAATGTCACTTTGAAAACCGCGTTTTCTTTACACAAAATTTCTGGGGCTTTTTTTATAATATTTGGCCTTCTCACTTAAATACCAGCAATAATTACAGCAAACACCTGGTCTGTGGTAATTAGGTTAGGTAAATTGCTGACGTTAGCCTATTATTTTTTATATCGCTTGATAAATATCAGCAAAAAGAAACCATGTAAACAGGCGCTTTCAATATTGAATACATCAAATTAAACCAACATGAGGAATAATGTGAATTAAATTCCCGCCATTGCAATTTTCAAATGAAATAAACACGAGGAATTGGTGTTGAACCAATATAATCGATGCTTTAGATATTTAATATGTGAATATTAAAGTTATTATAAGAATAATTTATGCAAAGCTTTAGCACTAAGTGAATATTCCTTGTTAACAAGAACAAAATTTATTGACAATATAGTTTTTAACGATACTTCGAAAGTTTCTTTCTAAATTTATTTAGAATAAGAATGTTTACTTTAAATTTATTATGCGCAAAACCCAGTACATTTTTCAAATTTGTGTTTGTCATTGTTTACTTCTTTGACTGCCAGCAATTTTTATGTTGCATAATGCTGTTTTCTCTACTTGTAGCAGAATTATAGAAATTATAAAAATAAATTATTTGTAATGTTTAAATATGGAGTCTACTAAATGCTTTATAAACGTTTCTAAGCAACTTCTAAACATTTCCTTGACGTCTTCTAAACCATTTGTAAACGTCTTAAAGATGTCTTCTACACCTGACATAGATGCCATTTCTAAACGTTTTCTAAACCATTTTAAGACGTCTTCTAAACGTTTATTGTTTATTGGGTAATGGACGATTCTCAGTGTGTGGTGTAAAGTGAATTCTGACAATTGTGTACCATAATTAATTTTATGCATTAATTGCTCTTGTTATTACCGTTGATAGCAATAAAGGAGGTTTCTTTGCAACCTGGATGAATTCACTTGCTATTTTCCCTACATATTAACAGCCCTACATATAAATAGATGTATAATACTATTACAGCTACATGTGAACAATCAATGCGGTCAGCATGAAAGTAACTTGAACTGGTCCATCATTTAGGCCATAACAATTATTAGTTAGCCTAGCAATCACTATACACATGTAATATGAAGTGGGGCTCATAGGCACTTTGTATGTATAATAAATCTTATTATATAATACCTTAAGAATTTGGATCTAAAACTGTAGGTTAGCCTAGGGGTAGCTTTCAATCTATTTGATGACAGTTTATTATTTAATTGATTGAATCAGTCGGACAGCTAAATGGTGAAAAATCCCTATTCATACACTTAACTTATGAACACACTTTCATAGTCAGGCTACCGACTTGCACATGGATGGACGTTAGTAAAGCTGAGTGCAGCATTACCAGAATTCCTTTAATTGAATTTGGTGAAACAGAGTACTACTCATGTACACTGATATATAGCTTTGTGTTGATATTAATAATCAAGCCTGGTGATACAAAAAAGACAAATCCGTTGAAACTAAATTCATCACTCACTAATTCTATTACAAACTATTTATAATCAAATTGCACAAACAGATAAACAGTTAAGTTCTACCTGTTCTAAATTTCAAAATTGTTTACGATTTTTTCATCTGCTTCTATTACTTAACGTCAATACTAAATTAGTTTTATCATTTTCCGTCTTTATCTTTTTTTCAAACAATTTGCTGACAACTAATATCTTGTAACTGCAATTAAAATTGTTTTACAAATTATAATAAAGGATAAATGTGTAATTACAAAGAATAGAGTTAAATCAAAGTTTCCTTTCCTTCTTTTATGGTATTTCTTTGTAAAAAATACCACATTATGCCACAATATGATATTGAAGTTAATAAAACTGGGAGAACTAAAAAGCGAAAAGTTTATAATAGTTTGTTTTGGATATAATAATAATAATAATAAATGACTTTATTTAGCCGCTGAAGGCATACACTACAAAAAAATAAAAAACAAGTCAGGTTGTACGCCAGCGAGGACAGTCACAGGAGATGAAANAATAAATTATTTGTAATGTTTAAATATGGAGTCTACTAAATGCTTTATAAACGTTTCTAAGCAACTTCTAAACATTTCCTTGACGTCTTCTAAACCATTTGTAAACGTCTTAAAGATGTCTTCTACACCTGACATAGATGCCATTTCTAAACGTTTTCTAAACCATTTTAAGACGTCTTCTAAACGTTTATTGTTTATTGGGTAATGGACGATTCTCAGTGTGTGGTGTAAAGTGAATTCTGACAATTGTGTACCATAATTAATTTTATGCATTAATTGCTCTTGTTATTACCGTTGATAGCAATAAAGGAGGTTTCTTTGCAACCTGGATGAATTCACTTGCTATTTTCCCTACATATTAACAGCCCTACATATAAATAGATGTATAATACTATTACAGCTACATGTGAACAATCAATGCGGTCAGCATGAAAGTAATTTGAACTGGTCCATCATTTAGGCCATAACAATTATTAGTTGGCCTAGCAATCACTATACACATGTAATATGAAGTGGGGCTCATAGGCACTTTGTATGTATAATAAATCTTATTATATAATACCTTAAGAATTTGGATCTAAAACTGTAGGTTAGCCTAGGGGTAGCTTTCAATCTATTTGATGACAGTTTATTATTTAATTGATTGAATCAGTCGGACAGCTAAATGGTGAAAAATCCCTATTCATACACTTAACTTATGAACACACTTTCATAGTCAGGCTACCGACTTGCACATGGATGGACGTTAGTAAAGCTGAGTGCAGCATTACCAGAATTCCTTTAATTGAATTTGGTGAAACAGAGTACTACTCATGTACACTGATATATAGCTTTGTGTTGATATTAATAATCAAGCCTGGTGATACAAAAAAGACAAATCCGTTGAAACTAAATTCATCACTCACTAATTCTATTACAAACTATTTATAATCAAATTGCACAAACAGATAAACAGTTAAGTTCTACCTGTTCTAAATTTCAAAATTGTTTACGATTTTTTCATCTGCTTCTATTACTTAACGTCAATACTAAATTAGTTTTATCATTTTCCGTCTTTATCTTTTTTTCAAACAATTTGCTGACAACTAATATCTTGTAACTGCAATTAAAATTGTTTTACAAATTATAATAAAGGATAAATGTGTAATTACAAAGAATAGAGTTAAATCAAAGTTTCCTTTCCTTCTTTTATGGTATTTCTTTGTAAAAAATACCACATTATGCCACAATATGATATTGAAGTTAATAAAACTGGGAGAACTAAAAAGCGAAAAGTTTATAATAGTTTGTTTTGGATATAATAATAATAATAATAAATGACTTTATTTAGCCGCTGAAGGCATACACTACAAAAAAATAAAAAACAAGTCAGGTTGTACGCCAGCGAGGACAGTCACAGGAGATGAAATAGGAGCAAATGGACGAGTAGGCGAAGTTGGAGAAGGGCTCAGCAAAGAGGAAATTCATCAAAGATTTCTTGAAGCTTGGTGGCGGGGAATAGAAATCCATCGCTGTTGGAGGGTTGAGAGTCAAGATGTAATTAGCAGTTGTACAATCACGATTGAAAAACGAGTGAAGGGTGCGATGTTTCTTGGTATGATGAATGGAGAAAGTGATAACATCATCAGAGCGAGTGGAGTGGGAATTAGAAAACTTAATGAAATCAAAAGGATCAAGATCCAATTTGTGAGTGAGCAGTCGATTGAACAGGAGGAGGTCACAGGCATGGAAGTAGAGTGACAGCGGGAGAGTGGAGAATTTGAGAGGGGCGTCTTCGTATGGCAAGGGAGAGATCCATTTGAAGGCATGCTTCTGGAAACATTCCATAGAGTGGAACAAGGAATGGGAAGGCCACCAACAGGGAGATTCATAGAGAAGAATGGCGCGAGAAATGGACTTGAACAAAGAGAGTTTCACAGCAGAAGTGGAATTAAAGGGAACATTGCGGAAGAGAGCAAACAGTAAGGAATTAGCTTTGCGGAGACATAAAGACACATGACCAGACCAATTTAAGTTATCAGAAAGTTGAACTCCAAGATGAGTATGGTGAGTTGAAGAGTTCACAGGAAGAGGAAGATCAGAAGGGGGAGATACAGAAAAGGAAATACCACAAGTCTTGCTTGTGCTGAAATCAAGTTGCTTAACAGAGGACCAAGTAGACAGAAGCTCAAGATCAGAGGTAATATTGGAGGCAAAAGAACTACCAAAGTTGAAAATCGTGGTGTCATCCACGTACAGTAGACAGGATGAGTTGAGGACAGATTGAGGGAGGTCGTTGATAGCAACAAGGAAGAAGAGAACAGCAAACACAGAACCTTGAGGAGCACCACTAGAGACAAGAGCAGGGGAAGAAATAGACGAGTTGATTTTGACACACTGACGACTATTGGACAGGTAAGACTGAAAGAGTTCGATGAAATCAGCATCAAAGCCAAATAAACATAATTTGTCAAGGATAGAATGAGGGAGCCGATCAAAAGCTTTAGAAATGTCAAGAAAGATAATGCAACCAGGACATTGCGATCAGAGTGGAAATAGCAGTTTTCAATCAAAGTGAGCAAGTTAGTGATGGTAGAACGACCCAGAAGGTTACCATGCTGAAAAGCAGAGAAGAGGTGACGAATGTTGGGGAACACATAATGAAAGACAAGACGCTCAAAGATGATTGTCAGCCGAGAAAGAATAGCTATTGGACGATAAGAAGTGACTTGAGAGGAGGGAAGCTGATTGGATTTTAATAGTGGAGAGATCCAAGATGTTTTCCAGCAATGTGGAAAACTTTTGGAGGAGCAAATGTAGGAGAAGAGATGCTTTAAATGGATGGAAAGAGTTGAGGATGTTTCAGTGGACGCCATCAGGATAGCAAGGACCAGACAATTTGCAGGACTTAAGCATGAGGGAAATATCATGGGTGTTGAAGACGATGTCACATAGGCGAATCAGTGGGGAGGTGACAGGAGGACCAGGGCAGAGAGAGACAGGATCAGAAAAATTCTAGGAGAAATAATCATTAAAAAGATCAGCTTTCTCCATATCTGAGTGAGCAGAAAGATGGTTCCAATGCATGCTGGGGAGGTCAGGTTTGGAATGCAGAGAACGCAAGAAAGCATAGGAGTCTTCAAGAGATCCAGATGAGAAGCTGGACAACAGAGCGATTTTGTCGAGTTCCATGATGTTGATGACGTCTTCAGTGAGAGAAGAGAGTTTTGAAGAATTGGAAGTACTGTAATGGCGTTTGAAGGATTCGAGTTTATTCAAAGAGTGTACAGTAAGAGATGAGAAATAGAAAGGGAGAGAAATACGCTTTTTCCGATGATGAGGAACAAAGGATGAAATAATTTGGTAAAGGGAGGTGTACCAGTCATCAGCAGAGAAAGAGTCATTAAAGATGACGAATGAAGAAGAGAGAGCAGCATTTAGAGATACAAAGTCACTGTTAGATCGAGCATATTGAAGAGTGGCAGGACAAGCAGATGGTGTAATAGAATTGGCAGACAATCTGAAGTGAACAAATGAGTGATCAGACAGTTCGACTGGAACAGGGACAACAGAGGTGTCAAAAATACGATCAGGGTGAGAGCACAAAACCAAGTCAAGAAGGGAGGAGCGGGAAGTAGGAGAAAATATCAGTTGCTCAAGAGAGTAGGAAACAAAAAGATCCCGAACAGCAGATTCATTGTAAAAAATTCTTATAAATATACTTCACAGTGCATATGCAGACAAATTGTTCCTGTCTAACATGAATCCCTTTCCTGCAACACAGTAAGAATTTCAATTGCCAATTGAAATCTATATATATATATATATATATATATATATATATATTGTGGCATTGGCGTTAAGTCAAATTTCCGAATTATTCCCATCGTTGCACTACTAGCATTGCCACTATGTCTTTCACGTGAACCATCAATTGGCTCCCACGTTAATCCCTTCATGCTTGCTGACGTCATGCACAGATATTTAATTTTAGTTCTGCCGTAGTACATTGTTTATGCTTTTATAGTTATTGTATGAGTTTTTTTAACCACTGTCAGATTGGTCAATTCAAGGCTATTCCGACGGATTTTATGAGTTGACAACAATGGACGAGATACCGTTTGTCAAACATGAGCTCTCCCCTGCTAAAAAATTTCTAATGTGCGAGTCCATCAGTAATTCATTAAAGAAAAGCATGAAGGATGGGCAGGATCTCAAAGACCCAGTATGGAAGCGTGTAGTGAAGCATTAGGCTTCTCAACAAATACTGTTGCTAGGACTATTGCTCAGTGGAACAAGAATAAGGATCCATCATTTTCAGATGAACTGGTCGTCAGAGGGAAACCCCCTGTATGCTACTCTGCTACTCTAACTACCTTTCTACGCCAAACTTTAAACGCATTATTCAAAACATTCAATGCTTATTGCTTCTAAATTAAATGTAGTTTCTAAAATATATGGATAGTTCAGCAAATTCGAAAATTTGTACTTTTGACAACTTTTTAACCAGTGTCAGATCCCAAATGGCGAGGACAATAGTTAGTTATGCATATAAGTAGGGCAAATATGTGCATGATTGATTAATAAAATTTTAGTTTATGCATTTGATGACTGCTAACTTGTTTCACTTCGACAGTAATTGCCACATAAATTCTCATATGCTCACTACTAGGCTGTTACCTGCTGACAATGTTACTCTACATAGTCTAAATCTTTAGTAACTATTATATTGTTACACCGAAAGTGCTAATGCTGTTAACTAACTCCTCTCTAAATCGTGATGTGTGGAATTTCTTTGCCTACTCGATAGTAGATGCTACACATTCAGAATACTATAACTTTATTGTGTACTGTATTTACTTTATGGTTATGCTAACCCTGATGATGCTAGATGGTGACCCATAACTGTTCAAAGAATCAACCTTTGAGACCGGTATTAAACTTTTCTGGGTGAAACCCTTTATGAAAACTTTGACACCTATTCAAAATCATAAGTTATTCATTACATGGTTTAACTCCAGCATCTGACTATGGATTTATTACTGCTACGTACTCCTCTCCCATCTGTTATACTATTGAAAAGAAAATGATAAATTATACTGCTACTAATCTGAAAACTCTAAATAAAGCCAAACTCATCAATCTTGTTATAACTCAAAGTGAATGCCTAAACCAGGGGTGGCCAGCCCTTGACATACAATTAGCTAATTTTTAATCACACAGGCTCAGATGTGCCACATAACCTTTATATTGCCATCAATTTGTGAAAACTGTTTACAGACATAAGTAGTATATTTAAATATATACATGTACATGAAAATAATATCAGATAAAGAAGACAGGTTTATAGAAATAAGCACTATATTTAATTATGTGTTAAGCCTACAGATACTGAAACATTCAGAAACAAATTTTAAAATAAACAAATTATTTTTTGTTTGTTTTTGACACAATGTGTTTGTTATCTGCAAAATTATAAATTTTGAAACAAATTAATTGTCAGTCCACTTTTACAAGCAAGAAACAACTTCATCTTTAGTATTTCTTTACAATCTGCTGAAACTGCTTACTAAACTTTTGCAACACTTTTAAAAATTGTTATCTTATCAAAATGTTTTTTGGTTCACAATATTTGCAAATGCATATTTATACCCATTCAATTATTATAAATATAAGATATATGACACTAAATTTAACAATTTTATTGAAACTAATTGTAAATTCTGTATATGTAACAATAAATTTATGGATTTTCATTATGGCCATATTTTTAAGTTCACCATCCATAATGGCTATGGATTTTTTTCTACCATACCATTATGCTATCCATAATATGCCATAATAGCAAGATGGATTGAATATCTAAATGACTTCCACTTCTCCATCAATCACTGAAAAGGTAAACTGCATACCAATGCAGATATTTGGAATGCATTGCCACAGTATCAGTGCAAACTAAAAAAGAACAGTTCATACCAACATGTCAAGCCTACCTACACCAATAGGGATGATCGCCACATAATGCCATTACTATCTATCATGATCAAGGAAGAGATCACTGCAGAGGAAATAGGTACTGCTCAGAAAAATGACATCGTCTTAACACAAATAATGGAGTGCTTGAAAGATCCCACATTTTCCATGGACAGCATGGCAACCTGCTACTTCCACAAACATAATTGGAAGACAGCAACCAGTGGCATACCTTACACCAGCACAACCACACAAAACCTCATCACTCTACCCAAATACTAAAAATGAGAAGTAGTCAAAAAGGTACACCAACAAGACCATGAAGGCATTTATCAAATGGAGCTAACTATTCACAAAACCTTTGTTACCACATACCTCTGCTGAACTATTGAAGAAGTTATTAACAAATGCCAATCTTGCATACTATTAGACAAAAACAGATTCCCCAGTCAATGAATGGAACTGGAGAAAATCTCTGCTAAATATACCAATGAAATAGCTAGTGCAGACATAGAACAACTATTGAAAGATGAAGGTGGGTACACCTACGTCCTAGTCATGGTGGACCACTTCACTGCAAAATGATCCATTTACTGAACATCAAAGCTCAAACAACAGCTGAAGCCATCATAAATCATTGGATATGCGCGTTTCGACCCTTGCAACAACTTATCACTGATCAGGGCAAACAATTCAAATGTCAACTCTTCAAAACACTCACCAAAAAGTTTGAAATTCTGCATACCCACACCACAAGCTAACAGCGTGTATAAAAGTCAATCAAACCTTGTTAAAACTTATGAAAACAATAACTGCTCACATTGGTGGCAAATAGTGGAGAGAAATACTGCCTATGCTATAGTACTTCTACAATGCCTCCACACACTCAACCACACATGTTTCACCATATAAAGCCATGTTCAACCATGAGGCCCCAACACCAGTCTCAATGCTTTTTAAAGGCTACTGCAACAAAACTGATAACATCTACGTCAACAATCTCATAAACAAACAAAATCATATGCACGAATCTATATGCACTCATGCTGAGAAAAGTACGATCCAATAACAATCACAATTTATTAAAAAAATCTATGGTGAACCTCACCACATTGGTGACAAAGTTTACATTTATACCCCTGGATAGTTACTGACGAGAAACAAGTTCGTAAACTTGCATTTAATTGGGAAGGCCCTCACACAGTCACTAAGGTCTTACCACATATGAATAGGATAACAAAAGGATCACACATTTTCAGAACATCAAATGTGTAGCACGTGATATCAACAATGCTCAAATTTCAAACCTAAATGAATTCAAGTTAATTAAATCAGCTAACAATGAATATTACCTTACCCCAGGTTGCTCTGTCTTTGACAATGACACTTTCAACAATGAGCATAAATGTGAAAAAATTCTTCTCCTATACAGTGACACACACACAACCTAAATAAATTGCTAAATCTAATATTACTTATAAAAATTGGTCTATTAATATTGCAAGTTTGTTTTTAGATCATGTTTCAGATGAAGTGCAAAGTGGCTGGGACAAGCCCAAGATGATCTACTCACAGGTGCACAGCTAATCTGCACTCTCCAAGTACACCTGTATCTGCCTGTAGGATATTCTCAGGCACCTACAGTGTACTCTCAGCTACCAATCACGAGCAACCTAAGACCAGCTCCTCCACTATATCATGAAAAAGGGTGGGCGCATCCACATCTCATTCAAAGATACCTGTTAAACACTGGATACTCACATCTATCTCTACTGAAACGTCCTCAATGTCCAGCAGTCGCCAAGACATCTGCTTCCAAACACTCCAACAACAAATGTCAACAGTAGAAAGCGAACTGCCACATCTCTACTTTATAGTTACAAGACGCAGCAGGTAAGTCACCACAACAACATTTCAGAAGCAAAGTGAGACACAATCTAAAAAAAATTATATCAATTGGCAAAAACAAAGTTTCTAGTGATGCACTACCAACAACAATTGACACTGAAAAACGCCCCAAAATTAATACAATCATATTCTAACCACCAAACATGATGGAAAAAATGAGTCACAATTATCTACATAGTACAGTGCACATTACATTCAATGACAAATCTCTTACTCAAAAACTTACTCAAAAACTTATCAAAAACAGAAACACCTGCAAATTGCTGGAGTGCATCAATATCTATTGGAACTCACTAACTTAGTTTACATACTCAAGGCAGCCAACAAAGCTGATCCCAAAATGGTCCAAAGAATTAACCTCATTCTAGTCAAAGCCCACACATTTGATATTAATGTCAACTTCATATACACTGAACAAGAGTCCCCCATCCCAGACAACATCCTTGATCTGAAAAGCTACCTTGAATTCTTCTGCAAAATATGGAAAAATACTCTTGTAAGAACAGCAGTCGAACAGGAAATTTCCGTCAAGAAACTGATACTCATTGACATCCTAATACACAGATTTATGCTACAATATCACATCATTACTGAGCAATGATAGACAATAGATGCAATGCTACTAGCACAGAAATCAGAAATAGTTGATCCCAACTCCATCCCTATCTCAGTAAATAACATAAAAGTATGATTCGCCTTTAAACAGAATCAGGAAACCATTAACAATATCACTGAACGATGGTCCCTTCTCAAAGCGACCCATTATCACCAAGAACAGTGGCCTACGATTAGCATAGAATCTCCATCAAGAACATACAATACACGCATCAAAAAACTTCTCCATGATATTAGTTAAGCTGGTGACTTCAACTACAAAAAAGATTTCCGAACCAATCTATTCACAGTAAATAAATACCAGAAATCAACACTAATTCTGGCTACTAGCAATCTTTCTGACAACCACAATCTGGATATCCTCATTACTAAAGCACTAGCTCAAAAGAAATGTCATGAAATCGCCATAGCCCCAATTGCTCAAAAGGTAAGAAACTGAATCCTGCACTCTTTGCATATCATCACCCCCATCAAACAGCATCAACAAGCTAAGTACACCTATGAAAAACACTTCATCAGAGTCATCAACAAAGACAACCTGCTAGGTTGAACATCTCCAATAATAATGCAAAATAACCTTGGCGCCCACAAAAGCAAAATGGAATTCCTTCATCAGTACACACCAAATATATGTGGGGCGCAAATGCGCAAACCCATTTTGAAAAATCAATTTACATCAGAGCTCCGCTCACAACAGAAATGCTAATACAAAGGATACCACACAGCACCCAGTCATACCTCCAACTCTGTTGTAATTACAACATCAAAGAGAAGAACAACTACTTATTTCAGTATCTACATATCAGTTACCCTGAAATTACATACAGCATCATCTCTGTAAATGATGTCCACGGACAATTTGAACCTATCAAAGTCATTAACCTACTCCCAAAAACAACAATCACACTTGTCGAAGAAGAAAAGCTTCTCTCTATATCAGCAAAATTCAACTATCTTCACATATACAACAACAAATTGACCTAATTATGAATGAAAAGCTCTCGAAAACAGAAATCATGCAAACACCCACATGAATTAGAGCAGAAAACCAAAACCTTCTGTTGGATAAGTCAATACTCAGTAACAAAACTCAGATACAGATCACACTGATCGAGTATACCCCAGACACAATATCCGCAATTTGTGCCAATCTATCATTATTCCAGCACTGGTGAAAAACCTAAAATATGTTCGTTATCGCAAAAGCAAAACTACATTTAATTTTCGTATTTGATATTTTGAAATGCATGATATATCAGCTTCCTTGCCTGAAATTTGTAAATATTTGATTTAATACAAACCATTTGATTTTCAACAGCGTCTGCAAAATGATAATTTCTGTTTAAAGAAAATTGAAACAAATTCAAGAACAATCAATTAGAGGAGAAAAAACTACAGAAACTATTAACAATTTTTCTTGAAAATGTTTTATTAAATGAACTGCAGGACTAATTTTATTTTTATAATAATAATACTAATAACTTTCTGAAAAATATTGCCTCAGGGACTTCACATATAAATATATTTTTCATAGTTTATTATTTATACTAATTTATTTCCTTAAAATATTTGCTTGCTTTGGCCTTTGCTTGCACAAAACGCCACTGCTTTAGTAAGTATCTGGTCGACTGACGTTTGTCTGCGTTTTGCACAGCTTTATTACCCATTTCTTAGATGTACTGAAATTAAAATCTTGTTTTTAAAGAAGAGACTCATAAATTTCTCTAACTTTGTAACTTGTTTTCATTTAATTATACCTGATGAAATGTAAATAATTAACAAGTTTAGAGAAAATCATCATTCTCTTCTACTTTTTGCTTAATTTTTTTGCAGATCAAAGATTTTTCAAAAAGAGATTGGTCTGATAACAATTTGCGTCATAATTAGTGAAAACAAAAAATATAAAAGCAAAACATTCATTACAAATTTTAAATTTTACAAAATTATGTCCACTGTATTATCTTTGCTTAATAAAAAATAACCTGGAAAAGCTGTTCAGATGGTTATATATAGGATGTTCAGAAAATTAAGACTTAATTATATTGAAATCACTACACTTTGTTAAGATATATATAAATATAAATAAATAAATATATATATATATATATATATATGAATACTGGCAACAACTGACTTAACCAGTGAATTTCGCAGTTGGCAATAAATTCGTTAACTTGTTAATAAATTCAATTATCCCAAATATTATAATCACTCAAAGTGAAAGGAAATAACGCCTATTCAATTGTATATTACCAATAAATTTAGAATGGCAGACTTACAAAACAATATTTCAAGTAAAAAAAATCAAAATCAGCAGCAGCCCAGTTCAAAACATAACAAAGAAATTTTTAGACAATAAATTTAATTTGGGCTTATTTAATACGTCATTGTTATTTGAAATGATATTTTTAGAAATAAAATTCCTCATATTGCGATTTCATTTATTATTAATTAATTTCTAACCTGGAATGAACAGTTGATAGAAGAATCGTTCGTTCTTCCAAATAATTTTTTGCCGGGTGATGGAAGTATTGGCTTTACATTAACAATTTCAATGGGAATGTTTTGCGATTTACATCTGGGATTATAAAACTCACCGCAGGCAACGCATACAACTGTTTCATCACTTTCACCAACTCTAAAAGTAGGCATATTTTTAAGTTGATAAAAAATAGCATGATCAAGGATAACAAACCTTAACAATTCGGTGAAATAAAAATCAAGCATAATTTTTTTTTGATTATCTTGATTGTAAAAAAATTGTACAATAAGGTATTGAAATATTATTCAAGTCTTAAGAATAGGATAGAATAGAAATGCATATATATATATATATATATATATATATATATTTGATTACTTACTTATTTCTTTTCAATGCTAAGTGAGGCTAAAAACCACAGCAATGTAAACCATAATANTATATATATATATATATATATATATATATATTAAGAGTTTTGGATTCTGAAAATCATTATCATTACAAATATGCGGGGCAATAAATATTCACAATTGACTAAAATATAATAACTTCTAATTACAATTTGTTCCATAAGTCCCTTTTAC
Organism: Hofstenia miamia; assembly: GCA_900660155.1. Classification (NCBI taxonomy): domain Eukaryota; kingdom Metazoa; phylum Xenacoelomorpha; order Acoela; family Hofsteniidae; genus Hofstenia; species Hofstenia miamia. Next base: position 1,288,069 of record CABFPE010000044.1, read on the forward strand.
ATATTACATAGAAATATTATGAAAAATGTTGTTTCAGATCGCTGTCTGCAGACCAATTCATAGTTGACAGCACCTTATGTTTAAATATACATTTCCAAATAACCCACCTTGCTTTTTATTTGGTTGATAAACCAATTATTCATTTGGGACATCGAAATTTTGAAAAATAATTTTTGACGAATTGCTTATCTTTTATTAATGCATTTTGCTGCAGAGAAACTGTTTCAGAGTTATAGATGCAGTAAAAACAAAAAAACAAAAACAACAGCAACAATTTAATTATATAGCGCATACATAGACACAATACCTCTCAAATGTACAGAAAATAATATACTGAGAAAGTTTGCACAAATAGATGTTGTTAGAGACGTGATTAGCAAGGTTTTGTGTAAACTCATTAAAAACTATCAGTGCATAAGCTCAAAATACACTATCTCCAATGAAAGACGAGAATATGGCGCTATATGTGTGTTCTTAGTTACGCAAGATATTGAAGTAGAAGATATATTCAAATACTGTGTCAGGTCAAAAAAATACGGAAGACCCATAACTTGAATTTTAGCTATAATTGGGCTCTGACTTTTGAGTTGGATGACACTGATATTATCACCAATAAAGAATAGACACAATGTCGTCTTATTCGGATTTGTAACTCAATATAAACACCCTATAATCGAGTTTAGAATTACAGTAACAGCTCCACAAATCATTATGAAACTCATGGGGCAAGATTTCATCTCCACTCCACCCCACCCCGCTGGATAAATCTGATAAACAAATTTGGAACCTTTTGGAAAAAAAATTATAATATAGTAAAAATGTACTTAGATTAAAATTGCTTAGATATAATTTTAAGAAAACTTAGAATTGTTAATATATCAATGGAAAAAGTAGATCCTGATTCTGTTAAATCTAGTTTGTTAAATAAATGCTCATTACTGAATATGTTATTTATAAGAAACGTGAACATATTACGATAAAACGAAATGCCGAAATTTTAATTTGTATCATTACATATTTGATGTAATGACTCAGCTTCACCATGGGACATTTTCATTTTTCTCTCCTGCCTCTATACAATTGTTGATATCCTCTTAGTTTCCAATGATCTAAGTGAAGTAATCATTTCATCAATGTATTTTTTAGATTGTACTGCACTAAATGAGTCACATTCTTTACTTTCCCATCTTTTACAATTATTCTCCTTTGACCTATATCCAGACATGGTGGCTCTTTTGCAAAGACCATATCGCATGATTATCTTGAACTCCTTGATTAGACTACTTTAAGTAGAAGCTAAATGTATGCAGTCAGTTTACCATTGCGTGTTTTACTTTTGGTTCTTCCATTTACTAGATCCAGCACATAGACTAAGAGTAAATGAAGAACTGGAACTTCCCCCTTCATAATGTATTAGCTATTATTCTCAAACAGCTTAAACTGGTTATCATTATCAATTATAACACTATTGATATTTTTTACTGATCAATTTAAATTTAAAAAATTTGTGACATTGCCATTACCTAGTAGGTAGTTTGTTATGATCTAGATAATTTTTCACCTTGTATGGTCTGATCTATCTGGAATCAACTTTCTTTGTGTGATCTCTTTGAGTGGCTTTCCAAAATGTTGTTTTAGGTTGAAATCCTGTAGGAACACAATTTTTTGTGTTATAGCAAATGGATTTAAAGATATCTTGGAAATTTTGTTCAGCTTGCAGAAGTACTCATTTTCTGGCTTGTCATGGCAATTCACAAGTAAAACTGGGAAGGGTTTATGACTCCCTCTGCTAAACATGGAATAGGATTGTGTCCATTTGGTTGCATTAATTGTAGAATTTCAATTACATACCATCCGTTTTTTTTCACCTACTCTGGACAACAAATCTTATAAACTTAGTTAATGCATGGTTAAGACACTTTACAGCTCCATTGGGAAATCCTGTAAAGATCTTTACTAATTCTGCACTTTAGCCTTAAAATGTGAATTGTTCTTATGTCTATGCTTTTCACATTTAAAAACAACATTTTCCACCATCCAATGAACTCTTTTGCCAGCATGCACACTGCAAAGTTGTTGTTTTGTCTAGGTTATTCCTATGTGACCTTGATTGTGTATGTGGTGTGCAAATATCACTTGCAGTAGAAACGGATAACCAGCATGTTGTTGCTTCTGGTTGCATATTGCAGAACTTGTTTAGGAAGTCATAATTATTAAGGCACTATGCACTAGCTTACTTACCTACTCATTCAGATGATATATTTGATAATAACTTGCTTGAGGGCAGAACCTTTATGTTGCTCCTCTCATATCTTTCTAGAAATCTTCTAATTCATTGTAATTGACAAAATGAAATGACACCGTTTGTCCACATTAATGGCTAGGCATGATTTATATTGCACAGTTGGAAGGATTATGAAATACCAAATTTTGTTTTAAATGTCTACATGTTTTGTTGGCCCATTCCTAATCTCACTCTATCAAAATTAATTACTAAAAAATTGTATTGGAAATTCCTTCATATTGTCAATCTGTAAGAGGGTTACTGCTATTGTGCCCATGTTACTCATAACTTAGAGTACGTAGAAATGGCAATTAAATTACATCATTGCAAATCAGTCAGAGCTTATAATCACGCTCCAGTTCTCTTCAAATATGGATTTCTCTTAATTAGCTTAAAGATGAGCTTGGTAATCATAGCAGTTCAGGAATTCCATTGATCTCTGCAACACTTTTTGACTTGGTGGTGCTTTTACCTGATTAATCAATTCCTTTGCATGATTCTCAAAGTTAAAGGAACCTTGTCTTACATCTTTACACAAAAACATCAGGCATTCACTGCCAATAACTAAAAACATGCCACAATTAAGATCTTGAGATTAAAATTGACTTTCCTGAGATTTTATACAATATTAGTATTAGCTATTGAGATATCATCAATATCCACTGAATTTCCTGACTCTAACACTGCATACTAAGAAGAACTGACTACTGGTTATGAAGCTAAGCAATAGTGCAGCTTGTGGTGATATATAAATATTACATTCATATTTTCTATCGAGTAACCTTTTCATTTGTAGACATTTATATTGTTTTATTGTTATATCTAGCTGTCTTAATTTATCACAAAAAATAATTATCTACCTTTATTTACAGTGATTTATTAGACATATTCACTAAAAAACTAATTTCTGTTGACAATAAGGTCCTTTTTACTTTTTGAAAAAACATCTCTGTTGTGAAAAAAAATGAGTAAGACTTTGCATAAATTTATATTTTTCTGAGAACTTAGGTATTGAAAATTGGAAAAAAAATATTAAGAACTTTTTAATAGAAATATAAATTTTTATTGTGTTTGTAACCTTTCAATTGAATTCCATGGGAAACAAGATGTAGCAGTTTAGTAGCTCTATGCAAAATCGATTATTATATAAAACCTCTAAAAATTTAGTCTCACAATCAAAATTGATAAAAATTTTTATTGCTGTGTAGGTCTCATAGTCAAAAAAATTAATGCAAACAAAAATTTTTACACATCTCTAGAGTAGCCAAGGCAATTTTGGTTAAAGAAAATCGAAAACAACTCAATTGATAATGTATTTGGTATGACATCAATAGGATTCCATGATTTATAAAGCCTCAATTAACAATGATTTATACTAAAAAAAAGGGAATTCAAATGAAGTCAAGTATATTTCACAATAATAGGATCATGTGATGGAAGGAAGAAATAATAATTCATCAAAACTGAGAGCTAATACATTTGTTCCTCATAAGTTCAATATGGATTTTTAGTACCATAAAATACAATATTTGCAAGTGAATCATTACATTAATTTTAAAGTATGCTTTGTTAGACCACATTTTGTTATGGAAATGCTGAATATTAAACTTAACCTCCTAATTAACAGTTTGCACATTTGTAGTAATCTATGAGCACTGTCCTCTACTAGAAAATGAATGAATTTAAAATGGATAAGATAAATAAGATAAGATAAGATATTTTATATTTATAGACTTTTATTTACAATTTCAGAAACTGATAAATTCTCTAAATAGCGTCAATAATGTACAAAAATAATAAAAAAGACATGAAATTTATACAAGAAAAGTGTCATTTTAGGCTACGGATATTATAGTCTTGTAGTAGTAGTATATTCAGTATTATAGCATTTGTAGCCTATCCAAGCTTTTCCACAGATGAACTTTTGCTTTAGAATTAATTCCTTAACACGTTTGCGAAAGTGTTTTACATTTTTAATACATTTGATCTCTTGGGGAAATTCATTCCATTGCCCTATTTCATTATTTATAAAAGAATTTCGCTTTATTTTAGATTTATACTTGTTTACAGTAAATCTTTTTGTTCTTTCGTTGATCTTGTTCGAAAATTCTGGGATTTTTATGCAATTATAGGGTGGAAGCAATTTTACAATTTTATAAAATTTAGTGGCGGTATTTATTTGAATTAACTGCTTAGGACTTGGGATTGATTTATAAATATATTTTTTTAAAGCACTAGAACTTCGTTTAAAAACATTAATGGCCCATTTATATTTAGTTTCGAGCTTTTTAATTAGTTCTTCGCGTATGTTTGAAAATAGAATACTACTATAATTAAAGTGGCTAATTACCAATGAATNTATATACAAGAAAAGCGTCATTTTAGGCTACGGATATTATAGTCTTGTAGTAGTAGTATAATCAGTATTATAAAATTTGTAGCCTACCCAAGCTTTTCCACAGATGAACTTTTGCTTTAGAATTAATTCCTTAACACGTTTGCAAAAGTGTTTTACATTTTTAATACATTTGATCTCTTGGGGAAATTCATTCCATTGCCTTATTGCATTATTTATAAAAGAATTTCGCTTTATTTTAGATTTATACTTGTTTACAGTAAATCTTTTTGTTCTTTCGTTGATCTTGTTCGAAAATTCTGGGATTTTTATGCAATTATAGGGTGGAAGCAATTTTACAATTTTATAAAATTTTGTGGCGGTATTTATTTGAATTAACTGCTTAGGACTTGGGATTGATTTGTAAATATATTCTTTTAAAGCACGTTAATGGCTCATTTATATTGAGTTTCGAGCTTTTTAATTAGTTCTTCTCCTATGTTTGAAAATAGAATACAACTATAATTAAAGTGGCTAATTACCAATGAACGGAGAAGTTGTACAATTGCATTTTCTGGTAGATGTTTTAGAACGTGGCCTATTGTTTTTATACCAATAGCAATTTTCTTTTGTAATGATTTAACATGTTCATTAAATAATAAATTTGAGTCAAAAGTAACCCCTAAATATTTAAAAGAAGTAACTTCGGGAATTTTGGTATTTTTTACTATTAAAATTTTTTTAGGACGATTTTTTTCAAAATTATGAGGCTTAAGTAAACAAAATTCAGTTTTNTGGCCCATTTATATTGAGTTTCGAGCTTTTTAATTAGTTCTTCGCGTATGTTTGAAAATAGAATACTACTATAATTAAAGTGGCTAATTACCAAAGAATGGAGAAGTTGTACAATTGCATTTTCTGGTAGTTGTCTTAGGACGTGGCCTATTGTTTTTATACCAATAGCAATTTTCTTTTGTAACATGTTCATTAAATAATAAATTTGAGTCAAAAGTAACCCCTAAATATTTAAAAGAAGTAACTTCGGGAATTTTGGTATTTTTTACAATTAACATTTTTTTAGGACGATTTTTTTCAAAATTATGAGGCTTAAGTAAACAAAATTCAGTTTTTTCGGCATTAATTCGTAATTTATGCATTGAAAAGTAATTGCATAATGATCGACAGGTTAACTCAATTTCATTTATTGCCTTATCATCAGATTTGTCTGCATAAAATACACAGGTATCATTTGCATATTGTATGAGATTGGTCTTGATATGATATTTCATATCATTTATATAAATATTAAATAGTAGTGGGCCTAGAATAGTTCCCNTATTGTTTTTATACCAATAGCAATTTTCTTTTGTAATGATTTAACATGTTCATTAAATAATAAATTTTAGTCAAAAGTAACCCCTAAATATTTAAAAGAAGTAACTTCGGGAATTTTGGTATTTTTTACTATTAAAATTTTTTTAGGAAGATTTTTTTCAAAATTATGAGGCTTAAGTAAACAAAATTCAGTTTTTTCGGCATTAATTCGTAATTTATGCATTGAAAAGTAATTGCATAATGATCGACAGGTTAACTCAATTTCATTTATTGCCTTATCATCAGATTTGTCTGCATAAAATACACAGGTATCATTTGCATATTGTATGAGATTGGTCTTGGTATGATATTTCATTTCATTTATATAAATATTAAATAGTAGTGGGCCTAGAATAGTTCCCTGCGGTATACCATTTTTGATAGCAAGCCAATTCGAAAAAACTTTATTGGCTTTTACTCGTTGAATTCTATTTGTAAAATAATTTGTTATAAAGCGAACACTATCATTATCCATACCTATATGTTTTAGTTTTTTGTATAATACTTTATGATTGATTGAGTCAAATCTTTACAAATATCTAAGCAAGCAATTGCGACATAGTTTTTTTTATCTAGGAAATTCCTCCAGTGTTCAGTTGCTTGGATAAGAGCATCAGTAGAAGAAAAATGTTTTCGAAATCCAAATTGTGCATCAGACATTAGATTATATTTTTGCATGTGATCGTAAATTTGATCCGATAAAAGTCTCTCAAATATTTTACTAAGTGGGGAAGTTACCGAGATTGGTCTATAATTGGAGGCAATATTTTCATCATGTTTTTCAAAAACCGCTGTTACATAAGCTTTTTTTAGAACATCAGGAAAAATTTTTGTTTTGATGCACTCATTGAAAATAAAATTTAGTGGTTTACTAATAATTGACGCAATTTCTTTCAAAATCCAGGCAGGTACTTTTGCTGGGCCATTTGATTTATTCGATTTGAGTTTTGTTATTGCTTTAATCATCTCATAAGTAGTAGTATATCTGAATTTAAAAATTAGAATACTATTTTTCTGTGGAGAATAAAATTCAATATGTTCGCCTGCATAATTTCCCAAGTTGATAAAAGTTTCGTTTAAGATATTAGCGATTTTTATGGGGGCATCTTGCAGGTTTCCATCATGGTCCTTAATTGCATCAATGTCGCCCATACATTTTTTCTGAGAATTGGCCAATTTATTGATAAACCTCCATTTGTTTCTTGGATTTAATCCGTTGAAAATATTTATAGAATAAATATTTTGCCATTTTTGAATACATTACAAATATTTCTTGCCTTTTTGTAACGGCTAAAAGTTTCGCTGGTTTTTAGTAGTAGGTACTCTTTATGAGCTTGATTTTTATTTGTTATGCATTGCTTACACTTAGAATCAATCCAAGGTTTACCATCATTAGATTTTTTCAAAGAAGAATTAGATAGAATTTTTCTTTGGGGGCAAACGATATCATAAAAATATTCGAGCTTAATTAGAAATTTGTTTAGCATACTATTTGGCTTAGAGGCTGAATATACATCATTCCAATCTTGTACGCTTAGCTCAGATTTAAGTTTATAAATATTTTCTCTAGAATGGTCACGGATAAAAATCCATTCTTGAATTATTCTAATAGTATCCTTAGGCACTTTTATTGCAATAATGCAATGATCAGAAAATGGGAATTCTCCACAGTAAAAACTATAGTTATCTTTATTATCTGTAGTAATGATATGATCAATAAGCGTGCTAGAAGTGGATACATTTCTTGTAGGTTGGACTGTGTTCGACGAAAATAAATTAAAAGTGTTTAATAAAAGATCTAGTTTTTCTTTTTCGCGATGATTGAAGTAATTTAAATTCCAATCGCCCATTAATATGACATCTTTGTTTTCAGAACACGCGGAAGATAACTCGGCCTCGATTTGATTAAAAAATTCATTGAGGTAGTTTTTTGAGGGGCAGTAAGACACATTAATTAATTGTTTTTTTAAAGTAGAATCTTTACTTGGATTGTTTATTTCGATCCATAAGCTTTCAAATTTTGAATCAATTGATGAAAAGTCATTTCTTAATTTAGGTCGGTAAATTTTTGGAATAAGAAAAAGAACACCACCACCTTTAGTTTTGCATAATAAATTATTAGGTGCTCTATCTTTGCGAAAAAGTCTGTATATTTTATCATTAAATGTCCACATGTTGTTGGAATCATTGGCCGTTAGCCAAGATTCTGTTATGCCTATTATTGTTTCGTGCTTGAATTCTTGCATAAATTGAATAAACTGATAATGCTTATTGGCTAAATTCTGAAAGTTTACATGTACATAATTTGTGCTTTTAGTATTATTATTAAGTTTTAAGATAAATTCTTCATAATTATAATCAGGGCCTGGGTTACATTCGATTCCTTGAGTAACTAAAAGGATAAAGAGGAAAGTTTGTATACTCAAGGTATTTTCAAATTTTAGACAGCATAAATTACATATGCATATATATAGGTATATCCGTAGCCTGGGAGTCGTAAAATTTCACATATTTAAATATAAAGTAAAAAGTTTCTTAGCTTTGATATTTCTGCTGTAGTTAATTGCGGCGGCTTTGCGGTAACTTCTGCGTAGCTTCTGTAATTATTGCGGTGGAAACTCGGAGTGATAATCGGCAACATGGCGGGGTGTTGTTGAGCATCATACTGTGATTTCTTTGATTGGAAACGCGGTTGGAATGCAGTTTGCGGTCGCGGTGATTGATCAAAAGAGGCTTTGATACAGCGGGCAGTATTTCCATAGCCTGTGTTAGATAACTGTACCCCATCTTTTGCGAAATATTTTTCAATAATCTGTTTACCCAAATAAAAAGAATTATAACTGTGAAAAATTTCATACTCCAAGTTTTTTGAATTTTGTTGGATAAGGAGATTTAGTTCCATTTAAACATTGAAGTATACTCAGTTCTATTCTTCATAACATCATTCCTACCGACTGTAATGAATATGTCCTTTACGTTGGCAGTGCATTGGTACTTCTTGACTAAATCGGTAATTACATCAATGGTGGCACCTCGGTAAGAATGTACAGCAACTGTTCGTTTTCTGATCAGACCAGGAGCTCGTAAGTATTTAAACATCGAAGTACCAATGAATAAAATGTCGGCATCAATTCTGAGTTTTTTTGGCTGTCGTTCTTTGAGTGTGGGGGGGCTCTTTAAATGTGATTCACAATCCACTGTCTGCTGTTCACTGTTTGATACTGTAGGGTTGACTTGAATTTCTTGATTCAACTGTATAGCAGTATCTTCCTGTAGTTCGTAAAGCAGCTTATGAATGGTAAGTAAATGCTCTTTGAAAAGATTGCTGAATGGTGCGAGTAACTTTGCAGATGTAATGCGGCTCCGTTCTCCCATTATGAAATCCTCACGAAGGGACCGACTGAACGCGACGGAATCATTTATTATGGTAAGTTATAACTATTTTCTTTCAAATGACTGATGATAAAATATCAAGTTCAGCATCTAATCAAGCATAAGACACATAATTTTCTATTTCTAGAGTTCTAATACTATGTGGTCTGCCTGACCTTTGTAAACCTTATATGGTTCCATTTTAATGATAAATTGTATCACTATGAACATGATTTACATGATTTATTTAATAATCATACTTATTTATATATTCTTCTTGGCCATGTTAGAAAACATTAAATAGCACTAATTTTCTGTTACAGAGTCGGTTTTTTCATGTTTATTCGTGAAAATCTGCAATTAAGTCAAAGAATGATGAAAGAATTTCTGCAAAATATACAAAAGACTCATAACACCTTAATGAATAAACATTCACATTTGGAATAAAGCATAAAATTAAATATCTATAGTTTAAGGATGTTTCATTTTAATGTCTGTTGACTTTAGCCAGCCTGCAATAATTGTATGTATTAATTTTATTGAATTATGGAAAAGCACTCTCTGTAGGACGTCTTACAAAATTCAGTTTTGGTAAAGTTTGTAAGCATATTTATTAATAATATGCTTGAGCTATGGGGTGTAAATTAACTGTTTTCTACAAAAATGTAAAAAAACCAATTGATACATAAATTATTGCAAAACATTGTGTACTTTTGAATTTAATTTAAATTCTTTTTGTATGCTTTTTGTAATATTTTGGCAAAACTCAACTACATTTCATACCCTTAATGTTGTTTTCTAATAGCTATTTGAAAAAATTCAACTTAGACAAATTTTACTAATGAAGATTATATTCAATTATTGATATAGCTTTTGTAACAAATATTTGAAACAGCTCAATCTATTAAATAGTTGATAATATTTGGCTGCTAGGCCTTTATTTGGTATTGCCTTCCTTAAAGCATATACTTTTATGTTCTTTCCATAATAAACATCCAAATTTGCTTACTTTGTAACAGCAAAAAATTAAATAATTTCTCAAAACACCTCTTTACACTTAAACAATTTTAATTTGTTTCATGTATCTGCCAACCAAAATACAACTATCTCTCAATACCATCTTCATGGGCTCCTATAGTGTTAGTGAATATTGCTTTTATTTGTGCTTGAAATTGTAAATCAGAACTCTCTAAACAGCAAGGCCCACTGAAATACATGTCTGTGCATATTTTGCAATTTAAAAGTGATTGAATAAAATATTTTCAAAGTAGTAATTGAAAAAGTATCAACTGAATGAAAACCCTAAAAAGTAAGTGGCTCAATAATGTCTGTCTTCTTGAAGTACTTCCTTTACCTTACTCATGCATCAGCCTAAATGAATTCAATGTTTTGATCTAAATTTTCATTTGTTAAAACATGTAATTACCCACAATCATTGGATACAAGTGATAAAGACAATAGAAAATAATTAATTTCAAATCAAAATCTAATGAGTAGCCTTTGAGTATTTGCATTGAAACAAAAATAATTTGATGATGACATTATAACAATAAATATTGCATTCCTTTATACTTCTATGACAATAAATCATTTTATAACTTACTGATATTGAAGTTTTGTTGAGTAGGTCCACGTCCAAGTCTGATACTGCATGTTTGCTATATTGGCTTTCCATTGAAATTCTGGGTTTGGATACGCATATGCTTGGCAGAATAGTGTAATCGTAGAATTAGGAAATGCCTTTGCATTCTTTGTATAATCGACAATAATCAAAGCTAAAATATAAGAAAATGTAAATTGCCCATCAACTAACTATGCTGTAAGCATATACCCTGCTGTTCAGTTAATTCTATGGCTATCTAAATGTTTGTAGTCTTGGAATAAAGAGCTCAAATTTAATATTCTATTATACGTTTATTTTTTAGCTGAAGCCAATTTCTGTGTAGCAATTGCTCAAGAGATGTATCATTGCAGTTGCTCTGCAATAATTTGCACAAACAAATTGTAAGCATGATTCAGGGCTCATAACAAAATATGTTCTTACACTATTTGCTATTAATTTTGCATAGGCATACAAGTATATTTGGTATCAAGCTGTGTGAAATGGGCAATGCAACTATTCAGTAATGAATATTGTCCAAGTTTTCACATGTGATAAGCTCATAAAAAATTTTAAAAAATTGAACATATAACAGAATAACATTAAAGCAGTCGAATTAACAAAGATAATGCCACTGTGCCATCTATCATGCAAAGTAATGGGACATTGCCGATGCTGTACTGACAGATGACTACACACTGTTCCTCTAAAAAACACAGAGTATATTCGCATAGAAATTTAACCTAGTTGCTGACTTGATGAAAGCTATAGCAAACATAAAATATATGCAAAATTGAATATTTTTGAATAAACAATGACATTCAAAATCTTAGGCCACTAACTAAATTGAAAAAATTGCCAAAAAGTGCATCAAAACCGCTGTAGACGCATTTGTTTAATGAAGAATTCCCTCTTCTATAATTTAATCGCAGATTTATGTTTTAAAAATCCGTGATAATATATATATATATATATATATATATTTATATAGAAATTTTGAATTTTTCGCAATATTTTTATGAATGCTTCTTAAGAAGTGCTTTGAATGTACAAAATGCTTAAAGAGCAGATCTTTTGGAAAACTGAGTAGATTCTAAGAAGCAATATTTCAGAAAATTAGTCTACAATAAATATTAACTGTTTCAGTAACTTGGCAGGTCAATGAGTTATACTGATAGTCGTAAGATGTCCTCTCCCACTCAATCTTTCTTTGCAGATGGAGAAAATTTGTGATATAAAAAACTTTTTAAAAATTTTCTTAGAATTCAGTCTCCTATTGAAATAATCATTTTAACTGAACTGTTAATTTATCGTGTTGAATTTTAGTTTCTTTTGATAAAATGCACTTTCATTTTTTGCTGTCCATAACAAAAGCAAGGTAAGGTTTTTTTTTCAAAGCAAAATAGAACTTTTAGGTAGACTTGCATAGAATGCAATTTTTAAATATAATCCAATATTTTAGCTAATTTACATTTTTGCTATGATCCAAAATGTTTCCTTCAATACGCATGCTTGCGGTGAAATTAACTAAAACAAATGGATTTTTATTAAAGCAAAACTGAAATTTGATGATATTAAATGTAAATTTTTCTGAGAAAATCTAATAATTTCCACAATAATTAAGTTTTTGAAGCTTAACATTTCATTACCGGTTTTCAATATTGCATTATAGAACATGAAGTACATGGATTCTCATAAATGTTGCATGAATATACAAATACATTTAAAATTCAACACACGAGAAAAAATCCATGTAAATGAAATTTAAATTTAAAAAACTGTAAATAAAAACTGGTAGATTGTTGGATTAAATGAAACTTTGTGAATTCACCATCAGATAACAGTGTCCAAATTTGTCACAACTTGATTTTGGTGGCAAAATGAGCATCAGAATATATGCATATTACTGACCTTCCATTTGACAATTAGGAATCTTCCCTTTATGGTTATCATGATTCATTAACTTGTTAAATACAAAATATGTCATTTACAAGTTTTCGACATATATGTTTCCCTTATAAAAGTTTGAATATATTAAATGAAATTTCAGAATAATTTATTCATATATATTACAAGGCCTCTAAATTAATTAATGACAAAATACCTAAGGTGAATACAATTTTGCTCTTTGATTTGAAATTAAAATAATTTTGTCTTTTTAAGTGCTGTTATTTTATAAAATTTTTTAATTTTTCCAAAGCCTAACATAAAATTATGTTACAATGTGAATAATATTTGATCAAGCATTATATTCTACCTTTTGGAGTTTTATTTGTTTGAACCACCATGTTCATACTATACAATGTGATAAATATTTTTAATGTGTATGTGTGATCATCTAGAACATCAGTATTTTCTCCAAAACTTTTTCATTTAGATGCATGTAGCTCGTTATGTCAATTTCATGTACATGAATGTACAAAACATTTTTAAAAAAGCAAGCTCCAATATTTAAATTATTATGTGTTCAATGAATAAGAACTCGCGCTTTTATGCTATGCTGATATGGCATTTAAAAATGTCAACACCCTAATGTACATACATCTTTAAAAAATTTAAGGAAGTTTAATTTTACTAGGAAAGTTAAGAAGTAATAGAATAAAGCTCAAATAATTTCTTACGTATCACATTCACAAAGTAATTAAACACAGTTGTGGTTTTGGTGTTAGTAGCTTCAACCTGATATGTAGCTGTGTCTGACAGTTTTCCTATTTGAACAGTAAAATTCACTCCACTTTCTCCAACTTCAAACATCACTCTACTGTAGTCACCACCTTAAATATGTCCTCGTTTAGTTCTATAGTACAAACTAAAGCTAAGCCAGAGATTTGGAATAGGAAAGTCATCTATATATATATATATATTTATATTAGGTTGGCAACTAAGTTCTCGCCGTTTTTCAAATTTATTATGTTTTTAAATTATATTTAATCTATCTTATTTTTTCGAGTTAAATATGTCTGCTTATTTATTTTCAGATCATCAAATTGGAATGTCAAGTTGAGAAAAATGTGCCTGTACATCAACATGAAGCAACGCAAGGAATGACTTAGCCCGACCATGAAGCCAGCCTTCATCAGCGTAAAACGATGTTGTGTCTTTGGTGGGATTGGGAAGGGATTATTCATTATGAATTGTTGAAATGAATCAAATGGTTAACGCGGAACTCTATGTTCAACAGATGGACAGACTCAAAATGGCTATTCAGGAAAAAAGACCTAATATGGCAGCATGGTGTTCTTTTGATGCATGATAACGCCCGCCCTCATATCGCGGGAACTTAGTTGCCAACCCAATATATATATATGTATTTAGTTACCATAATAAGCAACAAAGCATGATAACATTAAATTTATTCTAATGTGCATTCAGTAATTTTGTATAACAATGTAGTCAATTGTAAATATTTATTTCCGCATTTTTGTATTTCAAACCAAAATTAAAAATGATTGTTTTCTATGCTATATTTGTATATTAATTAGCGCATCACAAAATGGTTAGAACCAAAACATTCCTGACATGCAAAGTATTTCCACACAAATTTAGTGTTGATAGGATGTACTGTTTCCTAGAGGGTGCCAAATCGTTCCCCCATTAATAACTGCTATGAAAAAATAGGGTTAACTCCTTACTACAGAGATTACCTTGCTTGTGTGATAGGGCAGAGATCCCCGCACGGTCCCATCCCGCATGCGGGGCGGGTCCTAATTTCAATCCCCGTGGGGTTTCAGCTGATCCAGTGATGCTCGTTATATGCATTTGATGAATACTAAATTGTCTCGTTTTGGCAGGTATTCCCACGTGAACTCCCATGCCTGCTTTAGTAGGCAGCTGCCTTGGTTAAACAATAGACACTATTTAGTTCAGACCTTTGGTAATCTATACATTGTTTTTCAGATCGTGCTATTGCTTATAATTACTCATAACTGCCATCTAAATCACAGTGCATGGAGCTCTTTTGACTACTTTATAGTAGATACTATGCTCTCATGCTGTTATTACTATATTACCATTGTTCTAATAACTCTGATTATGCTAGATGGTGACCGACGACTGTTAAAAGAACACAACTTTGAAATGGTTCTCAAACTTTTCAAGAAAAAACTCTTTGTGAAAACTTCGACATCTTTTTGAACTCATAAGTTATTCATTACTAACAAAACTTCATCAAATCCATTACCTATTTACTATTCATTTGTAAATTCTATGAAAGGACTTGCTTGCTTAATCATACAGCCCTGACAAATTGTGGATTTATTAATGCAATATACCCCTCTCCAATCTGTGTTTTCATAAAAGAAAATGACTCACTATAGTGCTCCTACTCTAAAGGCCTTAATGAAATTTGAACTTATGGCACTAGTAATAAATCAATCAGAAAAACTTAACGAAATGGAGACCAAATTGTAATCACTGTAAAACCAACTCACAATATCCATTCAGTCAGAAAACAATACCAACTATGTTTCACAGGAACAGTTCTCTGTCTTTGACACAAAGGTCTTACTACACAACAATTATGAACTGGAAAACAAAAAATAACTCACTTCCAAAACATCAAAAGAGTTGCCTGCATGCTCACATCTTGAACCTAATTGAATTCAAATTAATTAAACTAGATAACAATGAATAATATCTTACCCCAGGTTGCACTGTTTTTGATAATGATTCTTTTGATGACAAGTATACTTCTCCTGCAATATCACGCACACAACCTAAACAAATACTTAAATCTAATGTTAATTATAAACACTGGTCTATTAACATTGCTAGTTTGTCTTTAGATAATTTCTCTGATGAAATGCAAAGCTGTCAGAACAAGCCCAAGGAGAAGCACTCAACAGAGCAAAGCTTATCTGCACTCACCAATTACCCCTGTATCTGCCTGCAGGATGTTCTCAGACACCTACAGCTTACTTGAGCCTACCTCAGACGTCTCTAGCTGCAGGACATTCTCAGCTACCAATCACGAGCAACCTAAGACCAGCTCCTCCACTATATCATGAAAAAGGGTGGGCGCATCCACATCTCATTCAAAGATACCTGTTAAACACTGGATACTCACATCTATCTCTACTGAAACGTCCTCAATGTCCAGCAGTCGCCAAGACATCTGCTTCCAAACACTCCAACAACAAATGTCAACAGTAGAAGGCGAACTGCCACATCTCTACTTTATAGTTACAAGACGCAGCAGGTAAGTCATCCACAACAACATTTCAGAAGCAAAGTGAGACACAATCTTGCAAAGGGTGGGTGCTTCCACTTCTACATTGAAAATACCAGTAAAATGATGAATTCTCACCACTCAGTCTAAGCAAACATCATCACCCTCTAGTAGCCACCAAGACATTCACTACCAAAACCTTCAACAACACATGTCAATAGTAGAAGGCAAAGCTCTTCACCCTTACTTCATAGCCTCCTAACACTGCAAATACGTCAGACACAACAACATCTCCACAGAAACTCAGGCATCAATCTTGAAAATACGTTCAATCTGAGAAAATACAATATCCAGTGATATACTCCCCACAATAATCAATGCGGACAAACATCCACAAATCAACATGATAATTTTCTAGCCAGAAAACTTCCTAGCAAAACTCATCTGAGACAATCTATACAGTACCATTCACATAACTTTAAGCAACAACATTTTCCTGAAGAACATTCTCAAACTGATTAAAATCAGAAACAAATGCAAATGGCTGGACTGCATCAACATTAACTGAGAGTCACTCAACATTGTTTATATATTAAAGCTGCAATATAAAGCAGACATAAAGATGATTCAATGTATTAATTTCATACTAGTCAAATCCCACACATCAAAATAAACATTAACTTCATTTACATCAATAAGAATCACTTATTTCAGACAACATTCTTAATCTAGAAAGCTACTTCAAATACTTCTGTATCATAAGAAAAACTACTCTAGCATGAACTGCTATCAATCAAGAAAAATCAATCACAAAACTCATCTTAATCAACATACTGATGCACAGATTCATGCCACAGTCCCACATCATCACAGAACAAAGGCTAGCAATTCATACAATGCAGCAAGCACAAACATCAGAGATCATAGATTCAATCTAGCTCCCCATCAACATCACCACAATGTACACACAATTTCGCATTCAAACAAAACCAGGACACCATAAACAACACCAATGAATGATGGTCCCTCCTTCAAGCTACACAACACCTTGAAGAGCAATGGCCCACAATAAACATCAAATCTCCATCAACAAACTACAGTACTTGGATCAAAAAAACTTCTCACTGACATCAGTCAAGCAGCTGACTTCAAATACAAAAAAGACTTTTCCCATGAGCTATTCTCAGATAAACAAATCCTGGAAGTATTCACCACCTTGGCTCTATGGCTGTTATCCATATATTTCACAGATAACTATGACTTAGAGATCACAATCTCCAAACTGAAGAGATTCGCACTGACCCAGAAAAAACGTTATGAAATTGCTATAGAGTCCACATCTTGCAAAGTCAAAAACTGGCTCCTCCATCTGATGCACATAGTCACCTCTCCACTCAAACACCACTAGTAAGACAGCTCTACCTACTAAAAGCATATCATCAGATTTATAAATAAGGAACAACCAATTGGTCTTACCCCCTGATAATTCTACAGAACAACCTTGGCATTCATGTGGGGTACAACATCCAAAACTCATTTCCAGATATCTATGGATATCAAGTCTGCACAGCACTCAATCATAGATGCAACTCTGTTGAAAACACAACATTAAAGAGAAAAACTACAATCTCTTCCAGTACCTCCAATCCAACTACCCAGAAATAACCTACAGTACAGAATTTTCATGGTCAATTTGAACCTGTATGTGTAACAACACTACTTCCAAAAACCACAATCACTATAGAAGAGGAAGAAAAACTCTTATCAACCTCAACCATACAATTATCTCCTTCTATACAGCAACTACTAGACAAATTCACAAATGAGATGCTCACAAAAACAGAAGTCATTCAAACACCAACATGGATAAGAGCTGAAAATCAGAAATTGCTTTTGGACAAATCAACCCTGAACACCAAAACTCAAGTACAAATCATCCCAATCCACTTCACTCCTGATAAAATATATTGAAATAATAAAAGTGAACCTCTTCACAGAATCGTACACCAAAAGAGATTTTGAGCTGCTCATGATGCCAAACCAACAGATTGCCTTTGATGTTTAATGCACCTCAACACAATTCCTGCTACCATGCAAGCTCAAACAACCACTCATGCAAACTTCACGCCTAGGCATATTGACCATAAATCACTCAACTATCTAGTAACATTCAGAATAGCTCAAATCACAGATACCACTGGTCACTGGCATCAACTTGACAGTCAAATCTTGAAATACAACTTGGACTAGAGAACATTATAAAGGAATCTACACATAACAATAATATTTTAGATCTAATTTTAATGGATGTGGACTTAAGGGATAACTATAAAGCATCAACATTTGCCCCTTTGGGTTATTAAAAACACAGAGTTTGTTCAGCTATTCCAAAACTTGAAATTAAGTCATCAAATTCC
The DNA here is from genome assembly GCA_900660155.1 of Hofstenia miamia. Classification (NCBI taxonomy): domain Eukaryota; kingdom Metazoa; phylum Xenacoelomorpha; order Acoela; family Hofsteniidae; genus Hofstenia; species Hofstenia miamia. The sequence goes on from CABFPE010000044.1 coordinate 1,306,618, forward strand.
AGCAAATGTGTAGTTTACAACATGAGAAAGAGCTTTGTAGACGCATTCTGTCAAAAAATGTTGAATAGCAACTTTGAAGTAATGTACAAAGTATCAAATATAGATGAAAAAACGGATATTTTTATAGTCTATTAAAGCATGCAATGAATGTTATACCCCAAGAGCATGTTAAAATATCTACTAAAGACCCCCTCCCCATGGATGACACCTAAAATTAAAGCAATAGAAGCAAAAAGGCTCAAAGAGTGCAATCCTGACAAAATTGAGCATTATAAAAATAAATTGGTGAAAGAAATCAAAAATGCAAAATACCTCAGGTATGTGGACTGTAACAAATGAATTAAAGAACCCCAAATATAGACATCAGAATACACTAACAGAAGATTGTATTAATAAAATTGCAGATGTATTCTCTAATTTTATGTCTAACAAAGATGATAAAGAAATACAGTTTTATTTGGATGATAGTTGGATGCCTCTTACAACTCCATATGACTTCTACTGCTATTTGAGTAAACTAAATACCAGGAAAGCCAAAGGATATGATAATATTCCAACAAAACTATACAAAGCCACTGCACTGGAACTTGCGGTCCCGATTTGTTACCTTATAAATTGCTGTATTCAGGAATGTGCAGTTCCAAGTCAATGGAAAAAAGTGTTAATTAGTCTGATTCCCAAAATAACTAGGCTAACACCTTATGACTATCATCCAATTTCTCTGATCAGTTTACCAGTTAAATACTTAGAAGAAATCTTGTGTAGCAGTCACAAAATTATTTCTCTGATTCGGATAATTCCCAATTTGCATATAAAAATTAGTGATCCACAGCAATTGCTCTGATGAAATCTTAGATAATGTAATATGCTTTGTAGATGCGGCAATTCTGTGCTGTTACAATGTTTTGATTTCAGCAAAGCTTTTGATAGTATTCCTCGTGTACTCTTACTGAAAAAACTTGTTGATTTAAATTTCCCTTTAGGGTTCATCAAAATGTTATAGAACTACTTAACTGATCGATATTTCTACATTAAAATTGGTAATAAATAGAGCAAATGTTACCGTATTACGAGAGGTGTTCCACAAGGATCACTTTTGGGACCGAAACTGTTTATTGCTTTTGTTGCAGATCTGCAAGTTTCTATATACGGAAATACATTCGTTAAATATGCTGATGATTTGAATTCCATAACCCCAATAAAAAATACACTCATTAAAACAGAGTTTGAACATATACAAGAATGGTCATTAAAAAATCTGTGCAAGTTGAATACAACAAAATCTAAACAAATGATTTTTGGGAGCAAGATATATTCTCTTCCTGATGACCTGGAAATTGTATCTACATATAAATTGCTTGGATTAATTATTAATCAAAATCTAAAGTGGGATGACCATGTAAATTATATTTGTCTCAAAGCCTCAAAACAGCTACATTGTTTAAGAATAATTAGACCTGTGGTTTCAGATAAATTCATATACTAAGTTTTTCAATCTATTGTGCTCAGTATTTTTTATTATGCTGCTGTGGTATTTGTACAATTGCCTGATAAATTGAACAAAAGAATTCAGCTTGTTTGTAACCGTGCTTTACGAATTATAGACCAACCAAGAAACATTCAAATAGAATTTCGTAAAATAGCAATGCAACTATTTCAAAAATTTATATAATCGTCCCTTACATAGAAAAATTCCAGTTAAGCTACATTTTTCTAGAAAATACATAATTGAAAAGCATCATACTCAAATGCATAGTTCTCAATTTTTTATTTTCAGTGCTCAGTATTTTAATAGTTATTCATTTTAATATTTAATATGAAAACTTGTTATTTAAAATGTATAATATACATTCTGCTACTACTACTACAAATCGCCACTCCAACGAGTTCTGCATTTCACCTCTCATAATCAGTATTCCAATCATCATCCCCTATTCAAAGGACAAGTCAGTCACACCAATCAAACGCAAATTCCATCATACAAACTGTACTATAACACAGCCCAAGACATCATGAAATTCAAAAGAACCAAACTATTCAGAGACATTGCTAAGACACTCAGAGATCATGATCAAGGATATCGCCTACTTGTTGATACCAAAAACACCTGAGGATGTTTACAAAAAAGGACTATACCAATACGACAGCAAATAACCAATCTAAAGACAAAACTAAACAAAAAGAAAATAATGTCACTTACCTTTTTTGCTGGCAGTAATCCCAAGAAACACAAGTTTGCGGGCCGCTGGCGGTTTCTTAGCGTTCTTGCAGTCCAGTGGCGGAAACTATTATCGCTGTCATACCGCCGTCGGGCAGCCAGTGATATTAGAGCACCACACTATGTGCTTGTAGGTATAAGCAGTTTCAGCATTTAGTATCAAAAAACATAAAATTTTGTAAATTTTGCCAAACAGTTATGTATCTTGTCAATTAATTTGATTGTATTTTGCGTAAGTGCATCTTTTTTTCTATCTATAGATGAAAAAGTGTTTTCCAATTGTAATAGTTATTATATTTCTCAGAAATAAGTTTTTTGTTCTAAAAAATTGTCATTCTTTTTTATTTTTAGCATTTTTCTCGCTACTTAAATAACGTCTATGATAAATGTATAAAAGTAATGGGATGGATGTAATATTCCACCATAATTGATGTATCCTAGCAATACATTTAATAATGATCCATATTATTATGCTTTGAATTTTGAATTATTATTTGAAATAATAATATTTATCAAAATTTTGTTGTGCTAATATTCTACTATTTTGCAAGCAACTAATTTCATATTATTACAAATTTACGCTGTAAGGACATACCCAATCTGCATAAAGCCATAAATTGCTAAAAATTTAATATAGCTTTAAATATTAGTTTACATTCTTAAATATTCATTGAAATCGACTACCTATTTTTAGTATTCATAATTTTTTTCGGAATTACATTTACCATCGTTGTGCGGTAAAGTATGAATTAAATAGTATCTTTACTTCGAGCATAGAATGGTTTGCACTCTACACCGAATAATTTTCTTCTTTTGAGTGTAAAAATGATATAGTTATTATTAAAATTTATCTTTAATAACTTTAGTCTTTTTTTAAAAAAAAATTTCTAAGCATTTTAACATCTTTTCCTGGGGTAATTTCCCACGTAGCCAAATACTGGTGGACCACCAGTGGTCCACCAGTGGCAGATACGGTGGCCCAAAATTTAAATTTGATATGTTATAAATTAACAGCATTTAAATTACGATTTTTGACAGTGGGCCGCCAACGATTTCCTGTTTGGCGGCCAAATGGCGGGGTGTGTTGCAAAATCGGACAGCTTACCGCCATCCATTTCCTGCTGCTTTCCGCAAGCGGCACGCCAACTTTTTGTTAACAGGGAATGACATCATCTGGGCCAACATTCTCCAGGAAGATCTGTGATATTACAATGCGTTGAGATAGTAATGATGATCTGCGCCAAGGTCAACAATCCTAATCAGATGACAGAGGACCTCATCCTAATAAACATAAACTTTCTTTACAAAAACACATACTACCACCAATCGCTTACCTCAATAATGTTCCAATTCTTCTTCCCAGATGAAAATTGGACACAACAATGGCCAACACTTCTAACGTGGACGCCAAAATGACGCTAATGATCGCCCTAAAGGGTCAGAAACTCTACTGTTTATTTTACGACATCTTTCAGTGAAGACATAGCAACCTACGCCAATCAATGTTTCAGCAAAAGCAAAACGACTCAAATCAAATCCTTATAATAACTGAGTAGAGAAGAAGACATTGCCAACATCATGTGGGAAGATACCAGAATCCTAAAACTTTTAGACGACAACTGCAAACTTATTCAACAACCATCCCACTAAACTCTTCAGATTCACATGCCGTCTGGGCAGCATTGGGTGGTTGTATAGCATCAGCAACCTTAGTTTTCCATTCTCTATAGCTCTTATCACATTTCCACGATCGCCACACATACGATATTGACACTAGGCATTGCAAAGTCTCTAATAAACTGACGTCATGTGTTTTTATTTTAGTTCTGCCATTGGCAGGTAGTTGTGTGCTATTTACGTTCAGTTACTTTATGTTATAAATAGGGTAAACTTTTGCACGATTTTTAATAAAAATTTTAGTTCTGTTTAGTTTGGTCATAATTCTTACTAGCCTATTATCCTGGATAGTCATGAGCAGCTAAACTTGCTACGGAGATGAGGGGGTTGCGCAGCAGGTCATTCAGCTACAGGATGTTCTCGGCGGTCTGGTCACTGCACAAGCTAGTTCCTGTCCAGGGTTTCAGCTGATCCAGTGATGCTCATTATAGGCATTTGATGAATACTAAGTGGTCTCGCTTTGGCAGGTATTGCCACGTGAACTGTCCTGTTTCCTCTAGTAGACAGCTGCCTTGGTTAAACAATAGACACTATTTAGTCCAGACCTTTGGTAATCCATACATTGTTTCGCGGATCATGCTATTGCTTATAACTACTCGAAACTGCCCTGTAAGGCACGGTGCATGGAGCTCTTGTGCCTATTTGATAGTAGATACTACGCTCTCATCCTGTTATTACTATAATACTATTGTTCTAATAACTCTGACGATGCTAGAATGTATATATATATATATATATATATATATATAGTTTAAAAATCTAGGTTTTTGCAAATATTTTTGAAATGTTTTGTATATTATTTTATTTGGTCTGTATAATCCATGGGTAAAACATCATTGAAATTGTTGTAAAAATCAAAAGTAAATCTCACTGGATATCTTTACACCATTTCTCTTTACGACGACTTGCTTTGGCTTGGGAATACTATTAATTATAAAAAAAATTTATGCTGTCTTTCTAAACCGTTTTGAATCAGTACGCCATAGTCAAAAGCAAAACAATCGTTAGCTTTGTTCAGATCCCACAGTTGTGGTATTAGGAATGGTGTCAAATCAAGGTGATGTGATGCCTCCATACATCTTTCCCAAGGGTTTAAGAGTGAATACAGATGCCTACATCAAAGTTTTGAACACCTTTGTAAAGCCACTACCTCTTTCAGTAAGATGGTGCACCTTCTCATAACTCACATTCTACCCAATCATGGCTTCGTGAGAATGTTTCTGAATTCTGGGAACAAGAAGTTTGGCCGACTAGTAGTTCAGATTGCAATCATTTGGATTATTATGTATGGGCAATGTTAGACCGAGATGTTGATAAAACAGCCCATAACAATGTTGAATCAAATATAGTCAGTCTGAACCAAGCAATGTCAAAGTTACCCAAGGAAAATGTCGTGGCAGCATGTAGAATATTTAGGTCTCGGATCGAAGCAGTGGTGTCTGAAGAAGGTGATTTTTTTTAGTAATATAAAAGAATACAAATTAATGAATGTACCCACAAAATTATAAGAAATTATTTACTAAAATAAAATTTTTATGCAGTTTTTATTTTATTAAATTAATTTGCCAATTTATCTGTTACACCCTATATATATTGTTTGAAAATAAATTTATTTAGGCTTTTGAATTTTTTTCGAATGTCGTTTTATATTATCTTCTGCAAATCCATTAGTAAAATATCATTAACATTTTTTATAAAAATCAAAGCAAATCTCACTTGATATCTTTACACCATTTCTCTTTACGACGACTTGCTTTGGCTTGGGAATACTATTAATTTTAAAAAAAACTTTATGCTGTCTTTCTAATCCGTTTGGAATCGATACGCCATAGTCAGTTGGACTGGTAAATACAGGTGGACCTAAACTAGAGTGAGGTTATTATTCGAACATTAAAATTGCAAATGAGTTACTGGAGGAAAATACTTAGTACTGTTCTATTCAAAATATCATTCAACTGCAGTGGAGACATTCAAAATGTCATTTGTAAGAAGAGTCACATTCAATGGGTAAGGAATTAAAATAACGCAAACTTTTACTCAAAATACGAATATGTTAATTTCATCATAGCCACAAGACCAAATCCAAAAGATTGTCTTCAATAGGTTAGTGGCTTCTTCAGCTATACCCCGGTAAGAACGATGACTTTCCGGAAACTCTACACACTATTTGCCAATCCAATCACT